>JARFYF010000061.1:5938242-5948759 GCA_030265395.1 Rhina ancylostomus | reverse complement strand
AAGTGGAGATTAGAAAAACTAGCTAAATAAATAGGCAGAGAAAGTAAAAGGCAAGCAGAAAACTGGGCCGAAGAATGGAAAAAATGTTAGGACAATGCTAAAGATACCATACCTAAATGCACATAGCATTCATGAGGTGAATGAATTAACAGCACACGTAGAAATAAATGGGTATGCTCTAACTGCTGAAACAGAAATGCAGCTGCTGGGTGACCAGAGCTGGAAAATTAATATTCAAGAGATTTGCATTTGGGAAGGATAGGCAAAAGAGAAAAAGTAACATGGCACAATAGACAAGATCAGTACAATTGAGATATGATCTTGGCTTGGTAGTTCATGCAGAACTAGAAACATTTGGTGCAGCCAAGAGGTGGCAAAGGGCAGTAAGCACAGGTGGGAGCTACGTATAGGGCACCCAAATAGAAGTTGTAATAGTGGGCATGGCATAAATGACAAAATTAGGGGGTGCATGTAACAGAGCTAGTTCAGTAATCACACAGGACTCCGAATCAGAATCATACAGCAACATAAAGTCCCCTCAGCAAACCCTGTCCATGCTGACCATCAAGTACCTACAGTATCTACGCTAATCTCATTAACCGGAACTTGACCCATAGCCTTCTATGCTTTGGCAATTCCAGTGTTCTTCTAGATGCTTCTTAAATGTTGAGAGTCTCTGCCTCCACCACCCTCTCAGACAGTGCATTCTAAAATCCAAACACCTCTGGGTAAAAAATTCCTTATATACCATAAATGTATTACTCCATACCTTGATCTTATACCCTCTGGTTATAGCCACCTCTATGCAGAAATGGTTATGACTGTCTACTCTATGCCACTCGTGGTTTTGCAGATCAGACCCCTACCATTTACCACACTTCCCTTACCACCATCTTTTCCGCGCCATGGAAAACAAACACCACTTATCCAGTCTCTCCACTAATCCTAGACACTGCATCCAGGCAATATTCTGGTGAATCTCCACTGTAACCACTCCAGAGCAACCTGAACACAGGTATTCTGCAAAGCGACCAGCCAATCTGTGTTTGGTTTCTCCAACATGGAGGTCATGAAGTACCCGCATATAGTCCACAGGAACGACCCTGAGCTTACCTGCTATTTTAATTCATCATCCAACTCCTTCTCTGACCTATCAGTCTGTACTGTTACAATGAGGGCCAATGAAAGCTCGAGGAACAGCACCAAATCTGATGGGCTACAATTGTAGCTTTCTGATCTAAAATGTTGAATTTTACAACTTCAGGTAACTTGATTTTTGTTTCAGTCATCTATCTGCAATATAGGCTCAAGTAGTTTGATTTTTGTGTGTGTTTTCTCCCCCCCACACCTGTCCATCTGGGAGTGGAGGTCATGCCCAGCCTAATTGCTGTGTATGTGTCCCTGCACTGTATTTTGTAACTTCCAATTTCTTTTCTTTTTGTTCTCACTCTCTAACTGCTCCCATTCACTCATTTACCAGATAACCTTGTTTACAGCTTACTCCATAGTTACTCCAGTTGTACCCACTCAGAAAAATCCCTCCTCACACACCTAACCTGGAGCTTGACAAGCTTCATTTGATTCCCCCCCAGTTCTGAAAGGGTCTTCAACCTGAAACTTTCACTCTGTTTCTCTTCTCACGATGCAGTCTGCCAGCATCTTCAGTTTTTGTTTTAAGAGAAAGCAGGGAATTACCAATTTGTTAGTATTTTCCTAACTAATAAGCCAAGTCTAGAATCAGAAGTCATTTAGCACTGAGATGAGAAGTTTTCACCCGGGTGATGAATCTCTGGAACTGTCTACCCTGAAAGGGTATAGAGACATTTAATTGAAAACATGTAATTGAATTCATTCAAAACAGAGGTAGCTTTCTGAATATTTCAGGAATCAAGGTACAATGGGTATAAAGCAGGAAAGGGGCTCTGGGTCAGAAAAATAAGCCATGATCTTGAATGGCAGAACAAGCTCAAACGGCCAGATGGCCCACTTCTCCCCTAAGTTCTCATATTCAGTATAGAAGCATCCAGAGTAATTCCATTCAAGCAGATAAGATGCATCATACAGGAAGAATTAAGAGGGATAGCCATAAATATGAATTGAAGGTGGGACAATGAGGTGATCTGAAAGCCGCCTTAAAGCTGGGTACATAAGTGGAGTAGCAGAGTGTTTAGGAAAGAAACCCAAGATATTGATAATAGAGGAACAAATAGCAATGGACATGGACTTAAATGTTACTGTTGGGACTATTTTCTTCATTCTCACCTCTCCTTTTAATACCATTAAATGTGCATTACCCAAAAATGCACCTTTTACCTGATCTTTTAGTCCAATCTCTAAACATCCCATTCCTATCCCATATTGCAGCTCTGAATGTACTAACTTGAAGTTTCATGCCCTCCCTAACCAAACTCTAACTTCAAGTGTAAAAACAGTGATAGCTCAAGTCATAAATGATATCAGTGCCTGTAGTTCATTACTGCTTTTTCACTTGTCTCTGCAATACCAGGATCAATTGAACAATCATGTTCTGCATTACCTCCCCTTCAATATCCACTCAGCTGAACTGCTCTTCCATTGTCCCAATTCTATTGCTGCTTTTCCAATCATTTAACCGAGGATCTACCCTTAGTCCTCTCCATCAATATGCTTCCTAGATAATATCTGCAGCCATAAAATTGATTCTATGTTTAACCTAAAGGTAGAAAATTCCATTTCATTATACCTACATATTTAACACAGTCATGGTTTGAGTCATAATGCAACTCTGGTGCATTTTATGGCTTATTCAAGTTGACCAATCCAGACTTTAATGGCATAGACAAGTTGTACTAATTAACTTGACACTTACTCCCCCAAAAATTGCATCCAATGTTTTGTTAGCCAGCTGATAGACTTCACCATGAAAAGAGAAACATATTGATGTTAGTTTTCAGTTGGCAAATGGTTTTGTTATTCAGTTAAAGCCCCAGGCAAGCTGGCTAGAAGAATTTTCCAGCCATGTGTACAATTGACTCACAGTATTATTATGTTAGAGCCTTGAAAAAAAGCTAACCAAGAGGATGGCACTTAGAATACAGCACGTAGGATCTTTCTATTTCAGCTTTCTTGTTTTTAATCTTATCCTATACTTTTGATACAGTTGGAGATTATTTGACCCATTGGGTCCATGCCAACTCTGATGAAAGAAATCCCATTACTTCTATTCTCCTTATTTTCCTCTCACACATGCCCAACAACTCTTGATTCTTTATGCCACTGACATACAGTAGTCAATTTTCAAGTCAGCGTTATACAGCACAGAAATGGTCTTTCAGCCCACCACATCCGTGCCGACTTTCTTGTTCATCTACACAAATCCCACTTGCTCTCGCTAGGTCCATATCCTTCTATGCCTTGCGTATTTAGGTGCCCGGGTGTCTCTTAAACAGTGATTGTATTCAACTTCACGACCTCTGGCAACAAGTTCCATATATCAACCACTCCACAAAAAAAAACTTTCCCTTCAAATCCCTCAAACTCCTTCCTCTCATCTTAAAGCTTTGCCCTCTTGTTTTTGATACCCCTACCAGAAGAAGAAACTTTCAACAACCAGCAACTCATATAATTTTATGTACCTCAAAATCAGGTCACCCCCCTCAGCCTTCTTTGGTAGGCTGGGCTTGTTTACCCTGAACACTCTCTCCCCATAATTAAAGCTCTCTAATCCAGGTAACATCCTGGTGAATCTCCTCTGCACTCCCTCCAGCACAACGACATCTTTCCTATAGTTTGGTGACTGTAATTGTGTACAATACTCCAAGTGCAGTGTTTTGCAACACCCCAACTTTTATATTTTATGTCCAGTGATGCCACCTTTAGGGAACCATGGACTTAAACCCCTAGGTCTGTGTTCATCAACATTCCTAAGTGCCCTACCATTTACCTAGGATGTCTGACCCCGATTTGATTGCCCAAAATGCATCAATCAAATTCTATCTACCAATGCTCTGCCCAGCTCTATCCATCTGATCTATATATCCTGCTGCAGCCAGAGACAACCTTCCTCACTATCCACAACACCAACTTTCAAGTTATCTGCAAACTTACTAATCATACCTCCTATATTCGTATCCAAGTCACTGGTCACAGAATCAAAAAAAGCATCCTTCCACCATTACCTCTGCCTCCAATCACCAAACCCCTTTTGGATCTAATTAGCCAGTTTGCCCAAGATCCTATGTGCCTTAACCTTCTGGACCAGCCTACCGGGACATTGCCATGAACGCTATTATAAATCCAAGTGTTGTTGCATGCTTTAAGTTCATCTTTCTTACTTGAAAGGCTTCCTGCATTTAAGCAAATGCAGTTCAGCCTGTCAGCTCCTCATTGCTCCCTAACCTGTCTCTATCTGCTCTGCCCACTGGAGTTAATTGATTTATCCTCTACATTTTTCTCTCCACCTACTGCATTGCTATTATGCTTCCCACCAATTCTCCTCCTTCCCCCCAACCAAATTAGTTTAAACCCTCCCAGGTAGCGTGAGCTAACCTCCCTGTAAGAATATTGGACCCCCTCCAGTTTAAGTGCAACCCGTCCTTGTGCAGGGGCCACCTATCCCAGAAGCAGCCCTGATATTCCAAGTACTTAAAGGCCTCTCTCCAGACTACAGGGTAATCTTAATGCTAATTACATTCCCTTAAGGATGTTAGTAAATTCTCCTCTGCAGAACCCCTGGACTGAGCATGACTTAACTACTGAACCATGCAAACCTATGGAATTCATTATTAGCAATCCAACAAATGCGGTCACTTTTTAAAAAAGGTTCAGACTCTTTGAATAAGCAAAATTCAAAATTCTCAAACTGCAGGACTGTATTTACATTGTTTTTCTACAGTAACTGGCTCAGGCTATTGAATTAGTGAATCAATACATGTCCATATCGTAAAAAATCTTTTTCAGGACTACTGCACAATGCTATGTACAGCTAAAAGTTGTAATGCATAACATGGAGCAACCCATTCTGATGTGCATTCTAAGATTGCAATATATCTCAGCACTACCATCTGAACTTTATTCAAACAGTTAACATGCCAACTTCTCAGAAGTGCTGATGCTTTTAAGCTGCAAATGTGTACGTGTACAATTTCTGTGTGTGTCTCCAATATATCCATACACTATGTACTACACATATCTCACATCAAGAGTCAAAGCAAAGATCTGAAGAGGTCCTGGTTTGCTATTTCTTTTACTAGAAATGGTAAGGCAAGCATATAGCTTTTAAACACAACAGCCATCTCAGAAGGCCTTTTTTTGAGAAGTACCAGAGAGGCCAGTTGTACCCCAAGAGAAAATGCAGGTCAATAACCCAGGTACATGCATAGCTTAGCTCTCTGGCTACATCATGAAGGTCAAGTAACATATTGCTCACCAGCTCTTGTTCAGGAATCTGCACTGGCTACAGGGAATGGTAAAAATGCTAGTTAATAAACGGTGTATTTAATTTGTATCTTTACTGTTATGGTAAATTCCAAATTATTTTTGCTCAATTTTCAATAAAGGATAGCAAAGTGTTACCTCAATGATTCACACTCAAGATGCACCAAACCAGTGTTAGATGTTGGATAATAATTTTGCCTCACATTAATAAAATAGCTGGATAATTGAATGCAACATAGTGGGAAAACACAAGAGCAAAAATACTTGCAGAAACTACCACAAACCTCTTAGCAGCTAATCCAGAATAGCTGGCATAGTTCTGAGGTAGTATAGCAATCATCCTTATATTCATGTGATTTTAGAGGGGTTGAAGAGAAAAAATGGTTTGAATAGGTTTCTATTTCATGAGAACATTTGTTCTTTTAATAATTTAGTGCCATTGTTTGGGCAGAATGAAGTGACATGCTCCAATTCCCAACAAAATGCCTACAAAGATAATTACTGCTCATTTAATGAAACTGAACAAATTCAATTAATCTCTTAAATCACTCAAAAACTGAGACAGGAAGATCTTACAATGAATGACAATGGAGACTGCACATTGTACTGAAAAGGGATCAACTTAATCTTACCATTTATTAATAGGCATTTAATACTACAAGCCTCATCTATGGAGCAGATCACTAAAGGGATTATAACCCACAAGAAGGTCACCTTTGATTTGGGTCATGGAAAAAAAATGAAACCATTAAGGCCAACTTACTGTAGCAGAACATGTCTGCCATACAAATATCTACACAATGCTTACACAAATTATAATTTGAAGCTGAATCTATTAGTACTAGAATTGCTACTGCACAGGAAATCGCCACCAAATCCACACCAACACCCTGTAGATCTATTCAGTCCCATTTCCCGGTGGCCCTTGAAATATTTTCCCTCATGTGACTTCCCAAGTCAGTTTTGAAATCAACTGAATCTACAGCACTGTGTTTAAAGAAAACACTTTTCCTCACATTCCACCGTATCTTGGTTCTTTACTTTTAAATCTGTATTTCCTGCTTCTTGAATCACTTCTCTCTAAACCAATCCAATCTTCTCTAAACTAGGAAAACAATTGTATGAGTTCTTTTGGAAAAGAGGGGCAAGCCATGCAAAACAAAAAGCTGTACAAGCTTTTTTTTTCTATTTTTGATTGGGAAATAAAACCCTCAAGTCTTGGAACTGCATCAGTCTGCCATGCTATATCAATCCACCTGTGCAGCCAGGCAGCAAAAATTCAAATACAGTAATTAGTTAGAAGATGCAATGGGGACAATTTTAACCCACTTGGCTAGCAAAAAGCACAGTAGCTGCCCACTGGAAAAGCCTTTGAACTTTGTTCTATTCTTAATTTTGTAAAGATAACTGATGATTAACAAGTGTCAGCTGGTCTCAAGGTGCTATGTTTTAATAAGGGTCCAATCAGTATTTAAACCACCTCAGCAGGACACAAAACAAATGTACTTTCTTAATATGTTTTAATAAAGAATTCTTTGCTCAGTAATATACAATTCCAAAATGGTGACTGAATAAAAAGCGAAAGTCTGTCAAATCTGCGTCGACTTTGTCAAATATTTCCACTTTAGTACTTAGTATCATGAAAAATATTAACAGTTCCAGTCACTAGATTCCCTGTCAATCTCACCCCTCAAATTAATAAATATTCTAAATTTTCATCTTACCAAAGGAACATGATTAAATTAAAAATTTAAACATACTATTGGCTTTTAATCAGGTGGTCAAAACATGAAGTTGTCCTAGTTGACTGTCGTTCTAAATTACACTACATTTATAGCCTGGATCAAAATGCATACTTCAATTAGGTACTATTCTCTTCCTGACTCTTACAAGTGTTCTATTATCAGGGTTTAACATGCAGCTCTCAAAGAAAATGCCACACTCATTTACTGCACAATAAGGAGTTGCCAGCTGCATCGGTCCATCTTCCCCACACTTAGATGCAGTAATACTCCGGTTTAAACGTATATCCAGAACATATTTGCATGCCTTATCTACACAGGCCTGTACAAAACTAGGACTGAAGCAGTACAGTAGAACTGTTATTGAGCAATTAATTTGGTACCATTCCAAATATCCACATAATATTGTTGGCAAAGTATCACAAGCTGCTGCTGCTACCCATGAAGTCACCTCAAAAATGCTCCAGACTCTCTGCAAGAAATTGAAATGCAGCAGTAATCATCTTTTCCCACTAGGATATGGTCAAATACATCAGAAAACAGGATATGAGTCCTTATTGGTGCTCCAACACAATTGTCAAAAGGTTTGTCCTAGAGAGTGACAGCTGCAACCTATTAAGCAATCTGATTAAAAATAAACTATGACCACCCCCATCACACAGAACTGAAAAAATATTTTTATTAGATTAACTGTAGGCAGAATAGTCCAGTTTACTGGTACCACTGACTTCCATTGCTCTTGCAAATAAGGGAGCACAACATAAATCGAAAGAGTAAGCTAATCAGTCGCTCATCTGTTTCACCATTCAAGATCATGGTTTATCTCTTACCCTGCTGTCACTTTCCTCCATTCATCCTGTATCCAATGATTCCCTCAATATCCAAAAATTTAACTCTCACTGCCTTATATATGCTCAGCAATAAACTCCACAGCCCAAGTAGAGAATTCCAGATATCCATCTTCCAGAAAGCAATCCAACATTTATCAGCATCAAGTACAGTAAAATGCTTCAATTGCTTAAGTATCTTTTAGTTCTCCAAATCTCCAGAAACTAATGAACATTTTGAAGATGGCCGCTAAGGTGATAGACGTGCTAGTTGTCTTCTTCCAAAATTCCATAAATTTAGAACTATTCCCACATACAGGAGATAGAAAATGCAACCTTGTTTGAGGGGGAGAGAACAAGGAACTGCAGATCTGCTAGTCTGCCAGTGATCGAGAAATTCATGAGAATTATAAAAGTGGTAACAAGACAATTAGAAAATATAAGATTGGGCAAAGTCAACATTTATGAAAGGGAAATTAATCTAAAATGTTGGAATATTTTAAGGTTGTAATGAGAACAGACAATGGTAAACCAGTTGACATGGTGCATGTGAACATCAAGCCCTTGGGCAACAAGAGATCATTAAAGAAAATTAGAACAGATCATTGGGTGTAATATACTACCATGAACTGAGGACTGGTTAGTGGATAGAAAACATTAAGAATAAACGTGTGGGACCAGAGATGCTCAATTTTTACCCATTATTTGGAAGAGATAAAGTTTCTTAATGATACAAAGCCAGGTAGCAATATGGGCAATGAGAAAGATGTGGAGAGGCTTCAGAGATATACACAGGTTAAGTGAATAGGCAAGGATATGACAGCTGGAATATCATGTGGAAAAATGAGGTCACCCACTTCAGAAGAAAATAAAGGGTGGAATACCTTTTAAATGTCAAGAGATTGAAAGGCATGTGTTCAAAGGGACTTTGCTATGCTTGTACACAAATCATCAAAAGTTAAAATGCAGGCTCAAGCAGTTATATATGCAAATCGTATGTTGGCCTTTATTACCAGATGATTGGATTACCAGAAATGGAAAGATCTTAGATCAATTTTATGGAGCTCTGTTGAGACCACACCTGGACTATTGTGTACAGATCTGGTCTCTCTACCAGAGGATGGATACACTAATGATGGAAGTGCAGTGAGGATTGCCCAGATGTATTCCGGAGATGACAGGTTTGCCATTTGAAAGATTAAGCAGAATGGTCCGATATTCTATTGGATTTAGAAGAACAAGAGCTGATCTCATTGACCCACACAAAATTCCGAAGGGACTTGGCAGCACAAGTGCAGAGCTGTCATTTCTCCCGGTGAAATGTCAAGAACTCAAAACAAGGCATCAGCTATAGAAGATGGAAAGGATAGAAAATTTCTTTACCCAGTGCTGAATCTCTGGAATTTGCTACACAGACTATGTGGGTGCTTAATCACTGAGCTGATTCAAGATATAGAGACTGATTTTTAAATATGAAGGAATCAAGAGAAACAGTACTAGTGCAGAAAGCAGAGCTACGGCAAGTGATCAGCCAAGATAATATAATGGTGCAAAAAACATACTCCTGTTTCTATTTCTTTTGCCCTTATTTTCTTGTAATTCCACTGTCAGGCAACAATTCTGTACAGTTTATCATCCAATTCATAAGTGAATAATTATTGGTAATCTGTATCAACTAAGATTGTGATTTTTAAGAACAATTTAAGAGGCAAGTGTAGGCCATTCATCCCCTCTCATGCTCCTCCATTCATTAAGAAAATGGCTTATCTTTCACCTCAGCAGCCTAATTCCACATCTCAAATCCCATTATAACCAAAAATTTGATCTGTCATGAATATAAGTGACTAAGCATCCACAGCCCTCTTGGATAGAAAATTCCAAAAAAATCATTAGGGCCTGGGTGAAGAAACTTCTCGTCTCAGTCCTGAATGACCAACCTTTTATTTTGAACTGTGAGCCTGGCTTCTAAATGCCAGGAAACAACATTCCCACATCTACCCCACAAGTTTCATTTTTAAGTTTCAATGAGATTTACTCCTATTCTAAAATAGGAGAAAACATGTGTAGTGTGCTTTGTATCTCTGCATACTACTGACTACCTATCATCCCAGAAATCAATAAGCCAAACTTTCATTGCATTTCCTATATCGCAAATATATACTTCCTTGGGTTGGGAGATCAGACCATAAATCATATGCAGTTTCATAAAGCTGTATGATTTCAATAAGATGTCTTTCCTCCAATACTCCAACCACCTTCCAATCAAAGGGCCAACTTTTTTTTTTGAAGTGGCGATTGAGAGAGTGGGCCAGTGTAGGAGTGGGAATCTGAGGCTTTGGCTCAAGAGGCTTCAGCAAAGAGGCACAGTTGAGCAGCAGGTGTAAGAACAGGCAAGGTTTTATTTTTAAATGGTAGTTAAAAAGACATCAAATTATAACTAATTAAATAAAGTAGGTATATAGGATCAGCTAATGTGTTGTAGCTGCATGATATGGGAGCTGGTGGACCCCTTTGTGGGTCCTGGTGACCACAT
>JARFYF010000061.1:5894642-5907514 GCA_030265395.1 Rhina ancylostomus | reverse complement strand
CTAAAAATCTTTGCATCCTGGACATGGGATGGAGGGGTGGGAAGTGGTAGTGTGGGATGGATGGGTGGGTTGAGAGCACATTGGAACTCTCAAAATGGTAGAAATGCACAGTAAGCTAGCCAATATCTGAAAGAGGGAGCTGAAAGGAAGAAAATACTATTAACATTTCAAGGAAAGTCCTTACTCAATGTATTTCATCAATAATTACTGCTGTAATTTTTTCTCTAGTACTCTCTTGAAAGTGTTGGTTTATGTTTCTGAGGGTAATATGCATCCCCAACCAACTAGTCATTCTTCATAAGTAAAGTGATTCACCCATATCCTTAGCACATATACACTTCTTATAACAGAGACTGATGAACGACAGGTGACAGCGGGATCCCCATTTGAGTTATGCTCTCTGTAATCCTTGGACTTAAAAGGTTATGTGTTGTACCCTCCAACACAGCTGCCATTCTTGCTAGTATCAGCTCACTGAACAGTGTGGCAAACAGATGTACACTTTCTAATTTGTCTGATGTGATTAATTCTAATCTTAATAGTGGAGCTGGACACTTAGTCCAACAAAATAATTTCTAAATTCTGATTAGTAGAAGATGCATGGTGCAGACATTGACATAAAAGAAACTCATGCCAGTTTGTTTAATCCCTAATAGGTTGTTCAACTGTAGCAGCATCCTTGAATAGTAGGAATTTCAGCAAGATTCTTCAGTCTTGCCCTAACAAATGTGATCGGCATAAAGTGATACAAGAATGTGAGGACAGATACAAAAAGGAGCTTAAGAAGTTACTAGCCAGTGACATAATGAAAACTGACAAAAGTAAGTAATCAGTTCATCATTCTTTAAAATGGCAATTGGCTGTATTCATAGACATATTTGTACAGTCAATCTGCCAAATTGTAATGTCTCCATGCAATCCAATGGGAAGGTGTGAACCATCAGAAAAATATTTCAGTGATCAAATGCATGGTTTCTCTCCCAACTTCTCAAAGCTGTTGGCATATTTATTTCTTTTTGGGCCATGTATCCTCCCCCAAACAATACAGTAGATAATTGGAATTTGCTAGTGGTCTGTTCTCTAATCACGGGTACACAGATCATCAGTTTGTGGTAACTACTAATATATCTGACCATTGAGTAACGTGTGCAGTTTTGGTCTCCGTATCTGAAGAAAGATGATTTTGCTGTGGAGGGAGGACTGAGATAGTTAGGCTTATGTTCTGTAGAGTTCAGAAGAATAAGAGGAGATCTCATGGAAGTTGACAAAATTCCAATAGGATTGGACAAATTAGATGCAGGAAGGGTGTTCCCAGTGGCTGGGGAATCACAATCTGAGGATAAGGGATAAGCCATTTAATACTAAAATTTCTTCTTCCAGAGAATAATGAACCTGTAGAATTCTCTATCACAGCAAATGGTTAAGGCCAACTCATTGAACACAGGGGCTCCCTGGGTGACAAATGACCTGACTTACGGAAATTTGACTTTACACAAATTATCCAAAACATTTTTAAAGCATTTTTCAAGCTAGTAATAATGATAATAATAAAATGTTTCATGGTATTCATTAATGGTGGGATGTGGTAAATATTGCAATATTTTAATTATGAGTAAGTTTAGGGTGATAATTCAATTAACTGAAAGAATTATAGAAAATTTATGTAACATGATATGATGGAGGTAACTATAGAAATGAATGTTTCTGACTTAAGGAGATATCAGCTTATGGAAAGTTCTCAGGAAAGGAATGCTTATGGAACTCAGGGAAAAATCAGCTAGATATTGTTCTTAGGTCTGGAAGGATATCAGGAGATAGCTAGAAGAGAAGACAAATTTGGATGATCAATCATGGTCATATTGAATAGCAGAGCAGGCTTGAAGAGTTGAATGACCTGCTCCTGCTCCTATTTTTTGTTTCTAAATTATAATGATTATGATAATCAAGATAGGAGAACTCATGATGATGATAAATTTTATACTTGACTTCAAATACATTGTAACATTATAATATTTTATTTTACAGAAATTTTTTTGACTCCAATCAAAAGGACTTCTTCTTGCATTACAGATTTCCGTATGCAGCAAACAGATTCTATAAACTTGGCTAAAACATCTACGAAAGATTTCTGCGTAAAAAGTGAGTGCAGTTCTTGATTCTGGGACCTTGATTATACCTTTGAGTTCTGCACTTCAATTCAACTGTGTTGTAGAAATGATTACTGGTTAAGTAAACCATGTTGTAAAGAAGAAAAATCTAAATGAAAATATATGTTGTTTAAGAAAGAGACAGGTATGATGGCTCTTTGCTCTTTTACATTCCCCTTATATACTCTGCTGTTTCTTACAAAGGCAGATTAAGTGCCAAGACTTGGATTTGACACTATTATTCAAAAGCAGTGTAAGGTACAAATAATTGTGGGCATCAGTCAATGTACTCAGGTGTCCTCAGAACAGAGGTTCTGAAAGGGATAGGAAGCACGTGCATTGACAGCACAGTGCTTTATCTTTATACTTGTCCATCCAAGTAAAGCCTTTGTTACAAGAGGTGTTCCATCAGGTCATACTTTTGGAGTCTGCAAGGTCAGCAGCTCTTTTCTGTGGAGCAGTTTTTCCAAATATGTGGCTGATTTCCACCAAAAATAAATCTCAGTGTTGCTGCAGTGATACCTCCTCTGCACCAAATGAGACAGTGAGAGATCAATAAAGATAGAAATGTCCTGAGGCCCACATGCGTTGTCTTTCTAAAGTTTCAATGATTGGTACTTCACAGGTACTTATGTGGGGCCAGTTTGGAGCCTGCTGAGTGGCCTTTCACTCAGGAGACTTGAGATCTTTGTTGTTGCTTCCCTGTACCTGCAGCCCCAGTTTGTAGCAATAAAGTTAGCATGTGGTGGCTGGGAAACAACCATCTAGGGTGGTTGTGATGAGGAACCCAAATTCTAATGCTAAGTGAGATGTTGTCTATCCTCCCTGATTGATCTTGCCTTCTTTCACCTCTGCATTACCACCCAGTTTCCCAATTCCAATCAGCACTGACTACCTTTCTGGCCTAGATGACTTCCCCTTCATCCTTAACTCCAGTGTGTTGGTCTTTGGGTGCTTGCGCTTTCAACACTGTTGACGACACTGAGGAATCCACACATGCCTTGGTTGTTGGCATGTTGTTGGATCTCTTGTGCTCTCTCTACCCACCATATACTCTTCAGATAATGTGTTTTCCATTGGAGGATACATTCAACCCTGACCTTCGTGGCCTTTTCTGAATCCATATACTTGGAACTTTAAAATAATCAATTGTTTTTGTTGTGCAACTAAAATAAAAGATGGTGCTGTCTGTATCTCCTTAGAGAGTAGTTGCTAGGGGTAATCCATGTACATTCAGCATCAATGCATTTGAATATTGATTTTGCATTTCCACTCAGAAACATCGAAGGAGAAGGTAATATTGAAAATCAAATGTGGGCATTATTTGAAGAGAGCCGTGCATGAATTAAAATGTTTAGATCAGAGCTTCCAATTCCCAATTTTCATGGCGTGGAAAATGTCTCGCTCTCTTCTTCCGAGAGCAATTTATTTTTTTATTAATGGCTAATTAATTTGTTGTACATGAAGAAACAAAGCTAAAAGCACTTGCAAAATGTGTAGTTCTGGGGCAGGAAGAAATTGAGTCAAGACAGCAGAGTGAAGAGAAGCCAGTTAGAAGTAAAGGAAGAACGGGAAATGGGCAGGAGACATTGTAAAGTGGTCAAGTAAGGTGAGAGGTGGGGGGTGGAGAAGAGAGGTAAAAGGAATTAGTGTTAGAGCACAGCTGATGGAATGGGGTTTGCCTCAATTAGTTGGATGTTCAGTAGCCAGTTTGGTTTCAGTAAGATGTTGCTGTCAGGTGAAATGCAAAAAGGGGGAGATTAGATTTAGAGGAGAGCCTGATGGGTTTGGAGGAAAAAGTGGCATTGGAAAACCCACCTCAGCATGGCGGGGCAGCATTTGGTGAATTTTCCCACAGTCTGAGAGTCAATTTTACTTCAGCAGAGGTGGGCTCTGTGTTCTGTAGTGTGCTTTGTGGAGATAAAGAATCTTGTTTCCTTCCTTTAAGAGGATGACAATTTCGGGTTCATTCCTCTGAGTAGTGATTTTCAAACTTTTTGACACACTTTAACCAAGTGGTTCACCCACATGACACAATAATAAGTTCTTCAGTGTGTGAACTGGGATTTATTTAAAGGGGGGGAGATAGCAACCTAAAATTCTTCAACCAGCATGCAAATAATAAGTGGGTTGTTAGAAGTGGGGTGGAATACTGAGGCTGAAAATGTTATATTGGCTCAGAGGCACAGGGCAAGTCTAAGATACTCATTAAGTACTTTATATCGGTGTTTAATAACATAGGTGTCACTGTGGTAGTAATGAAGATGGTAGAAGTAATGTATGGGGTGAAAATTGATAGGCAGAATGTTCTGGAAAGAATGGCTGTGCTCAAAGCAGATAAGTCACCTGGTCTTAATATTGTGTATCCTAGGTTGTTAGCAAAGTGGCTTACTATACACATAGTTTTCAATCTTCCTTAGATAAGACTCCAGAGATTGGAAAATGCAATTGTGACACCCTTGTGGAAGAAAAGGAGTAAGGATACCCCTAATAACTATAGACCAATCAGCATCAGTAATGGGGAAGGCTTTAGAAACAATAATTAAGAAAGATTTTAACAGTGTGTTTGAGGTAGTTGAAGAGAGCCAGAACTGGTTTGTAAAAGACAGATAGTGTTTGACTAACTTAATCAAATTTTTTGATGAAGTGACAAAGAAGGTTGATAAGGGAAATGCAGAGGATATTTCCAGTATGCATTTTAAGAAAGTATTTGACAAGTTAACAAAATTGAGCCATGTGGAATAGGACATCAGTTTCAGCTTGGAAAGTAAATTGTCCTAAGGACAAAAAGCAGTGAGTTGTGGTAAATGGTTGTTTTCACACTGGGGAATAATAGGCAGTTGTGCCTGGTTAGGCCACAACTACATTCAATAGTAATAGCTGTGCCTTGGATATGCCACAACTACATGCAATTCTAGTCATTACTCTTTAGGAAAGATGTAAAATAGCCCTCTTAAGGACCTTCATAAGAAATTTATTGAATTAAAAAAATCAGAAGATAACCCTTAGCGTAGCATTGGAATCAGGCCAGGGGATCAACCCTGGTTCATTGAGGAATGCCAGGGCACAAGCCAAGTGCAGCACCAGAAGGTGCCAGCCTATAGAAGCCACAGCACATGTCCTAAACAGGAAAAACTGCATGCAACAAATAGCAATTCCACAACCAATGGATTTGATCAAAGCTCTTCAGTCCTGCAGCAACTAGTCACGAATGGTGATATACAGTTAAACAGTTAGTAGGAGGAGGAGGCTCCAAGAACATCTCCATCGTCAATGATGGTGGATCCAGAACGTGAGTACTAAAGATCAGGGTGAAGCATTCACAACTGCATTCACAACCACATTCACCCAGAAATGAAAGTGGACTATCATGTCTTCCTTCTGAGATCTGCACTGTTACGTAAGTTGTCCCTAGCCAATTTGTTTCGCTGAATGTGACATCAAGAAACAGCTGTGAGTATTGGATGCAACAAAGGCTTTAATACCAAAAAATAATGCTGGCTGTTGTACTGCAGACATGCACTGGAGATTTAGCTGCACCTTTCAAATGCTGCAGTATAGTTACAACTGTAGCACTATTCCAACATTATACCATCTACAAAATGCACTCCAATTACTCACCTAGGCTACTCCAACAGCACCTCCCAAACTCACAACCTCTACCCCCATGAAGGATAAGGGTTAATGGAAATCTCTATTTGCAGGTTCCTTTTTAAGAGTCACGCTGTCCTGACTTGGACTGTGCTCACTGTTCCTTCATCTCCACTGGGTTTAAATCCTAGAACTCAATACCCAGTAGCAGAGTGGGAGCATATTCACCAGAAGGACTGACACGTGTGAAGAAGGTGGCTCACCACCACCATATACAAACATATGAATTAGGAACAGGAGTAGGTCACTCAGCCCCTCAAGTCTTTTCCACCATAAATAAAATCGTGGATGATCTGATTATATTTTCAGTTTTGTATTCCCATCTCCTATGGTAACCTTTCACTCACTTGCTTATCAAGTTTCTATCTAGTTCCGTCATATTCAAAGACTCTGCTTCCACCACTCTTTTGAGGAAGAGTATTCCAAATACTCAAGACCTTCGGAGAGAAAAAGTTTTTGCTCATCTCTATCTTAAATAGGTGACTCCTAATTTTTAAACAGTGACTCCCAGAAACCTTTCTTTCAAAATAATCAGCCCATTCCAGTGTTCACACATTAACATCATCCTTTTTATGAATTATGTACTAGGATACCAGGACTCCTCTGCCTCTCAGAACTCTGCAGTCTCCCATCATTCAGATAATATGCTTTTATTTTCCTGCTAAAATTCATAGTTGCATATTTTCCCATATTATGCTCCAATTGGCAGTTCTTTGCCACTTCATCAGCAAATAGGGATGGCTAATAAATGCCAAAAATAAATAAAGCCCTTATTTAAATAAATAAAGCCCTTCCAAGAGAAATACCAAGCATTATAATATATATGTGTATATGTGTGTGTGTGTATGTATGTGTATATATATATATATGTGTGTGTGTGTGTATATGTGTGTGTGTATATATATATATATATATATATATACAAAAAAACTTTTTTTCTTTCTGGGGATGGTCACTGAGGAGAATTGTAGAGTAATGACATGTTGTGGAACTAGTGATAGACACATTAAACACAAGCAATATAGAGGACATGATGTTAATTTGGCAATTTGAATTCATTTTTTAAAAATCTGTAAATAAAGTAATTCAAATTGTTGTAAAGATTTAAGTGGTTCATTCACATGGTTCATTCACATTCTTTAGGAAGGAATTCCTTACCAATTTATCCTATACCAATTCCAATAGAAAGCATCCCATCTGGATGCATCACGGCTTGGTATGGCAACTGCTCTGCCAATGACCGCAAGAAACTGCAGAGAGTTGTGGAACACAGCTCAGCACATTGTGGAAAGCAGCTTCCCCTCCATGGACTCTGTCTACACTTCTTGCTGCCTTGGTAAAGCAGCCATCATAATCAAAGACTCCAACCACCCCAGACATTCTTACCACCTTCCATTGGGCAGAACTTAAAGGCCAGAAAGCAAGTACCACCAGGCTCAAGGACAGCTTCAATAGTCTTATAACAGCAGGATAAAACAGTCCCCTTGTAGGATGAGATGAACTCTTGATCTCACAAACTACCTTATGGTCTTGCACCTTATTGTCTGTACTTTCTGTAACTGTAATGCATTATTTTGCATTGTTGTTTTCCCTTGTGCTACCTCAATGCACTGATATGATTATAGCATGCAAAACAAAGTTTTTCACTGCACCTTTGTACGTGACAATAATGAACCAATTTAATTTATTTGATTTACCAAGTGTATGCAAATTAGTTCCACTACCACAAAACTGGAAACTTTTACTATAAACAGTCACACAACTATAAAAGTACTGGTAGTTTATCATGTTGAAAATCAAACATTCCTCAAGCTGTGCAAGTTCAATTTTCTGTCACAAAATAGCAATGCCATTTGGCAGCACAATGTGCTTTGTAACAAAACTACAGCAAATGTTAAAAACATGGGATGAACAATAAAAAATAATGTGGAAATGCAAGGCAGCATCCATGCAAAATATTTAAAGTTTAATAATTTTATAGAATGTTACAATTATTCTACTATTTTCTTCCCTCACACGCCACCTACCGATTCCCTTGAGGGAAGACTAATTTCCCATATCCTGCCCAAGAAAGAAAATCAAGAATATTATTTATGTATCTTTAATACCCTCAATCTAATGCTTATCCTTAAATCCCATTTACAATTATTAAAATATCAAAATTAACAAATTAGGAAAAAAGGACTGTAGATGCTGGAACTGACATAATCTGTATGCCAGTGTTTAAAAAAGATATCCATTCACTTAGAATACAAGACACAAGCTACCTTCCCAGAAAAGGGCACTGGCCTGTTTGACAGTGTCATCTATTTATCCACTGATTAAATCCCCAAACTGTTGAAACAATGAAATGGAGTAAAAGATCCAATGAGAAATACAGCTAAACATTACCAGTTACCAAAATATGACTAGATTAACATGCAAATTTAATACATCACAATGTAAACATATTCCTACCAAATCATGAATGAATGAATCATGAATCAGAGCTATGTGGGAGGGAAGGGTTAGGTAGATCTTAGAGCAGGATAAAATGTCAGCACAACATCATGGGCCAAAGGGCCTGTACTGTGCTGTAATGTTCTATGTTCTAAATCCAAACACAATTAATCTAGCCAGTATATTCAAATCTAAAAATAAACTCAATCATGGTTATTCCCTGGTACAAGCAGCTCATTATCCTCCAAGCTCACATCAAATAACCTTCGGATTTAGGTTGACTATGTTTTGCAAATACTCTTCTGTCCTGAAAACACAGTAAAAGGCCAACACCAACTCTCACAAAAGAGATACCAGGAGTCAGTAGACTTAATCTGCACAGCACAATCAAGTCAAATTCTGGCCACATGCTCATCTTCCAATGGATAGTAATCAGGAGCAGAAATGACAGTTTCTCAGTTCCTAGCTAGAGATGCAGGGGGTTGATTGGCATTAAGTCTCTGGTCAGTTTAGACAAGCTCACACCATGAGCACGAAACTAGTCCTCTTGAGCTTCATCCTCTTTGCTTCAAGCACATTTTGTCTAACTTGAGTTAATTCAGCAATTTGTTTTAAAATTTAGCTTTTTTGGGGATATGTGCCTCAATTACCAGCCTACTAATCACGAAAATAAAATACAATTAAAGAAAACAAAAATTTTTATTTTTTGAAAATGTGAACTTCAGGATGTGTCAAAATTAAGCTAAATATCTTTATCCTAGAATCTCCAAACCAAAAAAAAATTAGCAAGTTTTGACAAAGAATCTTATTTCTGGCACACTGGTATGCCTGCCTCACCAATAACCCAAGTAGATTATGAGGAGAGAGGGGAAGAATATCTCTTGCTGCTGTGTCAGGTGGATCAAATCAGAAATTGCTAGATGCACTCCATGTCCATGTCTGTCAGCATTCCATACAAATTGGATATTTGGTCCAGCTATTATTCAACAATACATCTATGAATAGCTTTACAAAAGGATGAAAATAAAATGTTTGCTTATTTCTCTCAAGGTAGGCTGAAATGATTCACAGGCAATCAACATGACGGGCCCATGATCCAGAAGCAATATATTTGCATGTTATAGCACGTTAAACTTTACAGGAATAAATGGTACCAGAATGCCACAACCTTTTAAAAAGTTCACCAAAATAAAGACACAAGTCACATGAAAACCAATTCAACTGCTAGTTTTTGATAGCTATTTTCCTTTACTCCACTCACATGCCCCAAGCATTAATTACACTGGATGAATGATCTGCTCCCAGCAATATTAGAATTAGTTTTAGGTAGGATATAGTTATTACTCTGATGTTCAAAACCACATAGCTGCAGCTATGGAAGCTTGGCACAGTAAGAAAACCAATGGCTTATATCCCATAATTCACTCTACACCAGATAAGACCTTTTGACAATTTTACCACATGACATGAAACACCATTTCAACCCATTCCTTTTTTATCCCTTCCTTCATCAATACAAACAAATGCAGCTACTCGAACTTTGATTAAAATGTAAATGTTAGTTGACACTACACAAATAGGAAATCAAACTTAAGTCTTTCAACAATGTATGGTTAGGAGAGAATTGTTCAACATGGACATGCAGAGATAATTCAGTTTCCTTTTGAAAGTCACAATTGATAATGGAAGCTGCCTATTGACATGTAATTAGCTTCCCATTTTAAATGTGAAAAGGAAATGCATATATTACTTTTTCAACTATAATACAAAAAATATTTTTGATGCTTGTTTCCTACAAACACTTTACTGCGGCTCTTCAAATCAGTGAATTCCACCATAGAGATAGTACCCACAGCAATAAACTGAGTACAGTTCAAGGCAGTTTCCATTATAAATTTGTGAATGTGCTCTGATTATCCCCAAAATATCTGATGACTACACACTTTTGTCTCAACTTCACAGACAATGCCATAGAGATTAGCAAGCTTTTATGACCATTAATTGCAAGTTTCCACCATGAACAAGAGTAGCTGATGTTACAACTACTTAGATAATTTGCTAGTTATGAAGACTGAATTAGAAATATTGTACAATTTCTCTTTTGTCATTTATACAAAGTGTAAACAACCATTTGAATATACAAATCTTCATTCTTTGGTGGATGAAAGTTTTGAGAATGTTGAATTCATGTTTAAGCTTGAAATACTATGATCTGCAGATGCTTTCACTCTTTACAATTTCCATTCTCTGTTGAGAGGAACATCAATGCCCAAAAGTTTAGCACTCTCTCTCTCTCTCTCAATATAGACTGCCTGGCTGGTTGAGTATTTTTCAATATTCATTCTATTTTCAGTATTTTTCCATTGATGGATTAACATACAAACAGCCAGTTTATTGGGATTTTTAATGATTGACAGAGGCCATAAACACAGGTATATGGCAAAAACTGTAGCTTGTATTTCAGTAAAGATAGCTTGTGAAACTGCAAGAAATGTTACAATTATACATTCTAAACTGCTAACTATTGTTTTAGGTAGATTTAGTAATTTCTTATAAATTTTGAAATTTCCAATAATGGTAAAACTATCTCAATCCCTGGCAACAATATGAAATCAAGGCAGACTCTTCGTAACAGATTTTACAAGTCAAGTGTTCTTTTATAACAAGAGCATTATGTCTCACACACACAAATTTACACATCTCTTACTATTGAGATTTTTTGCCAAATCTACTCATTTTTGTATACCAACTCTGTTGGCTTATGCTTCTTTACCAAAATGATCAGAATTTCATATTTTTAATGAAAAGATAAACAAAAATAAATGAGATGCATAAGTTAGGAAGTAAATGCTGCTATTAGGCTGACCAGTGGACAATAGAACACACTAGTGAAAGGATTACAGACAGTTGTCTGAATTAGGGAGTTATTGCAAATCACAAGTAAAAGTATTTGCAAAGTTTGAAGAGGTGTGACAGCCCATTTTTTTTCCAAACAAGGACATCAAATTCAACTTTGTTAGTTCCCAAAAAATTTAACCACAGCTCCTACATAAATGAAGTCTGTTTGAATTCTGCAGAAATAGAATACAGAAATAAAAACAGAAAAAGCTGGAAACACTCAGGCAACATGAAAGATAAACATTTCAGATTGATGACTTTTTAAATCAGAGCACAGGTTCTGTCAACTCACCCTGTGAAGAACATGTTCTATTTTCTCCAGATTGTCTAAGTAATTTGGAAACAAATACAGTACAGCCAAGGAAAACGGACATGTAATTTGTTTTAAACACACTAAAACAAAACAATTGCATTCTAATTACCCTTTAGTTGGCATTCAAGCATAAAAGTATTAAGCAACTTTAGTAATAAGTTTCAATGGAAAACTTAAGTATTAAAATTCATATTCTAATTAGTATCAAAATAATTTGGATACAAATACAATTGAGAGAAAGTAAAGGGCTTCAATTGGTCCATAGGGAGTCAAGCTGATGTGCGATGGGAATTTTCCACACTGATATGCTCTGACTCTAGCAATCCAGGAATGATGATATGAATATAGCAGTTAATTTACTTCAGTTGACAGAATGATAGCTCCAGGGAATATATTAACAGAGAACAGAAGGACAAGTTTAGAATTTCTTTTAAGGGAAACAGGCATTTTAAGTTCATGAAATAGCCCACTACAAGTAAAATTCATTACAAATTGTAAGAAACAAATAGGTATTGGATTAAGACAGGAAATAAACTAACTGGATAGATTGTTGCATGCAGTTACAGCCCATGGAGTCAACAGCATCCATATGACTAGACTATGGACTCTAATGTATAAAGCAAAAATGTAATTTGCCTAACATGCTCTAACTACAGATTTTAATGCCTTTATTAAAAATCAAATCCTAAAATATAACCTCATGGAGGTAGTGATTCTTCACAGCTTTCAACGTAATTCAGAAGTATAGAGAATATGCAGCACACAAACATCAATGGATGGAATAGGGGATTCATAAAATTGTTATAGCACAAGAAGTCATTCTGCCCATCCAGTCCATGTCAGTTCCCTGCAGAATAATCCCACCAGTCACATCTCCCCATTGCCCAGCAAATCATCTTCTCTTCTCTGCCTGCCCAATTCCCTATTAAAACTCCTGATTGCATTTCCACCATCCTTCCAGGCAGTGAGTTTCAGCTTTTTTTAAACTACTGTACTTTCCCCACTCACCAGTGCCTCTAGTCCTTGAGCATTCCACTAAAGGGAACAGGCTCCATCCATTTAACCATCTACTAAACCAGACATGAAGTTTTATATATCTATCAAAACTTCTCAACTTTCTCTGCTCCAAGGAGAACGATCCCACGTTCTAACCTCTAGCTGAAATCCCTCACCAATTAAGCCACTCTCATTCATCTTTTCTGCACTTTCTGGACCTTCATATCCTTCCTAAAGCTGGATTACTGGAATTAGATGCAATATCTAGTTATGGCTAAATTAGTCTCTTATGCAGATTCAACATAACCTTGTTTTTTTTAAATCCAATACCTATGAATCTCAGATTCCCATTAACTACTCAACAAGCCATGCCACTTCCAAAGATGTACATAATCACCCAGATCCTTTTGTTGCTGCAGATTCTTTAG
>JARFYF010000061.1:5644539-5659098 GCA_030265395.1 Rhina ancylostomus | reverse complement strand
GCTATGTTGGCGCTGGAAGCATGGTGACACTTATGGGCTGCCCCCAGAACACTCTACGCAAAGATGCATTTTACTGTGTTTCAGTGTACACGTGACTAATAAAAACATCTTATTTAAGCCTGTACAGCTTCCACAATTTCAAACTTTTATACCGTTCTCTCTTTAAGGATCCAAGTTGAATACAGTGGATTAATCCACAAATCCCACTGAAGAAACATGCACAAAAACAAAACAAACTTGACAATAAAGGTTTTATTTTAGATTGATTTAATCCACTTCAGAGGTATAAAAATACTACCAAGTTTCATCAGCCTACCAAGTGAATGCACTGATAAGCTCTGATTTATATTTATGTTCTATTTCCTGGTTTAAAGACTGCATCTTGGCTGAAAAAGGGGGCTTCACTGCAGAAATGTAATTAACAAACTCACAGAATGTTGCCACTTAAGATGGTCAGAACTAGTTGTATTTGAATTATAATGGTTGCCTGCCGCTTGATTACAAAGAATGACTTTAAAACAAAAGTGCTTAATACAACAGCAGCTTCAGCTGCCCCAGTGAAGAAACAGTATAAATGAGTGTAACAAAATAACAACAGGAGATAAAGTGAGGAGAGGCACAGTATAATTATTATTTACTAGTTCTGTTGGATGCCACAGATATTCTTAACAGCTTGTTCATTGTCAAATCAACAAACAGTGCTGAATAAATGACCTATAGGGAATTATTCTCTGGCTCCATTCCTCCCCCTTGCTCGATGTCATTTACAATCAGTGAATGCTGCTTCAAAGCTGACAGCAGCTCCCTGAAAGCCCTCCAGATTCCAATTCTTTACCAGCTACTCTTAAATGTGTCTTCAAAATGAACAGCTTAAAAATAACGTACAGCTCCTTGCTCTGTAAAGTTTTCTTATAGACAGAGGAAACCTCCTAGGATTACAAAGGAAAGACGCCATGCTTTGTTATATCCTGTGTATGATTTAGATTTTACATGTTGTGTTTAGAATACAGCACAATAGCACAGCTAGTAGAGCCACTGCTTCACAGCGCCAGAGACCAAGGTTCAATCCTAACCTCAGGTGCTGTCTGTGTGGAGTTTGCATGTTCTCCCTGTGACTGTGTGGATTTTCCCTGGTTGCTCTGGTTTCTTCCCACAACCCCAAAGATGTGTGGGTTGACAAGTTAATTGGAGACTGTAAATTGCCCCTTGTGTGTAGGTGAATGGTAGAATCTGGGGGAGTTGATGGGAATGCTGAGAGAATCATAAATGGGGAGAAAAAAATGGGATTAATGTAGGATTAGTGTAAATGGATGCGACGTTGGTTTGGACTGAGTGATGTTTCTAAGACACTATAACTACTCATGGAAAAAGTGCGCTCACTATATTGTATTTATTTAAAAAAATACTATAAAATGGTTGGTATTTGAATTGATTTCAAATTGATTTCAAGTAGATGACATTAAATCACTCAAATGGTTTTTTTAAAAAAATTGTATTCATTCAGATATTTCAGGGTTTTAAGTTCAGACTCCGAAGAGGTTGGTGGACATCATTGTGGTCATTTTCGTGTTTAATTTTTGTATTCAGATGACTAGGAATTCCATTGTACTTGCTAATGTGTGCAAAACTGAGACTGTATTTTAGTAAAAAATCATTACCTCCCAAAGGGTAAATTGTAAAACCATAATGAAACATGTTAATTCCTGAGGAAATGTTAAATTTGCCATCTTGTGCTTCTGGTGTGATGCATGCTACTTGTATAGCTGTTGTGTTAACTGTCGCAGTTAAAGAACTCCCTCATGTACCCCAGTAAACTTGGAGAAACATTGCCATGGGAGGTGAGGCACAACACAGAAGGGGAATTCCACACTCTCCAGTGTGTTTGGCATTCTCCCCTTCTACCTCCCAACCACTACATGATAACTGGCCCAATCATCTCCTGTTCTACGAGAAGGTGCAAGGCACTGTGAACTGTGGGTTGATCAAGGGGTCAGTGATCAGTGCATGCAGTTCACTATTATTAAAAATAAAAGGCTGTTACCAGCCAAGAGAGCACCAGTGAATCAATGGTCAGGAATGAACCAGGTCTGTGGAGCTGTGAAGCAGCAGTGCTAATAGATGTAACACTCTGCCACCCAGTATTCTGCTCAAGTGCCAGTGCAATTCAGGAATATAACAGTCCTCTATAATGCAGTGGCTAGAATTGGTCCTCAATGTGCTGAGTGACATGGAAGGTATTTTAGGTGGATAGAAAATGATATAATCAAAAATCACTCTGAAGACAAACCAAAGCAAATGTCAAAGTACTGTTTAAGTACTTCTTGGGTAAATGACATTCAAATAGTAACAGCTCTCGAAGGTGAAAGAGATGAATTCATTGACGATGGGATATGGCAAACATGGTTGCGAGCAAGGAAAACAATTGCAATGATTTCACCTAAAGGTAGTCATCGGATCTTACTTGCATCCTACCATAAATTTTCCATTGACAAACTCTTTCACCCAATAACAGACCAACCCTTTTGTTCTTTCCTCCACTCTGCAAACTTTCTCTGCATTTTAAAACTCCAGAGTACTGCCCTTTGGGCCTACAGATGGAAATTAGCCATCAAAGAAAGGACCGGCACGTTGGAGGTAATGGTCACAAACAAGACATTTTTAATTTTCCTTAAAAGTTTTCCGCACATTTTGTCATCATGTTGAGATGAATACAAGCTCTTGACTGGTTGTGGAAACATAATTAAATATTTCAGGCCAAGCTGTCAACAGTACAACTGTAATAATTATTTGCTGTGAAAAGGCAAGTCTAATGCCCAAGTTGATGGGTCCCACATGAAAAGTAACATTCCTTTAAATGTTTGAATAACCTGGATATCTTTCCCCACCAGAACCTACGTATGCTCAGCATGTAATTTATCATCAACAAATATTTAATCCTGAAGAACATATGACAACCACTAAAAAATTGTTTAAAACTGACTGTGACACTGGGAGGCCTCATAATTAAGTCATGGGATTCATGACTGAATCCAGCAGTGCTAACCGTATCGTTTATTGTCTGAGCATTTCAGCTGGGCTGGGTGGAGGTGAGTTGGGGAGGATGTGCAGGGAAGTGGGGGCAATAGTGTGAGTGGCTACCATCTGTTAAAATTACTTCTCATGGCTTTAAACTAGCATCTTTTAACAGGCAGGTGCATTTTGGTTGGAGCAGGTGCTAGACGTTGTGCAGGAATTAAATATGACCTGATAAATACTGAAGATGACTCAAACTGTGGGAATTGGGCTTGAAGGTTTTCAAAGCTCTAATGAAGGAGGTGGACAGAAGAGATGTCCTGCATCTGTAAGGGCTGGGGTGGTCAGAAGACCTCAAGATACAGGGCCAGATAGCTGTTCAAGTCATTGAAGAAGTCAAGCCCTGATGACCTTTATGTTGTATCACGAGAAGTTTGATGGTCTTGTACATGGTCAAGGCCGGAGAATGAATCTTCAAAAGCTGCTAAAATATTAAATTGCTCAATTCACCATACCTCCACAGCACCCTCACACAGTTATAACAGCTGCAAGCATTGCATCCACATCCCACAGCCTGCACTTAATCAACCACAACAGGCACATCATCCAAACAGGTACACAACATTCGCTGATGCCTACTCCCCTCCCTTATCCACAAGAATGTGGTGCATAACTAGAGGCAGCAGGAGCTAAACAGAGGAGAACAAGCACATTTCAGCCACTGCTGAGGTGTGATCAGCAACCATTCTCACACAAGACGACAGCATTCTCAATAATCCACCTCCTCAGATATCGGTTCTTCCTTACCTCATCCTTTTTGAGATACAGGTAGCATACGGTGGGCTGAACAGCCTCCTTTGGTATCAGTAAGTTTTTATAATTTTCTAATATGTTGGTATGTGTTTGCATCTCTTTCCCCCTCTCCTTTCAACACAATCTTACTCTTGCGTCTGGTCAGACAGCAGATCCTGGTAGACAGTTACCTAGAAGTTCCCACATGCCCTGTGCACACTCGAATGGTGAAGCAACAGGGCAAAAATGACTGTTTAGGGTCCTGGCCCTTGGTGAAATCTTCCACTGCACAATTACATAGCTGAAAATGTACCACCGGGTCCTTCTTTCCTAAGAGTGGGCTCAAAAGGTAGTTGGCCACTTCCCCATTCAGGCATTGTGCGTCAGCCACTCAGTAACTGAAACTCATCTTTCTTTTAAGGGTGGGGGAGGGAAAATAGAGGAGTGTGTGGGGGAAAAAAATTGGAAAGAACCAGCAGGTAGCGCTTGGTGTGGGATCATGAGGAACTGGCAGCATGTTTGGCAAGGGGTCAGAAGGAAATGCTTGGTGGGTGATTGTAAGTGGGAGACTGTGTGTTTGGCAGGATTGTGAGCAGGAGACCAACTGGTGGTGAAGGGATTGAGTACAGAAGGGTTACTTGGGTATATGGCAAGATAGAAACTTAGCACCTGCAAAATGAAGTAAGTGCAATTAATGGCAGTACTCTCTGTGCCTGCTGGTTTCTAGCAAGAGAAAATTACTCGAGAACTTCAACAACTTTTTTTTGTGGAGGAATGGAGAGCAACCTCTGAGATTCACAAGTATCTTCAGCTTGGAAAGAATCAAATATACAAAAGTGCACTGGCACACTCACTTAACAGTCACTGGCATTTCATTGCTAGCCCTGCTCTGAGGTATCATTTGTAGCTCCACTTCAGTGGGAATATCCTCATAGAAGAGTGCTTGTCTTATATTTTGTTTCTTGTAAATAACTAACATCGAGGACATCTTCAAGAGGCGGCGCCTCAAGAAGGCGGCATCCATCATTAAAGACCCTCCCTATCTGGGACACGTCCTCTTCTCATTACTACCATCGGGGAGGAGGTACAGGAGCCTGAAGACCCACACTCAACGAGACAGGAACAGCTTCTTCCCTTCGGCCATCAGATTTCTGGATGGTCCATGAACTCGTGAACACTACCTCATTATTCCTTTATTTGCACAATTAATTTAATTTTGTAATTTATAGTAATTTTATGTTTTTGCACTGTACTGCTGCCGCAAACCAACAAATTTCACGTCATATAAGTCAGTTATAATAAATCTGATTCTGATTGTCCAGATGCAAGTAGGAAAACATGTAAAATAACATTAAAGGGAGGTACTTTATTTCATAAGTTATCAAATAAGGTTTAAATCATAAGTATAGTGACAACTTACTATCAAATCTTTTCAGGTCTCACTGAAATGTGAGAATGTTACCTGCATATCAAATCATTTCAAGTAAATGTGACTTACCATCAGCTCTTCAGGTGCAGGCCTTTCAGTTGGTAACTTCCTCATGCTGTGGTAAACAAACACAACAATTATTTCACAATCCACGTGACATGTGAAGGATATTCACAATTTTAAGGAAGAATAAAGATTATTGATCAACATAACTTTTGGATGTATGTAATATGCAAGTAAAGTCTCTTCCGAAAACATCTTGCTGAAATGCATTTTTAATTATTTAGTTGTTTAGTAATAATTAAAGATGCTGCTTCTCTACCCATTCTTTAAGTAGGGTCAATATCACAGTAATTACACAGTGAAGGTTTGCATGTTCACAGCAACTATCCTCTGGTCTTTTTTCTTTTGCTCCAAAGCAATCTGGCAATACTTAATGCTTTCCACAATAGTTCCTTATGCACATACCACCAGGCTCAAGGACAGCTTCTATCCCACTGTTATAAGACTATTGAATGGTCCCCTTGTACAATAAGATGGACTCTTGACCCCACAATCTACCTCATTATGGCCTTGTACCTCATTGTCTGCCTGCACTGTAACTGTAATACTTTATTCTGCCTTCTGTTATTATTTTACCTCGTACGACCTCAATGCACAGTTGTAATGAAATGATTTGTATGGATGGTATACAAGACAAGTTTTTCACTGTACCTCGGTACATGTGACAATAATAAACCAATTTACAACACAGAAGAATCTCTCACAAATTATGAAGATACTATAAACAGAAGACTAGGTTTAAAAATTGACTTTAGTATGCAGGAATTAAGTGTAGTTACTACGTGACTAACTGACAGTTATGTTTTATAACTAGCTCTAGGAGAGATAGGCATCTTCTACAGTGCTTTTATAACCAGCTCCAGAAGATGCACAAGAGGGTCAACATAATTTTGTCTTTTGTTCTGTATGCTGCCTTGAAATCAATTGGTTATGATGGGGAACTGAAATGCTTGGCAAATTCCTGTGATCTTGAACTTTACTTTTGTTGCACTACAATTTTGTTTAATTATTTTCTGGAACAAGTAAGGAGAGCATGTGTGGAATCAGTTAACGAAATGTCTTAATGATGGATGGCTTAGAAAAGACCATTTCCAAGTTTTCTACTACAAAAGGGGGTTTTGTTTTAAGGTCTCTCTAAACTATTATAAACATGAGCATCCTCAATGTTTGGCTGGCCTTATAGAATGACTTTTCTTTGATACGTGGCTTGTGTTGTTAGCTGACTAATGATTGGGGTGGGCATGTGTTTGTGTGCTCACTGTTACATCAGGAGTGTGCAGCAGAACTATTTGTCCAGACTCACTTTCCAGACTCCACAGTAAGTTTTTGACCACTCACAGCAAGATTGAAACCTCCAGAGAAATTGGAAGGGAGGAGGGGAAAAATAAAATCATAAAAAAGTGTCAGAGTGGTGGTGGCAGAAATTGGTACAGTGAAGCACTGAATTTGTACAAAATTTAAAGACTTTTTTCAAAATTAAAATTCACCTTCATTTTGGGAACAATTATCAGGAATGAGTCTGAGTTGTGCACAGGCTGCTAAATAGTAAGCATGATGGGTTGCAATCTATTTCCTTACTTCATTTGTCTTCTACTTATACAAGAATCCGATATGGGATAAAGACAGATATGTTGGCCAGAAGCAACACTTCCTCCCCCACAACCCTATCAATGCACAATTCTGGTAATTCAGATCCCTGCACTCTTCTAGTGTTGCTTGTGAGCTGGCCACTGGGTTTGAAATAACAATGTTCCACCTTATATTCTCAGATTTAACATAGAACAGTACAGCCTGGCAACAGGCCCTTCGGCCCACAATGTCTGTGCTGGACACAATTCCAAATTACATCAACTCTCTGCCTGCACGTCATCCATATCCCTCCATTCCTTGCATTTTCATGTGTCTATCTAAAAGCCTCTTAAACGCCACTATAGTATCTGTTTCCAGTGGCAGCCCATTCCAGGCACCAACCATTCTCTGTGTAAAAAAAAACATCCCACATATCTCCTTTAACCTCTCCCCCCTCAACTTAAATTCATGTCCTCTTGTATTTGACATTTCTACCCTGGAAAAAAGATTCCGACTGTCTGCCCTATCTGTGTTTCTTATAATTTTATAAACTTCTATAAGGTCTCCCCTCAGCCTCCGACACTTCAGAGAAAACAACCCAAGTTTGTCCAACTTCTCCTTATAACTCGTACCCTCTAATCCAGGCAGCATCCTGGTAAACCCTTCCATAGCCTCCACATCTTTCCTGTAATTGGGCGACCAGAATTGCACACAAAACTCCAAGTTCATCCACTGCACTCCCCAACCATCCAACACACCTCAATCTCATGGCCAAGGGCACAAATTCAACAGCAGATGAGACAAAAAAATAAATAATTTTATGCAATCTTTTTCCTTATTGATCTAGAAGGGAGATGAGAAGAACAAACTTATGAGAGGCATTTTCCTGGCTGCAGAAGAGCACATGACAGTTCAGGTCAAAGGTTGTATTGGAAAACAACAGCCATTTTCTTTGCTCCAACATCTCCCTTGAAGATGATTCAACAGATGCCAGCTGGACTCTAGGACAAGCTTTAACGGTCTATTCTTCATATGCCGGCACGTGCTGGTGGGCTAATTGACCATGGGGACATGGCAGACGAGGCCAATTCCATCTTCATTTTATGTTTACACAAACACATTTTAGAGTGAGGTCACTGTAAAGCAATTAGAACTGGGAACCCAAGCACAATTTTTTTCCTCATCCTTTGCCTGGGGACACAGGAACCAACTGTCATGCTCTTACTGCTGCCCCTGTCGAGATCACCACAGAATGATCAATCCTGAAAGTTGAGTCTATATGGCTCGGTCCATACTCTATGGGATATTTACCCACATAGACTTGGAGGGGAAACTTCTCTTTCAAAAACAAACTATGTTCTTTGAAAACATAACTATGAATTTGCAGAACTGGATAGGAATGAAATAGGCACATAAACCTTGCCTCTACTTAGCACATACTTGCAACCAAATCAGCAATTTCAGTATTATATTGCATAATCTCTGAAAGAGTGGAAAAATACTTCAGCTATCCGAAGAGATTTAACGAAAACACAATTTCATCTTTACAATTCCTAAATACTCACAAGTTGCCCATGTAAACTCCTCAAAAATTAGATATGAAGATATTGGAATCTCTCCAAATCATTACAAAAAACAATTACTAAATTTTCTTTTTGTGTTCTAAAAAATAACATTTACTTAAATTATAACATTTTATTTTGAAGACACAGGCAAAAAGATGACAGCTGTGATATCACTATTACTACCAGCTGCTTTAATTACATTTATTTCATGTACTTGCATTTTACGAGAGGGCTGGGACATGTAAAAGAACAGACTATCTGGGCTGCTTCCTCAATACTGTATTTGTTTATTTTTTTAATCTGATGGGAAAAGGATAATGTCTGTAGTCACTTAGCAGAAAATAACTATGAATGATTAAAAATCTAAATTACAAACAAAAATCCCTTCATCACAACTCTACACCGCTTGTTTAAACAATCAATCAAAAGTTTCTTTTTGCATCAAAAGATATTTTAATGTTTTTATGATACACGGGTTATTTTGTATGAAGTGCAACTGTCATTTGAGGCAATGTATTCCCATAACATCTTATGCTAATAAAGGATGACACTCGAAAAATTAACAGACTCGAGTACTAAACAAGAAGCATAGTTATAAACCATTAACTATCGCAGAGGACAATTTGCTGTCTCCATAAACAAACATATGCACCTCTGGAATAATGCACCCATTAGCAAGCAATTCAAGCTGTCTAAAGACTTGTTTGGTAACAGTCCTAATCTATGATTCCAAAGTAGCTGCTTCTCCAGGGAAAACAAAGCTATTACCCACCATCATTTAGATTTCAGCATGACATCTGTGAACATTTCACACCAGTTACCCCTTCTTCCCCTTTGTAAAACTTTTATGTGACATCTGATAATTTCGGAAGCTGCTCCATGTTACATTGTTATATGACCTTCCATGTAATAACATTCACAGAATTTAAGCAACAGCATTCATTTTCTTTTCTGCTATCCATCTGCTCACGGCCCATAGTCCCTCCCAGTCTATGGAAAGGAGTAAGAATACCATAAGGTCTCCTGGAGTCTGAGAGCTAATGGCATGTATCATTTACACTGAGGGGATGGCATGTTTGCAAACTGAGCTTACCACTGAGTGATGAAATGTACAAATGACTCAGAAAACTCTCCAACCGGAAGGACTGGTGGATCCTGGGAAGCAGCAAGACAAAGAATATATATATATATGAAAGAGGAAAGGAGGGAGATACAGAATGATCAAACAAAAACAAAATTGTGGTTATTTTCTTCACAATTTTTCTGTTTAATTAAATTATCCATCTTTGATACCAAGCTGAATAATTTAGATGCTGATCAATTATTCTTTTAAATGTCTTTAGCTTTGTATATCTACGTAATTATTGATAGAAGATAATCACAAGAGTAATTTATATACTGCCATGCACTGCAAAGCCCAAGATTTAATTCTTCTGACATATAAACTTAGATGCATTTATTGTAGTGGAACAAAAACAAAATTAAAAGACTCAATGTCAACCACAGGAATTGAAAAGACTTAAATGAGGAAGGATATTTAAAAACTCTTCACATAACTTCAAACTTTTAAGACGTAATTGGGACCAGTACCGATTATTAACATACAAGAAGTTATTTGGAATATTGGAAACATATCTCTAAAATAATCAATTTTTGGCACTCAAACGGTTGACTTCATAAACTCAGGAAAACAATAAAAACAGATTACCATTACAATTATCAGTAAACAGTTATTGCAGCAGCAATTGAAGGCAGCAAGCTGATTGCATCTCCCAGTACATATCAAAAGCCCTCAGATGCAATTCCTTTGCAATTTCAACAAAAAGAGTCAAATCTTACAGAATTATGCGCAGAAATTTCTTAAAATTAAGATCTGCGGGAGTTTAATGGCTGCCTCATCAAATCTGCAATTGCTAAAGAAGAGCAGAATATAAAAGGCAGCTGGAAGTGACTGCATTTTCATCTGTTCTCATTTTTCCATTAAAAATACCTTTTGGCTGCATTCTCCGTGACATCCCTGTTAAAACTACCTTGCAAAGTATGATACATGCACCTATTTAAATTAACAAAGAGATGACTTATTTTAATCTCACAGTGCTTTGGACTGCTTCAGCCATTTGGATGAGCAATATATCATTACATACAACCTTTCAATGCTTCAGGCAAAACTCAATGTGTGTAGCATTTGGTTGGAGCCAAACAATTTCTCTACTATATAACTGTGTCAAATGCACGCATGTATTCATTACGGCAAAAAAAAGAAAAAGAAAAAAGTGTGCAGGATGGTGGGGGGTGGAAAGGTTCAAGATGCTTTTAAGTGATGAATAAAAAGAGGAGAAACACCTCTGCAATTTGTGTGCTTTATTATCAATGGCAGCAAATAGATACAATCAGAGCTTCAAATGTGATTAGTAAATATACATGTAATTGCCGTAGCCAATTACAACTTCAAATTATCAGAAAAATGAGATCAGTAATTACAAGGGAGAAAATTAAGTAGATCTCTCATCTGAGCTTTGTCTCCCATTTATATAACAGGAGGCTGCTGGAAGAATACAATCAAATCAGATAAGTAAATTAAGGGGAGACAGAGGTATGGGTAAGCCAGTGAATAAGAGTTAATTTGACAATAGGATCATAGTCTCAGTTTTTAACATGAAGTATAATCTTACACTGGGAATTACATTGGGAACCAGGAACATCTCCAAGAGCATGACTGAGGTCATAATGCCAACAAACTTCCACTTCTAGAGCAGTATTTGTAGTCCACTGATTTTTATTGATTTTTTTTGGTTGGTAAGTTATTTAAATTTTTCCTCCATTACTAGAGGCAAACAATCATGGACTTGGGCAGAACAAGTCGCAGCAGCTGCCAGCATGAATCTAAAGAATATAAAAATGAATGGCCAATTAAAATTTTTATTGACTATATTTGATATGTGTAGTTTCAGTAGATGTCAATTTCTTTTAAGCAGGTGGGTCAGGACCATTGTTATGATATGTGTGCAGGTATTGTATGGGGAGGGGCAAAGTAGTACTATCTACTGTTCTTTAGTTATTTGTTCACCAAGGTAAACAAAAAATAATTAGCAGCAAGAAATGGGAAAACAGATTTGGGCTGCTTATATTTAAAGGCAAAACAGGAAAAATATGTGGATATTTACAAAATTTAGTGGTAGTTCACAACTTAGTTTAATTCAGGAAAATATCTAACATGATACATGGAGTATTGTAATGTAAGCTTAGGTTAAGAGGAAGTCCGGTAGTGAATCAAAGGATGATATCTTCATCAAATGTTTCATACAACGTAAATTTAAGCAACTTTAAACTCGTCTTGTTTAATTTCAGACTCTGGGACAGTGGTGTTTTGAGTCAGCTCCCAATGTTTAACCAAAAAAAAACTAGCTATATTATCCTTGCAATAGACTGGCTCTGTAACCTGCTACTAATGTAGAAGAATGATTCAGTTGTGCAAACACCAGGAAGAGGCTCATGAACACTGCTCCTCTTAAATCCCAATTAAATCAAGGGCAATATAAAAGCAGTTAGTACGAGTAAAGCTAGAGGAGCTAATGACTGGCATGGACCCTATTACCGAGGCATTAATTAAAATTCATCGTTAGACATTTGTTATTTTATTTACATATATAGTTTGGTTAAAAAAGGCATTTCTAAAAATGAGCATTCTTTACTGACAATTCGATAAGTATGAAAAGAATAGCTTAAGAGCTAAAAATGAACAATATACCTATCAGAGAATTCTTCATTTATTCGGTGCCTTATAATTTCAGAGCACGTCCCAAAGAGTTTAAAATACAATTAACTGCTTTGAAATTAACTATGTAGATACATACAACAACTATTTAAACACAACGTATGTAAACAATGATAAGACTGAAACTGAAAGAAACATTTAACATCAACACAGGTAGTGGATTTGGATACACACACACCAATTCATTCAAACTAACAAGGCCTTTCTCACTAACATCATAGAACAAAATTTCTGCTTTGTTCCATGATCAGTCAAGCACTTATAACTTGAGAAGTTAAATTCAGAAAAGCATATCTTTCAATGTCCTGGGTTCATCCATCACCTGAGTATGACCTGTTTCACTGGTAAGAAAGACTTTCAGAGGTTCACTGCTATGGTCAAAAGACAGTGATGTTGGGAGCCCTTAATATTAATTTTGTACACCCATGAATCTCAGGCAAAGAGACTTCCTTCTGCTTGTACAGATGGCTCTCTTCATCTGATAAATCACTACAGTCCACGTTGAACATCATATGGAAGAATCACTGAGAGTAGAAGTGGCACAGAATGTTCTCTGGGTGAAGACTTCAATGTCTATCACCAAGAGTGAATTAGTTGAACAATTTCTGAATGACATGTCCATAAGCTGCCAGAGTGGGGTTATGGCAGGTAGTGAGAGAACCAACATGAGAGAAAAATATTCAATTGACCTTATCCTCACTGATCTACTTACTATTGTGCTAAGAATCATTGCACAATTCTTGTGGAGACCAAGTCCCATCTTCACACTAAGATCACTGTCTATTGTGCTATGAGACACTTCCACTATTATAACTGGGAATCAGAGTAATTCTAACTGCTCAACATTGGGCTTCCATGAGGTGCTTTGAACATCAGCTGCACTAGACTTATATCCAATCACAAACTGTAGCCTTATGGTGCAGCACCCTCCTTGCTCACTTCGTCATCATCAAGCTAGGATCCAACCCCTTTTCAATGGGAAGTGTAGAAGAGTGTGTAAGGAGCAGCTACAGATCAGGTCTAACTAAAGTTGAGAAGACAACTTGTGAAAGTTGCGAAACTGCATTACATGTATAGTACACAGGTCCATCCCAGGCTAAGGCAGGGTTCTGTCCCTGCGAACTATTCATAACCCAGACGGTTCAACAGTCGGAAATGCAGTCATGAACCAAGATCCCAGAAGATGCCTGCATCTCTGCAGCAGCTGCCAAGTCCATCTTGCCGGTCTCCCAAAAGCTTGTTGGTTTGCACGGGCTGTACACAAGTCAGGCAACTGTAACCTGGGGAGGAACTGTATAGCATGAGCAACTTGCAGCTGATAAACCTAAATGGTCACACAAGCAATAAGTTAGGTCAAAAATTTGTAGCCATCAGATTTCTGAATGGTCCATGAACATATGAACACTAGCTTGTTATTTCTCTTTTGCACTATTTATGTATTTTTGAAACTTATAGCAAAAATTTTTATGTCCTGCACTGTACTGCCACTGCAAAACAGTAAATCTCATGACACACGTCAGTGATAGTAAACCTGATTCTGATAGTCCTTCCGCATTTGGTCGGGAATGTGGGTGGAAAATTAAACACCCAATAGAAGAGGGAGATCCCATGAACACTTTGTTCCTCAGTGACGTGAGATCAGATGAACTGTTCAGCCAGATCTGTTAAGGATGACCCTTTTTAATTTCCTTCCAATTACTCCACCGTCACCGAAGCCAGTCTCTAGCCGATTTGATTCACTCTATGTGACTTGAAGAAGCAGAAAGGTGTTCCGGATACAGTAAAGACAATTGGCCCAACAACATCCCAAATACTGTGTTGCTGATTTTGGATGCAGTGCTAGTCACACCTCCAGTTAAGCTGTTCTAAAATATCTATAACATTGGTATCAAGCCAACAATGTGGAAAACTTCCCAGTTATACCTTGTCTACAAAAAGCAGTACAAATCCAATCCAATTAATTAGTGTTCCACAAATCTATTCTCAATCATCAGCAAGTGATGGAAGCCATCAATGACAGTGCCACCAAGCTGGATATAGCATTTGTCCAAATCTTGGAAAATTCCAGGCTTGAAGTGAGAGGGATCTTGACAGTGTCAATAATTGTCATCAAAGGGCCCTGTTACAATTGAACGATTACAAATAGTGGAAAAACTCTCCACTGGCTGGATTCACACCTAGTAAATGGAGGATGGTTGCTGCAGTTGATTCAGTTCAAAGCATTACTGCAGAGGTTCTTCAGGACAGTGTCCCAAGTCCACTGACTCTCGGTTGCTTCATCAATGACCTTTCCTCCATTGTGAAAAAAAGTGGACTTTCAGTGATGAATCAACAGTCTGCAACTGTTTCTTTAA
>JARFYF010000061.1:5630272-5644439 GCA_030265395.1 Rhina ancylostomus | reverse complement strand
TTCTTTAACTAAACAGTCTCTGCCTGCGTGCAACAAGGATGGATAATGTTTAGGGATGGAATAAGTGCAAAGCACATTGCCAGGCATTGACCAACTCCACTAAGAGGAAGGCTATACACCTCACCATGACTTTCAAAAGTATTATCATTGCCAAATTCATCATCAACATACTGAAGGTAACCATTGAGCAGAAATATAACTGCACCAGTCATGTAAATACTGTGGCTAATATGAATCATTCTGCAATGGGTGACCTATCTCATGATTCCCTGAAGTCCTGCTACCATTCACTAAGCACAAATCAGGAGTAAGATGGAATATTCTCCATATGCCAAGATGAGTGTTGCTCCATTAACACTCAAGAAGCCAGGTTGCATCCAGTACAAGATTGCCTGCTCAATTGGCAACCCATCCACCAACCTATATAATCAATTTTTCTATCACACGTGTGCAGGGTGGCAGTACAATTTGCAAACTGCACTGCAGCAACACCTCCAAAATTGCACCCTCTATTACCCACAAGGGCAAAGGAAACAAACATCTGGGAACATCACTTGCATGTTTCCAAATCAGTCACGCCTGACTTGGAAATCTTTAGCCCTTCATCGATGCTGGGTCTAAATCCTAGAACTTCTTATGTAGAAACACTGAGGAGTACTTTCAACAAACTGACTGCATCATCTCAAGAAGACACTATCAGTTCGGGATGAGTAGTGAATGCAGACCTTTTCAGTGATACCCATATCTTCTGTGAATGAACTTTAAAAAATGATGAACGACAAGATAATTTTTTTTCCCAGCTGAGAGAAGGATGTTGGCCTGGACACAGCTTCCGGGTCACAGGAACAGGGCCGTGGTTTAATGCCTCAGCCAAAGGACGATGCAGTATTCTCTCAATACTTCACAGCAGAGTGTCAGCATGGCTTAATCTACTCATGTCTTGAAGTGGGACTTGAACCCATGACCTTTTAATCCAGAGATGTCAATGTGACCAATCTGACAAATTCTTCATTAACACAATTTTAGGGGCAAATGCAGAGCTTATTGATGCCCAAGACAATATTGTTATAAATAGAATATTACTGTTCAAACACTTCATTCATTTATCTGAAATGTCTTTTTTTGCTACATATTTTGTATAGATTAAAGCAAGGAAGAAAGGATTTAAGAACTGGATTCCCAGGCATCAGTTCAACGCCTCAGAGTTCATGTGTGTTACTAGTTTGCTACACTTTTAGACATAAAATAAATGGATTATATGAAGAAATAAATAAAATAAATAAATTCTATTTTCCACCATTTGATGATAATGTGCCAGGAGTATCCTCAACTAATAACTCATCTACCAAGCAATAAATGATATTATTTATTGAAGGATAATTCTGAATAAGAACCTGGAAAGACCAGGATTCAGGAGATTTAAAAATGGTAGGTTAAAGAAGTGTTAAGCTATCTGATAGGAAAAATAATACTTCAAGCATGGTTAAGCACACGTGAGTACAGTGCCAGAAAAGTCACACATGAATAAGGACATAGATGTTGAATTGTCACACAATTAATAGCCTTCATGTATTTTGCTATTTTGAACAAAATGGCACAAAGAGGATGCAAACATTGTCCCCTTTCTCAGAGCACAAAATTCACACTATAGAAAGCTTCAATTTGCGGTGGCGTTAGCAAGTACTTGGTCAGCTTAAATTTAGGTGGCCTACTGAATTCTACATATGCAGCTAGGGTACAGAGAAGGGCAATGAAAAAATACTTTGAGTGATGCCTTTGCCATGTGAGTAATGAACAGTTCATGGAGGTCAACCCATTACAACTGAAACAGTTTAATTATTAATTACCTGCAATCTATGAGCTAAAGGACAAGTTCAGTATGTTTAGTGTGTGGTAACACCAACTGGACTCTCTCTTGGCATTTGGTTATTAGCACATGTCAGCAAAGTGCTCAGGCATAAAGAAAAAGGCACAGAAGCAACAAACACACTTAATGTGTATACCGAGAGAGACCACAGGGAAAGGCTAGGGGGAGGGGGGAGGGGGTGGTAAAAATCTCCCTGATGATCTCTTATAGCCTGTGTGCAAATTTTGTTATTTTACAGTGTAATCAATATTCTACTGCCTGAGGGTGAACACAGTTGCAGTTTGTGAAAAATCTGGATAAAAATAATCAAACAATCAAGAATCAAGAGCCTCGGTGGTCATAAAGAGGCAAAGGAGGAGGGAGATGGGTCTAAGCAGAGAAAAATATTATCTCCCCATGTTTGGGAGTCAGAAAACCCCCCCACAAACGATAGAAATTCATTAATATAAGCTATTTATTAACATGAAATGTCAGTTTGAGAACAGTGGAGCTCCGTCACCGTTTAGGGGCTATCTCTGGTCTCTTGTCAATTATAAGCTGAGGGAGCACAGCAGTACTCCTTCATAGTGCTGAAATAACTAAGGCAAGGCAGCATGAAACTGTCACAATACCTGTCACACCAAAGGGACCTGATTCAGAGGGAAAAAAAACCTTGAAATTAGTCAACGTTTCTCTATTTTTTTTCCCTCAGTCTCAAGCTTTTTTATTGCTTTCATAAAATACCACGGCAAATAATCAAGCATGACCACTGACATCCTCTAGATTGAGTTTTAGAGCCATTAAATGAGCTGAGCCTCTTGGGAAGTCTCCTGCTCAGGTTAGTCTAAAGGTAATTATTCAGCAATTCAAGCCATGGCTCTACCTAGTTCCTGTACAGTGCCTGAATGGTGTACATGGATAAGGTCAGGTTTGAGCTCTATACAAGTCTGGCCTGGCTGGGTCTGTTGACTAAGGGGTTGTACTGGGTGGCAGGTCTTAGGAGACTGTTCTGAGCAAAGAGCTTCATTAAGGAAAAATAATGGGTATATTATATAAATAAAACTTTCCAGGCCATTAAGAATGACTTTAGAAGAGAAAGCACATAAGACGGTGACTCACCTCATCAACGATGCACTGCAATAACTGTAGTGGCTGCAATGGCAAGGAAGGGGGAGGGGATGGAATAGAGAGAAGTATTAGCGTACATGCAGTCTTTTACAGTAGACTGAGAAAATCATTAATGCAGTAAAATGTTGCAAGATTAATCAACAGCGTGAAAGTCTTATAAAAACATTGACACCCTAGATGTTCTATTATTTCTAATGATACCTAATCTACTACAGGCACTTTAGTGCTTGTTGTAACAAAAATGCAATTTACTAAGTTTAAAGTAAAGCACTCAAGCATGCAAAAAGGCAGCCAGCAGGAAAAAAAAGTGAATTTTTTTCTCCGCAAACTCATAAAACCTTACCATTAAAGATCCCTGGTTTTTCTGAATCTGAAAGGCAATATGTAATTAGCATGTCATAATCAAAATGACTCACTTGGACACATTACGATCACTGAGAGAAAATTATTGCATAGCTGGTGGCAATTTGTGGGCATGTGTTAACACCATTTACATAATGAAAATACACAAATGTTAATAGCTATTCTTCTCATTTATAGGGGAAAGTCAGCAGAATGTTAATTTTGCAAAACACTTTTTAGTACCCTCCAGGTTATACAAGTGAGAGAGAAAGAAAGCATAATACAGTTACAGTGCTGTTTACACCATCCGATATAAATAACATTCTCTGGTTCTGGTACAAATCCAAGATTAAATGCTGCATTTGTTCCTCCAGAATTCAAATCCAGTTGTTTTCAGATTAAAATATGTTTCAAAACACTAAATGTACTGGTTGCTTGATACCCACTGAACACAAGCTCAAATTACAAATGAATTGACCAATCGTCTCCCTCCCAACATGGAGAGAATCTTCAAAGCAGCAATTTTTTTAAAATTAGAATCTTCACTCATACATTCTTCCCCGATGAATTAGTTGAAATCCGAACTGTGTCAGTTCCTACTGAATACTAGGGAAATTGCATTTTTTTCGGATGAAATTTTCTGCTTAGCAAGGCAAGGCATGTCTGTCTGCACTGGGGAGTGGATTTTCCTATTCCAGGTATGCAGTGTTTGCTTCAAACATTCTCTGGCCCAGCAATAGCCAGATTAGCTGCATGGTGAAGCCTTCTCTGTGCTACCTCTTAGCATATCTACCATTGAATTCATTAAAGCTTTTCGTATTGCAGGAGTGTAACATATCTGCCTTTGGAATCAAGAATGGATAGACCCGACGCCTGAGACATCAAATGCTGGAATCTGGAACAACACACAAGATGCTGGAGGAACTCAGTGGGTCTGTCAGCATCCGTGGAGGGAAATGGATAGTCAACGGTTTGGGTTGAGACCTTCCATTCCTTGCCTCCACCTTTTTATCCTGGCTTGCTCCCTTCTATCTTTCAGTCCAGATAAAGGCCCAACACTTCGACAGCCCATTTCCCTCCACAGACCTGACCCACTGCGTCCCTCCAGCATCAAACACCCTTTGGTTCTGACCTCTGTGATTTGAATCCAGGGTTATACTTAGTGGAGAAAATGTGGTCCTCAATGGCAGTGACGGCAAGGCAAGGTGTCTTCTTAGTCTCAGTAAGTCACAAAGCGACAATTGTGAGGCAGCTGCTTCCCTTATCAAAAATAGACATTGACCCCAACCATCCAGGAACTCAAGGACTCCTGCTAGGTGAAGCAGCAATTCACTTTTAATTCTTCAGGTTTAGTGCACTACCTTGGGAGCTCACAATTTGGTTCCTTCTACATTGGAGAAACTACATTGCAGATGACCCTGAGCTTCAGGTTGCCTGTCACTTTAACACTCCACTCTGAACTCACTGCTATTGACCTTCTATGCTGTCCCAATGAAGCCCAATATAACTGAGGAATAGCACCTCATCCTCTGACTTGGCATACTACAGTCTTCACAACTCAACAATGAATTCAACAATTTCAGATAACCAGCAGTTTCAGTTTGTGTCAGGACTGATCAGTTCTGGTTCAAGGTCTTCAACCTGTAACTTTAACTCAACTTCTCCTTCCCCTGACTACAATCTGCTGAGTATTTGCTGTATTTTCTTTTGATGACCAGGAATGCAGTGTTTTGTATCTCACATTACCAGCATTATTAGCCCCTCCCTCCTCTATTCTCCTTTATTTCCCTCTATTTACATAGCATCCAGTTAAAGCAATTACAACAAGCCTTCAAGCTCTCCTCTCAGTTGGCACCTCGACTATTTCTGTCTCTCTTGGTCTCACTCTATCACAGATATTCCTTTGTTCTCACCACCGCACCACTTCCCTGAACTTAAAACATGTTTGAGTTCTAACTTTTACTAGATCTGGGTATTACTATCATTTTTTCTTATTTAAGATTTACAGCTTTAGCAGTTTTTTTTTTGCCTTTCAAGATATTGAACCAACATCATTGGGAGTGAACCGGCAGATCTAGACCAGGGAGGTGACTTGAACTGCCAAAAAGCTACTTGTTAGTTTTATGTTGTTCCCATACAAAATATAAAGAGATTCCAGGGCATGAGACTAATTTTCCTGCATCTTTAGTGATGGTGGCATATGTGAACTCCTAGCTGAGTAGATGCCCTCCCCATCTGTTTCCTCCAGTAAGGATGACATTTGAAGCCTGCAATACATACAATTCTGGCATAAATACCATGATGACTGCCTTGAAATTCCAGGTTTGATGTTTGGTGCTGAGTTAAGGCCAGATGTTTGCCAGTAGAAGGTATCAGAAAAGCAGAGAATTTTTTTAAATTATGAGAGATTATTAGGTGTCAATGTTTGAAAGGACCCAGTGTCCTTGAACACAAATTACTGAAAATTAACATGTTGGTACAGCAAGCAATTTGGAAGGCAAATGGCACACTGGCTTATCTTGCAAGATGGTTTGACTGCAAGAGTAACCTTACTGACAATATATAAGGCCCAAGTGAGATTATACTTGGAATATTGTGTACAAAGTCTGTTTTCCCTAACTAAGGAAGAATGTACTTATGATAGAGAGAGTGCAACAACGATTACCAAACTGACTTCCTGGGATAGAGGTGGAAAGTGGGAAATTTCCTATGAGGTGAGACTAATCAAATTGGGCCCAAACTCTCCCAACCCAGGATCTTGCGATTGAGGGAGTGCAGTGAAGGTTCACCAGATTGATTTCTAAAATGGTGGGCTAGCTACAAGTGGAAATATTAAGCTCACTGTGTCTATATTCTTGATTTCAGAAGAACAAGAAGTGATCTCAGTGAACCACTCAAAATACTTATGGGTCGTGACAGTGTGGATGCAAGGAAGATGTTTCTGCTGGCCAGGCCTCTAGAACCAGGGATCACACTCAAAACAAAGGGTCATTTGTTCAGGACTGCAATGAGAAGAAACTTCTTCACTCAGAGGGTAGTGAGACTTTGGAATTCTCCACCCAAGAGCTCAGTTGTATTCAAGACAGGGACTAACAGATTTTTAGGTTTTAACAGAATCGACGGATATGCGATTAGCACACACAAGTGGTGTTGAGGGAAAGATCAGCTGTTGTTCTATTGAACGAAGCAGGCATGAGCGGCTGAGTGGTCTACTTTTTCTTCTATTCCTTATGTTCTTAATATATAACATGACCCAGACTGAAGCTTACCTGACTGATTTCACATTGTACTTTTACAACTAACAGGTGGAAATTTTATCCCAGTAGGTTCAATAGAATCAAATTGATGTCTATAGGATGAAGGACATTGATAAAAAAGACTACGTCTCCTAATAGTTTTTAACAAAAAGGTTACTTTGCTGTCAGCTAATACACTAATCTAAAATCTATCAGTATGCCGGTAATGTCATCTTTCTGTATGAAAATACTTAAATAAATGCCTTAAGATTGGTCATATACTCATTACCAATTTGTCCAACAAAAAAGCAGAGATAATTAAAAAAACTGTCAAATTACTACTTTAATGTGATATAATTATTTTTCATTATATTATGCAATAACACAATGTATGATCTCAATGTTTCACTTGAATCTGACATTGCTGTAAGAGTATAATTGATTCATTCTAATAATTAAGTACAGCTGTGTAGTTTTGCTTTCCCCCACTACTCCTTTCCATGTACTGGAGAGACCTGCGAGTTGGAAATATTAGCTATCAGCTCTCCCTCACATAAACTGCTTTTAAGATTGAATTACCTTTGAATTTTTATTAACGTTTTAGAAAAGCTGAATTAGTCGGTTCGGGGGAGATTTGTGTCCCAGCCTCTCCTAAGCAAACTGAAACATTCTACTTACCCGCAACTACAATTTATTATAACTGCACATATTCTATCTAAACATTGGTGGATGTTTAGATTGATCCAGACCGACATCCTATGTAAAGAGTATTACCAGCATGCTGTGGTCCAATGGTTTCATTATGCATAATTCCCCCATGCTGACACACTGATTGTACAGATTGCCAGTTTGGATTATACAGTTGTTTTTAGTGGTTTCTATAAAACTCCACCTACCTCTCACTGCTCTATTCTTTTTCCTTCCCTGTTCCTACCCCCCACCACACCCCTGCCCCCTCAAACCACTGGAACGTTGTCATAAATTTGATAAATGGATTAATGCAGAGTTGAAATCTGTCCTATAAAAATACTAGCACAACTGGTGTGCCCTCCATAAAAAAATGGTCCAATTAAGTTTGAGTATTTGATCAATTTCACACACACATGCTTGTAAAATAAATTAATATGTACACAATATTATGATCCTGTCTGTTAATTATCAAGTTAAATATAATTTCCACAGTTGTTTTATAGAACAGAACTAGAAATCTGTGCAGGAATCATGGGGAGAACACTACTCCTTTCATTCTACGAAAAAGGTGTTAATTGAAGGATGTTCAATTTAAAAGGGGCCCAATATCATATTATTCACACATTCAAATTGAACCAGTAAATGTTTGGTAAGCACAGTATGCTTGCTTTAACTTTTGCATTTGTGATTAGTTTTAATTATAGGTTTGAGGTAACTATTAATGTCACATTTATATGGGGGCAAGAATTGGCAATAGAGACCAATACAATTGTAAATGAGATCAACCAGAACCTATTGGAATGATCTGTGGCTGTTTAGCTGTAACTTGAGAACTCCTACTGTTTCTCACCTGCATGGTGTATACACTAGTTGGTAGTGCTGCAAAGATGTTATGACATCATCACTTCAACCCTTGGCAAACTAAGAAATGGGAAGTATCAGCCGTTTCTCTGCAATTTAGTTTATTTCAAGATTCAGTAACAGACTACCCTGGTAGGTGAAACAATTCATGCTGGTTCGATGCCCTTTACTATCTTAACTACTAACAGGTACACAGGAGGGAATTTAAGAGTTCCTTGACAGCTTATTACTAATATAACTAAGACATAAAATCACGATGAATATAGAAATAAATTCCTCAAAAGGAAAAGCCGTCAAAAGAGAAAAAGGTGCATCAATTTAAGAAATTCATTGCAAGACAGATATCCAAAAAGAAGTTAAAAACATTTCAAATAATTTAGTAAGGTTTAGTAGTTATTTGATAGAAATGAAGCTTGCCAAACATGGCTCGAGAAGCCTAACCAATTGTGAAAAATTGGATTTTTGTGGGTCTGTAATCTATTAAAGTCTGGTGCATAGACCAAGTGAATCAGAGGCTTCAATACCACACTCTACCTGGTTGCTGGATTTATTCCCAGTTAAAGTGAGGACGGCTGAGTGGAATTTTTAATCATCAGTGGACTGATTTTAAGATGTCCCCAAATAATCAGCTCTGGAGGAGTGCTAACATCAGCTCAAGTGCCAGTTAATATTCATGTGTCTGCCAAACAGCCACAGGAGATATCAAGCTCAGGAAAACAAGAAACGGAAAAGGCAAGACACAGAAAAGAAAAAAAGAATGTGATAAATTTCTTGGAAATTACAAATAATTGTTTTAATTTTAAAAGGTATTGTTTCAGCTAACCATCCTCGAAACTTATTAAGTCTGATTAAGAACTGATTAAGTTATTGAGGGAGAACTTCACTTCTTGCAAGTGTGAATCCAGGGCAAGAGGCTGGTTATGCAGTTGTTCAGTTCCTAACAAGGCTAGCCTCTGATAAAGCAATGACAATTACAATGCTAATTTTATTTTAAGCTTATGAACTTTTGGGGGAAATTAAATTAAAAGGCAGAGGAAGCAAATTTATATATTGACAAATAAACATAACCCCTTTTGCTTTCTTCCTCAAAGCAGCCCCATTTCCAGTAAAAACAATTTGATATACTCTTCTGCTTCAGAATTTTGTAAACTGTTCTGCAGTGGGACAAAAGAGTTGAAATTAAACAGGATCATTTCAGTTTGTAACATTCTTAAACATGAAAATAATTAGTTATGTTTAGGAAGACAGTTTAATTTGCACCTGTTAGTACATGCAAAATTGAGTGTCACAGAAATCACATCTCCAACCTCTTAAGAATGATCACACTTTATATACCGACTTGGATGGAGTTAATGGAGCAGTTCAAGTTATTTTTAAATCTGTGTGTAATGGATGTGCCAATATTGCACTGTTTTTAATTTATCCATGTTGAATAAGTATTTAAGTAACATGTTTTACAGATAACATAATTTTACAGATATAGTGGATGAATTAGTTTCAACTTTGAATTTCCAATTTGTTGGAAAAGTTTTAGAATTTATATTAGCGACTAAAGCTATACTCATAAAAGATTATTGAGTGATTTCATCACTTGTATCACTTAAGGTCTGGATTTAAAGTGATATTTTCATAATTTCTCTAAATTTATTAAAATTATTTACTCTCTCATTCTCAAAATCTGTATTCCTCAATTTTCCCATTCATAATTTGACCTTCCTTATTACTAATTTTTTCAAATTATTCCCTCATTCATTCCCCCCCCCACCATTTTGTCATAAACCAGGCTCAATGTCTTCTGTCAAACGAGCATTCCAAAACAACAGGCAGACAAGAAGCAAATGTTTAAAAGTGCCCAGAGCACCAGGCTTGGCCATTGAAAGAGAGGCAAACAAAGATGGAGGTACAGGAACAAAACAGGAAGCTTGTTGATAGCATTAAAAAGCAAAGCTGCATTTGGAAACCTACCACTTCATTCAGGACTTCCCCAGGTCTTAGTACCTGCCAGTTTAAGTGCAAAAATGATCATCAGAACTAAAAATACTATTCTGTGTATGGAATACACAGTATAGTATTAAAATATCAAAGAACATAGTTTCCATAAATATAAAAGCACATAACTTACTTTAAGGTCTCTATAACATCAGAATAGGAAGCTAATTATTAAAAAAATTCAAAATTTCATTTGCCACTTACACAACACAATATCAAAAGAATGTGCAGTTATCTAGCACCAAGTTCTCTGAGCATCACAAAGTACACCATGACAAAAACACTTACTGTTACCAGAGTGGGCATTAATTTCTCCAAAGGCATCTTTGATTTCAACAGGAGAGAAGTCAAAATCAGCCTGTGGATTTTTTGATTGTTTCTTGTAAGAAATGGTAAGGAAATATAAACAATGGCAAAATGCTGCATGTCTGTTAAAATAAAACTAATGATCAACTTCAAACTATCATCCTCTATGAGGAATCAGTCAGCATCAAGTGAAAAGATGGGTTGATGTGTTGCATGTAGACAATTTTATCAGAAAGTTGTGACAAAAACTTCTTTAGCCTTAGAATGATAACATATCATTTCTCCCTGCGGTTGCTGATGGGCCAACTGTACATTTGCAACATTTTTGTACATTTTTTTCACATTTCTAAGTGTTTGTAGTTCTGACTTTTTAATCATTCGTCTTGTTTTCAACAAATTGTGTCTGTGGATTGAGCACTTTGCCAGTTTTCCCGTGGCATTTCACCATTTAATCAAAGCCTCTGGTTAAGAAGGAAGAAAAAAGATGACATTCACTGTCAGATTTTTTCTATTTCAGTTGCCATGGCAATGCTTTTTGACGGAAAGTGGTGGTGCAGACCTTCCACCGTTTCCTTTTACATGATTATCAAAAGCACAATCAGAGTAGTAAAATGGATTCACCTACCTGAAACGTAACTTACAGAAGAAACCAGCTATAGCTTTCATCTCTCACTTCCACGCTGGAATTATGACTTGCCCTAAAGCTCTTCTCAAAGAGATTTACTAGTGACCCGGGTCAGGCCTTCCCATATCAGTTGACAAATTTTTATCTCTAATATTTTTATCACCTAGTGAAAATTCAGTGCTCTTCAAACTATTATCTGGTTGTTCACTGAAAAAGCAGATATTAGAGTGCTCTCTAATTATTGGCTATATATGTAAGATTTTAATATATTGGCACTTAAATATCACAGCATAAGAAAGTTTTGTAGGACAATAAACTAAACCTTTTTGAAAAAGAATAATTAAGACTGAGCTTTTGAAATCTGTACTCTTTTTGAGCTAGACTAGTGCTCAGGGTTCTGGAAAAATAACTGCAGCTTCAATTTAACAAATTAATTTGGCCATTCTAATTTGGTTTGCACCTCATTGTGCAGAGGAGAATCAGATGAAAAAGACCAGTTCAGGTTGTTTGATCATTGAGCAGCATGGATAAAATACAGAGTCCAGATTGATGGGGAAAGACGGGTCAAATAAAAGAGGCAGGAGGTATAGGGGAGAAAAACATTGTGGTTTCTTTAAATGGTATTCCTGCTTTATTTTCTGTTAGAGAAACTAATGGGAGTCAAAAAACTGCTTCGTATAAAATGATTTTTCTTCCTCTCAATCATTGACTACGTAACTTTTTTCAATTAGTTGCTTTATTTTCTCGTTCTGTGATTTGCACTTCCTGGAACCAATCCGAAATCCTGGCCCAAGAGGAAAGATGTGCTTCCAGTGAATGACTGATAAACCACTGGAATATGTTTATACCAGGCTGTCCAGAAATCCATGTGATGCGAAAGGATAAAAGAGGCAAGCAGAATGAATTTAATCAAAGCTTTTCAAATTTAACCCATGACTCTGTTGAATACAGCATTTGATGAATGGATAAGCTTCCAGCTCTGAAAGTAATGCTAAAACGATGAAAAAACAGGGAAGATGGGAGAGAGGAGGAAAATGAATTGGAAATAAAGGTTTCAGAATCTTCTTGTTGTGAATATTTATATATTTCAGTAATACGACCACTTGTTAAGCATTACTCAGATATTTTAAATGTTTCCTGTCCCTCAAGAGTATCTGATCTAAAATTAAAAAATGGTTGGCCCCAGGTACAAAATACTGTAGTTATGCCGACACACTCACAATTAATGGGTTAAAATCCTATTGTAAAGGTGGCCCAAAGCACAATGGTAGGCTTGAGCTTTAGCTTCACAGTTCCCTGTATGACATTCTCCCATCTGGGTCAGGCAGTTAGGAGGGTGGGACGTGAAGGGGTATGAAGAGTAGAGGGGGTAATGCAGCCGGAGTAATGGTATCTTCTGAAGGGAACACAGAAATTAGAAAGGATGCATAAACAGCACACCTGTAGACTGTTAACTTATGCCTCATATTTTTTCTTTGTGGAAAGCACATGTTCTGTAGTATGTGGAAGGGTGTGATGGGATGAGAGATAGAAAAGGAATGAGTCATACAAAATACAGTAATCCTTAAAAATAATTTGTAGTCCAGATTGCTATGAATTGATGTCTCACTGTTTCATTTACTGCTAGATTAGGAGGAAAATCCAAATTGGTTCATAAATGGTTGTCCACTGAAACTATGCAAAGGAGGTTTGGGGTACCTGCCAGCACTTCTGTAGAAATGCTCTCAAGTGTCCTTTAATCATGTCCAAGTAAGTGCACCCAGACACTGATTAGTCAACTATGGACTGAAGACATCAATATGCTGCAAAGCTCTCTTGGGATGAAACATCCAAAATAACTTGATAGAAAAAAATCCCTTTAAAAAGGAAATCTGAAAAAAACTAAATGCAAAGAAAAATAGATGGAATTTAGTTCTGAAACTGAAGGATCAGTGAACTTCTGGTTCGTCATCCAAAATGTAAAAAAAAGCAACAAATTGATTACATTCATTCAGAAATTACAGAAAAGTGCAGCTAAAAATTGGTTGAACTGAGTAGTGAGCAAAACCCTTTCTCCCCCACAGCAATTTTTTTAAAGAAATCTATTAATTAGGTCCATATCTAGCTACAGAAGCAGTATTAGCACAAAGTTTGTGTATTTAGATACTCCACTAACATTGGGTCTAATGTTTTGTTTTCATTAAATCTAACAAGAAAACAGAGCATCCTTCTGAACTTTCTCCTAAGCGGCCAGAGAACCATCGTACATGCTCTTCCTCCCCTGTGCATCCATATACTCAAGGCTTTTTGAACTATTTTGTTTTCCCTGGCTCATTCTTTCTTAGCATCTCATTATTACTAACAGCCCTGACAGAAACATCTCTAACAACCCGATAGAAACATCTCTAACAACCTGACAGAAAAGGGGTTTGGTGCCAGAGACCTCTAAAAATACATTTTTATTAAACGTTTCAGTTAATGGGGAAAAGAATTTGCATGTTAAATGCATTATTTCATCAAACGCTATAGCACGTTAAATTCTGTTATTAATAGGTCTTATTTTCAGCTTTAGCCTAATTTCAGAGCCGCAAAAACAATGCAATGAACTGACTGGTGATCCGCTTCAAAAGCCAATTACTTGCTTCCTCCCTGGAATCTGGACTTTTTTTTAAAGGTGAGGGAAGCAGCAAATGTCACAGCCCATTTTGAAATCACTCTAGTGCAATTAGCATTTGTAGCTGAAAATTGTGGGAAAACTGGACCCTAAATAACTTGATATTACCACAGTTAGGTGTGAGGATAGATAGACTGACCCAAACTCCATATGCTAGCAGAGAACATCTCAACATTTCATTAGAATAAGGTAAAGCAATTAATAGAGCTAATTATTGCCTCAGTTTATATTGTAGAAATTCAATCAGTGCTTATTAATTCTACGGTTGTATGTGCCTCACAAATTAAAACCCTTTATGTCAGGCCTACTCATTATTGGGATGAAATGCACTCTTGGGAAAATAATAAAAATAATGTCTTCTTCAACTCAAGTAAACAAAATGTAAAATAGCAAAGTTCTTGTTTTGCGTGTTGACTTAATAGCATCAGTACCAAAACTTCCAAGAAAGACCAGAGTTTCCTTCAAGCTAAGCTCTGAGTTCCCGTTTACAT
>JARFYF010000061.1:5528210-5543030 GCA_030265395.1 Rhina ancylostomus | reverse complement strand
TTTAAATCACTGGAGTTCAGAGTTACATAACTCTTTGAAGGGTGATTTATTTGCCTTTAGTAACCCAAAATCAAAAGATCAAATTCAAACAATGAAAACTAAGTAATATTTTCCAAATTTTGACATTTCATTACTACTCTTATTTTATTTACCTTTGTTATTATTGAAAGCTGACTGCTCAATGAATCGGTGGAAGCTATTTGAGACAATATTAGTCCTTAGAATCTGATGTGGCATTGCTGGGAAATTATTACAAAGAGCTTGAAGAATGGAAATTTCCTACCTGACAACCAAAAGAAATTGTTCAGAAATCACCAACAGCCCAAATCACCAATCAGTGGTAAGCTGCCCAAACTTGCTGCTAAACTACGAAATAAAAAGGATACTTACGTCTCATGATACTCCTGATGGGAAACTGCTGGGAGAAGCCACCCTGCTCATCAAGAGAAACAGCAAAACTGCCTTCACTGCTGGCCCTGATCTGAAATGTCAAACAATTCCTTTCCACCCACAGATGCTGCTCAACCCACTGAGTTCCTTCAACCCACTGAGTTCCTTCAGCAGATGGTTTGTTGCTGCCTTCCACAAAATGCTTTCACATCCTTATGTGAAGGTGGTGAGGGAAAAAAGCAATCCCTTTCCACAAACAGCTGATAAACACTGACAACTGTCCACGCTATTCTCCCTGGTTCAGTCGGTTATAGTGTCATACAGCACAGAAACAGGGCCTTGGTCCAACTGGTCCATACCAAACAAGATTCCCATCTAAGCTAGTCCTATTGGCCCGCGTCTGGTCCATATCCCTCTAAACCTTTCCCATCCATGTACCTGTCCAGGTACCTTTTAAATGTTGTTGGTGTACCTGCCTTGACCACTTCCTCTGGCAGCTTGTTCTATACACTGACCACCCTCTGGGTGAAAAAGTTGCCCTTCCTGTTCCGATTAAATCTCTCTCCTCTCACTTTAAACCTATGCCCTCTAGATCTTGATTCACCAACCCTGCAAAACAGTGAAACTTGTAGAAACATCTTAAAAATTGTTATAAACTATTAAAAAAAATCAAACAATGTAAAAATTGCATCATACAAAATATTTAAATAAACTTAAACCATTTAAAAATCTAAAAGTATCCTATCCTTTGTTCATTCAAACAATGTAAAAATTAAAATATTGGAAATATTTAAATAAACAGTTTACAAATCTATAAGTATGCTACTCTTGGTTCCTCGCAACCTTGATCTGCCATCTGAAATCAATGGGGAAGAACCAGCATTAAATCTAACCTGGCACAGCTGTTTGTACTGTTTCCTCAATGTGAGTGGTGGGAATCTGCTACAACCCACACTGAACACAATTGTGAAAAATAAGAACAGTTACCAACAACTTGAAGACTTTTGTGCTTGGGCATTAATTCTGAATTTGATTTTTAGCTACTCAGCAAAATCTGGAACACTGAATATTATCGGAACATTTCTTAGCTTTGTACGTAAACTTAAACCGACATAAAAGTTACATTCACACTGCACAAGGCTAGCATTAATACCGGCTTGTGCCCCTCTCGACAATCTGAATATAAAACAGCTGAGGAAAATTAAGACCAACTGAAAAAAGTAGATAGCCTTATCCAGACACAGCATTTGAACTGCAACTGGCTCCACATGATTCACTATAGGGAACTGGCAGTACCAGTATGGGATAAAAGCAGACAATGCTGGAAAAACTCAGCTGGTCACTGTATGAGTCTTGTTTAGTGTAAAAGTACCCAGAGACTGAATTCCATTTATGTAGAGCTTCATCAGGTTTCACTCTCTTGCACATGCGATTCAAAAGTAAAACCTGCAGAGCAGATACCAGAAAACCAATGTGATGAATGACCAACAAATGTGTTTTCAAGGTGTTAGCTGAATGAGTAGTATCGATCTGGAGCAAGGACAATAACTTGCACCTGCCACCTAACTTTTAATATCTATCAGACTCAATGTCCTTTGGTTTGAAATGTAATTTAAAGAAAGCACTTCTAACAATGTAGCACCCTCTCAGTCATGCACTTTGGTGTGACTTTAAATAATACAATATTAAATAAAAACAGATGATGCAAGCTTGAAAATATGTATTTTTAAAATCACATTTTAACAATGCCTTATTTCTGGGCCTGGAAGCTATTTCCCTTAACCAGAAGAATTAATTTCTCTGTCTATTTATTTACATAGGGAGTTTGTCTTTAGTGCAAATGGGAAAATTGGATAATTTGTTGTTTAAATATTTAAAGAAGAAAAATTTTAAGCTTCAATAGCCTGGCAAACTGCCCAAACATCTAAACAAACAGTAAAAACCCACTGTAAATAACATTTCTTTTAAACATCAGCTAAATGCACACTTCAATACTGCTTTACAAAGTCTTCTGCAAAATTACTGTAACTAACAAGCAGAAATTTATCAGCTTCAGCTAAAATCAATTGCTTAAATCAATTCTAACACTGCTAGTGTGTAAGAGGCCCACTGGCAATTTAGGTAAATTACACCATGTAAATGCTTTTGCCTTAATTGAACAGTTTTATCAAGCAGACTCTGAATGCTGTCCACACAGCTTACACTGAATCTGTCTAAATCTAAACATAAACACATTCTATATCTGGATGGAAAGGTTTTGTTTAAACTAGTCACTTGAAAGCTTCACAACAGATTAAAGTGTTGCTAAAATAGTTCCATTAATGGCCAGATAGATAAACAGATGGAATACGTCCCATGAAAATTAAAAATAAATATAAATCAGGCCTAATGTGGCCATAGTCTTCATTTAATTTAAAATGCCTCAAAATTTGAAGTTTAAAATATATTGTACTCTTAAATTTTGCTCCAGATTTATCATACAAAACATCATCGCTGTCTACAAATAAAACTGCAGATGCTAAAATCTGAAACAAAAATTCAGCCAGACAAGCATCTTTGGAAATTTCTGTCAGCTCCAACGTGATCCTGCTGCCTGTCACATTTCCCCCTCTCCTCCCCTTTCTTCATTTCGCAGGGATCACTCACTTCGTGACTCCCTGGTCCGCTCATCTGTCGCCATCCCTGGCACTTTCCCATGCAACCGAAAGAGTCGCAACACCTGTCCATTGACTTCTTCCCTTCCCACCATCCAGGGGCCCAATCATTCCAAATGAAGAACTTCCATTCCAATCTGCTACATTCAGTAGTGACAGAGGAGAAACCAAAAGCAGTTTTGTTGACTGCTTTGTCGAGCACCTGCAGTCAGTCTGCAGGGGTGATCCTGAGCATCTTGTTGTATATCACTTTATAATTCTCAATCCCACTGCCTTTCTAACCTGTCTGTCTATAGCCTTCTCTACTGCCATACTGAGGCCCAACTAAACCGAGAAGAACAATGTCCAGGCACTGTGTAACTTCCTGGAATGAACTATGAATTCTCCGACTTCAGCTGTCTCATCATTCCCCGTCATCACTATTCCTTTCCCATCCCATTTCATTTAATGCCTCGCTCGTAGTCAGTATTCATGCTCTTTATTACCTGATCTGTCTTAACCTATCTCCACATGGTTTTTTTTGTTGTACACCTCATGCCTCCCCACAGTTTTGCATTGAAAACTGTAAACCCTCCACTCTTCCCCCAGCTCTGAAGAAGAGTCACTCATTGACTGGCTTCTCTTTCCACAGAGCAACAAATCCCAACATCTGCAGTGTCTTGTGTGTCTCTCTTCTCTTTCCACAGATGCTGCTTGACTGAGTTCTTCCAGCATTTCTGAGTTTGTTTCATCAGTGGTCTAGATTGTACTGACATCTGTGAGTAGATGCATTACTTAAACAAGCACTACTAAACTAGAAGCACTTAATCTACTAACGCACAATTCCCAAATCAGAGTCAACTTTAATTATCTCAAATGAATACAAGTCTACACTTCTGTTTTCTTGGAGCAGGTTGGATTAAAAAGCTGCCTGTGTTTGATTCCTATTGCAGAAGCAGAGTGTAGTTAGTGAAGATATCATGTGAGGAACTGTTGTCCCCTTCCAAGGATCACACAGTCTGCTAACACCATCTAAGTTTGAAATGACAAGAAACCAGAACCTTATGGTAGCCGGACAGGATTTAGAGCAGAGGAAAAAAATTGGGAAAGCACATGAAGTCATTGCCCTCAAACCTTAAGGTTAATTTATAGAAAAAAATACCAATGATGCTTGGATATGTGAGTCTTGTGATAAATATAAAACAAAAAGACAACAATTCTAGTATACTAGTATAACCATCGTTAGAGGCAAGTATTTCTAAAGCTTCTTTGTAGTACCTCTGTGATTCATTTCTGATGATCTGGCACTTTAACCCCCACAGTTCAGTGCTTGTATAAATTGTTTTGAAGCCAGAAAAGTTCCCGAGACCACATCAGTCAACAGCAACAAAATACTGTATATATGGTAAACTGCTGGTCAATGGATCAAAGATACAGACTGATTAAAGACAGAAACAACAGCCTGGCGGCTTCAGTCATCATCGAGCAAGAGGTATTGGTGCTACAGGGGAGGGGAGGCCCATAAGAGAGGAACTCAGTCATGGGATTTACCCAAGTGCAATCCCAGCCCAGAATGGCATTATTAAAACCTAGTTGTTCTGGCAGTGTCTACCAACAGGTGCTCCTCAGAACAAAGCCAATTCATTTTGTTACTAACAATGTCATTTGGTGCATGTCTGATGCAGAACTCATGTCAGATACAAGTAGCAATTTGTGACCTCAGGTACCCAGTCAAATTTCCAGGAACCTTGTGGTTTTATCTGGAAATGGTTGCAGTCGTGTTCCACTGTGGGGGAGAAAACGACTTTCAGATGTGTAAACCTAAAACAAAAAGCTTCTAAATTTCCAAGCCAATGCTTTATAAAATATTTTAATATAAAAATGGAATTTTACAAAATATATTTAAAATATTAGTCTAATCCAGCAGAGGTGGGAACTGTCACCACAGGTTTCTCGGTGAGCAGGTTCCATCATGAATCTTGCAAAACAAAGTTTCTAAACATCATCAGCAAAAGATAAACATGCAATTACTGTTACAGATAAAACTATTTAAAGCTCAATTCAGCTTCATTGCTTCAATATGAAATGGACTAAGACAGTGGGAAAGTAGATGTGTTAACTCAGTGCTCAGGTCAGAGCAATGAGGCAATTGGTTTGGGGAGGGCTAACCCCTTACCATATGGAAAATTACACAATATTTTTGCAACTTGATAACTGAAAATTGAATTGCTATTTTCTAAACTTTATGAATTGAATTATGAACTCTCCATTTGTTTTTTTCCACTGCAGCTGTAACAGTAGAATTTGTCACTTGAATGATGGAATCTGGTCTAAAACTTCTAAGCTTTCAATATAATAATTTTGAATTATTTCTGAAAGTCAGAAATCTCAATCCATCAACCTTTCCTCCTACAATCTACAGACTTTGGAAAGCCCACGTCGCCGAACTTATTTTTAATTTTTCACCCTTGTTGTTTTGAAACAAGTTCACTAGGCTTCTCATTGTAAAATTTTGTCATATTTCTCTCTCTGTCAATCATCAGCAACTATGTTTTCTTGAATACAGAAGAAAGCTAATAGCACTCCAGAGGTATAATATAAAGAAAAAGAATGCAAAACCAAAGGAGCATGAACTATCAGCAATGAAAATAATCTTGATCAAAGAGGTGGGCTTCACAGAAGCTCCAAGAGCTAATAGAGAGATGAAGAAGTGAAAGGATTTAGGGCAAGTATTACATATATGAAGCTTAGCCTGTGGAACACACCTGTTAAATTGCTGGTAGGAGGAGGAAATGCGGAAGTGCCACAGCTAAAGAAAAGAAGAGTTCTGATGAATTGCGGAAGAATTGATATTGGATTCCTAAGGGCATATAATGATGAAGTGTTTTAAAGTAATTTGACCATGTTGTGTTAAAATTCCAATATTTTAGCATCACTACACTAGGTTTTCCAAAAGTGACTTCAAAGGAATTTCACAATAGAAATCTTTGCCCTTTGCTGTGCTTAATAAGTCTAAACAGTAGTCTCTAAAATGCACTATAGTAACAAAGAGTATAATATTGGTAAGGCATAAAAAAGCAAAAAAATACAAATTTAGCTTGTTGAGAATTATGTAGCAGCAAATTTAAACATATATTGATGATTTTGGGAAAACTAATGTTTATGTAATATTTATGAACCCTAAACTCCATTCATATTATAAGCTTATTTAAAAACACAATTAATTGATACAAAATTAATTAACAATATTAATATCAGTTAAAATACAGAAAAATAAACAAACCACCTACCTTCACCATATTATGTTTATCCTGACCCTCATCTCTGCAAAACTGAGCTCCGCCCCCGGACCCAACTGCTGAGTGCAATGGACAAGTGTGGAAGGCAAGAATACACTGGCCGCACAGAAGTCCTTACTCATTGGCAAAAGACAAATACATTTCCACCTATACACAACTTCATTTCCTTGTAATTATTTCCATAATGAAAATAATTCATGTAAGTTGTCACTTACTAACACATGAAGCATTTTCCATTGCTTTGTATGCATTGATAGATGGTAGGGTGGCCTTTATAAAATGGTATCATGGTTTTTATTACAGGAAATTGGAGTTTTAAAGGAAATCCTGCTGAATTTCTACTGGTCTTCGATGACACCTCATTTACAGTACTGCATGTAGTTTAGTTTTCAAAACTGAGAGAAGGATGTACTGTTTAGAAATTTGAGATCCTGCCACTGCATATTTCATTAGTGATTGGGTCCTAAGGCTTTGAATGCTACTGAAAGACCACTGCAGTTTTCTGTATTTGGAAATATGCCACATGTGAGGCGGAGTCTGGAAGTTGGGTAAGGGATGGGGAGTGAGTGGGATGGTGAGGTGGGGGTGGGGTGGGAGAGAGGCAGAATGAAGGCTGGTGGTTTCAGGCCAAGAACAGGGACTAGAATCAAGGAGGAGATCAAGTAAGTGACCTGGCAGGGGTGAGAATGGGGGTTGTTATACTGGTTGAGGGAGGCGCTCGGTTAAATAGCTGTGAATCTGACATCAGAGGTCAGGCCTCTTCCACACTGGTTTTAAATCGGTTGCTCATTTAACAGAGGACAGGCAATGGTAAAATCTTATAAGAAAATAGGTTTGCAGACACAGTCCTGGCACACTGAGAAAAGGAGGGAAGAAAACTTGGTGTGATGTGGTGGAGCAGAAGATTAAAATTTGAAACTGTTATTTAAAACTTGTGTTTTTATACCTCTTGGCCTTTTAAGTGAAGTGAATTTCCTGGACATACAATAAACTATGGCTATTACTACCAGATTAATTTCACATCATTTCTTGCTTATATCTTGTAAAAATAAATACAATATCAATAAAAATTAAGTAATGGATATTTAAACATTATCTGGGTTATGTTTTGAAAATCCTTAATTTTCACTAGAATCACACTTAAAGGCTGCTTCGAGGACTTTGGCAGCATCTCTCTACTTAACCACCAGGAAGGACACAACTGATTCATTCCTCCTTTCGATAAGAAAATGCCTTGTTTTGCTCAATACTGCTGCTCCACTGCAGAGCGCTATGATGAAGGACATAAACAGCAGGCCTGCTGTGTTTTAAGACCATTACTGCGCCAACTCATTGTGTGTCACTCGCTTCCCTTGTTTATTTTCACAAGAAAAGATATTGGTGGATATTAGAGAAAATATAGTCATTAAAAAATTCCAACTGTATTATGCAGCAGTTTACATATAAAAGCCTTTCAACTGCAACATGAATACATTTGCACAACAACTGCTAATATCTGGCAAGAACATATATTCAAGTGTGTAATTTACATTCAAAACAAGGAAGTGATTAAAACTACCTATGTACTGGTGATACTCAATTGCAGAAAGTATTTGAAAAAAACTATGTTTTAAGGAAGATAGCTAGCAGAAAATTCAAGTAACGTGATTGTTCTTTACTTTCTACCACATCTTTTGTTATTTGCTCTAATAAGCTAAAACGAGCAAGAGAAACTGAAAATATTATACACCTACCCTATTACCTACACAAAAGCATCGCCGGTTGATGCAATGAGATTTTACTCACTACCATATACAAGATAGATTGCTGTTGTGGACCGATTGTAACTGTACTCAATTGAGTGAAAAGCTATTTGCGCAGCATAATGGGCATCTGGGAGGGCGATTATATAAAGTGTTGAGACAAGAATCTCAGTTTTAGGTTAGTCTGGAAGTCATACTTACTAACAGTATGCAAGCTTGCCTGCTTGGTAAGCCACAAGTCATTCCTACCATTCCAAACCCCAACATTTATTTTAAAATGCTTTCTCAATTAGCATTTGGAGTTTGTGATCTGGGTTTGTGAGGAGTGTGATCGCTTTGAAATTAAAGAGAAACAACAAAGTAATTCAACCCACTGCAATAAAATTTAAGTGGTTGTAAAAATAAATGGGTTGTTTTTTTTATATACAAGTGCAAACCAGAGTAGACAGTCTCCCTTTAAGCCAAGGTTAGTGCAAGCAGTGATCAATACCTCAATCTCAATAAACTATTTCAATAATAGTTGATTCAGGTGGAAACAGGAGTTGAAATTTCTGTTCATCGACCTGTGTCACCTTGTCATGTTTGCTGAACACTGATAATACATCATAGCTGTAATGGAAATGACTAAGTGTAAAGTGTACACAGAAAGGCACCCACAGAATCGCTTTCATTCTTCAACATCAAATCAATATGATATGCATGCCTTCAGCCAAAACCATATGATGGATGCTGGGAGGACATTAAAAAACCCTTTACCAACATTTCTCAATGCATTCTGTGGTAATAGTAGAGGCAGATACTCACTTGTACACTGTCCCTCCATTGCCATGACCGAGGATATCTCGATACTGAATGTCCTGTTCATTCATCTAAAGGAAGGGAAGGTGGAAAAAAAACTAGTAATGTCAGGCAAGCATATAGAAATGTCAAGGAAAAGTAACTCAAGGCCATAAACAACAAGCATCCAGGTCATTTCAAGTTCAGCAGCAAGTGGGGAAAGATCAATACAACATTTGCTGTTCAATTTATAAAAGACAATACCAAGGGACGAAGTGATGGAAAGTTTAATGACAATTTGTTTGCCTGGGTCATTTCATTAATGTTTGATAAAAGATGTCAAAACTGAATGATATAACATGGTTTAGGTGGGTCAGTGTGAGGAACCTAAATGGTGGGCCGGGGGTTGGGGGAGAAGAGGAAGGAAGCTGACTGGCACCACTTAGACCCCGAGGGCAATACAAAGGCAAAAATGAGAATTCGGTATAAAATCATGCCATTCTGCCTCAAAACTGAAACAATTTAATTTAGCTGAGAGTGGCTTTGGTCTTCATTACAAACAAGTAGGAATGCAGCCATCCTTCAAAGTGTATGTCAGTCCTGTCAAAGTCTGTAGCGTTCAATGCCAGTCACATAGAAACAAGAGACAGGTGCTGCAGAAGTGTTAATGTCAAAGACTTCAATTGTCAACTTGGTAAGGGAGTTAAGAAATAACCTCTATAGCATTTTGTCATATAGTTTAAAAAAAACACACAGAAATGAAGTTTAGCTTTTTATCCTCCTTGTTTTATTCCCACATCTTTGTTCCTCTTCATAAATAAAGCATTTCTGGTAAATAAGGCAGCAAAACTACCTTCTATCTCATATTCAACACTTAATGCACTTTTAACTTCTTAGGAATGCCAGCAGTTTTATGTCAAACTTCTGGCATTTACCCCTGTAAGTGCCAGGAAGTTTGGGATACCAGTGCAAATGTTGAAGTCCAAGCTTACTGGCTACTCTAGATAGTGTTTTCCCAACCTCAGTCTGACTTGGACCCCTCAGCAAGTCGAGCAGTAGACACAAGCTTGCTGCAATTAGCCAGCAGTTACACTGGAGAATCTGCTCTGCAGATCTTTTGCAGAAACAACAAGCCTATTCATTTCAATGGAGAAGAAGAACTGTCAGGGAGAAGGGTAAATATTAGTTAATTCACATTTTTGAATGAATTGTTTAGTTAACTGTGATTTACTGATTATTAATAGTTTTTGAATCTTTCAAAATGGCATTCAGAAACAATTGACAGATCTCACACAGACAAAGCCTGGGGCAAGGTTAAGTTGGTTGTCAGCTCTTTTCATCTATTTCTTGGGAAAAGCTTGTTTTAGTCCACCCACGATTTGTCACACTCAGCTCTGCTACTGTTCAACACCTTGCCATTTAGCACTGGGCATCAAGATGACATTGATGGATCCAAAAGAAACAAGTTCATACTTCCTCCTGCGTTAGCAATGAACGTAGACCACCTGCTGCTGAGAGACTGTTCTGGCCCAACATTTGCAGTTCAGGTTGAATAGCTGATCACTGCTCATAGTTACTTGAGTGGTAAACTTGAAGTTAATACTCAACAAAGCAATAATATATTTTTTTCCTTTTAGTATGGTCTACAAAGGTCTACATCTGCAGTTTTAATTCATTCAAATCTCTGCTACCCATTTCCTACACTTGCAGAATGATTAAGCTTGCAGATCATTGGCCATTTCATTTTCAGTTGACTTGCTCTGGAAATTCTTCTCGAAATTCACTACCTCATTGCCCTAACTCCTGCCTCCTTGCCACTCTTCCTTCGTCCCTTCCATGCTTGAGGACAGTACTTGAAACCCACCTCTGGAACCAAGCTTCCATTCACACATCCCCAGACTATTCAACCTTCCTCTTCTTACTTGTACATCCAAAATGCATTGGGACATTTTCCCCCATATTAGAGGCTTTGAATATTACAAACTGTTATTTTGTTGATGGTGTTATACTTGCGACACTTTCTGTTTTTACTTCAAATTTCTGCCAGTCATGTTTCTAATATTATCTGTGAGTGTTCTTTAATTTGCCATTGTGTCTGACGGTGTGATGTAATTGTACGGCAGTTCATTAGCTCAACTCAAGTCACGCTCACCATCTAACACTGTGGAGTCATTCTCCAAACAGATTTTCAGATTATTATTCCTGCAAAGTGTGCAGTTACTTTAAACCATACAATTGATTTGCCACTAGGATGCGTAATCAGCTTGGCTCTGTGTTGCAAGCGTAATAAAAGACCAGATGAACAAAATAAGCAGCATAATTCCAACATTCCAACCCATGCAGATAAACCCTTTCAAATAATTTTCTTTAAACTTGCTTGCACAATAACAACTGGTCACACATTTTCTTAGATATTCTTGCTATTCCTTTTCTCCCCCCCAAAAGTAGCCCAGCATCTCAGACAGGTGGAAAATATTGTACACTGTAGGAGTTTGGTAAAAATATTTAAATCTTTCACACGGTATTCATTTCAAACGTGAAAAGTGTCCAGCTTTGCAACAAGATTGCGTCTTCCCAAACTTGGATATTGTACAGAACAGTAGGTTAAAGTCCTGTCATCAATGATGGCAGAAATTTGAGGCAATACATTTTGCAATTGTACAAAAAGCATAGTGGGACAAATAAAACTCCACCCTGGTTAAATGTGATTTTTCCACAAACTGGTAGCAATTCATTGAGTAAATTCAGTGGTCGCAGTCTCAGTAAAAGTCATACTAATTGACCACAAACAAATCTACAGCTACCAAAACACAAAAAGGCTGAGCCCAACAATTAAAATTAAGGTTCTACAGAAAACAAACAACTAAATAACATATTGTATGAAACCTTAAGAAATTATACCATGTATTTATTACAAAACTTTTTAACCTTAACCTGAACTTTCAAATTATTCAAGCTCTAGAATCTCATTTTCAAAGCATTATTTGAACTCCTGATTAAATTGTCACCTAGCAATACCCACCCCAGTACTGATTTTCTCCTATGATATAAACCAACAAGAGATGAAGTAAATTAGATTTTATAATTTTGGGGGAAAATGACAAATAATATGATTAATGAAAAATCTGTGCATAAAATTGCCAAAAGATAACAACATTTTCAAAGGCCACTTTAATATCATTTTTATACAACATATATTTATCACAATTAATTTATTAAGCAACTATTTAAATACCAACATTTACTTCCAAATCAATCTAATTTATACTAAAATTCTTTTGTATTCAATGTCAATATGTCATTTCTTAAATTAAATTCTTTTTAAAACAATCCCAGCAATTTTTTTCATTATAGTAACTAGTTCAAGAATATTGTGGGCAATGAAGAAGGTCTAACAGATAATATTTTATACTGCACAAAGTAATTCAAAAACACAAGGGCAAATGCTTCCTATGAAGTCGTGACACTTTATCAATACTGGAATCAATGTTTGGCATTACCAGTGAGTGACAGATATGAAATAAATATTTATATCACATAACCTGTGTCAATGAAACACAGCAAAAAGCTATTTTCAACCTGTCAATAGCTGATTTTCCCAATGACAAGCAGGAGAATCATAATTTTAACTTTTTTTAACATCTAATATGAAGTCAATATTGAACTGTCACTGGTAATTTTGTTAAACTACCAGATAGCACATTTTTAATGCTTGGTTATATTATGTCCTGAATTGTACTGAATTGATTCTGTGGCAAATAAACAAGATTGGAGCACTGCCGCTACTATCAAATGTCAAGGGGACATCCCTCCATTAGGCTACTCTGTTACAGGTGATATCAAGGGACAGGCGTAAAGAGCAAGCTGGTAATTGTCTGCTTGACACACTCAACTTGAACAACTTGATTCATGAAATGCCAAAAAGGCTTAGTCTGTTCCCTTCACAGAGAATGAATACGCATCCAAGATGATTAACTTTTTATCCTAAAAAGTGTGAAAGGAATGTGAACAGCAGTTAGGAAATCAATAAGCATCTTTCATTTGCAGTGACACAGATGTCTCAGTCAATACAACTTAATAAGCAAGCGTGATCACAATGGACAGATGCCCTCCATCCTCAAAGGTCTCTTAAAAAGCTTCATCTTTCCACACTACCTTAAAAACACCATTAGAATCTATTTACTGTGACCAATTTAAACGCACAAGTCAACAGTAAGTTACATGTAAACAATTATTAAAATAGTAACAGACATTTTCAAAGATCCTATTAAAATATTTTAAAGTAGCTGAACGGTCCATTAGGTCAGGAATGCAGTGCTGGAGCTGGCCATTTATGGTAACCACCAATTGTCTTGGGCATTCTGGCTTTGGAACATACAGTCCAATTGTGGCTGAATGGTAATTTATTCATTTTAAGTGAAAGTGAATTTCTGGTTTTCTGCTTCTGTGCTTATAAAAAAATTCCCACTTTTACAATGTGCAAGCAATTCTGTGACTGGTCTGCTATTATAATTCTAAGCAAATTCATCTCCAAACCCTGGGACACAACACCTCCCTTTGCAACTGGATCCCTGACATCCTGACCAACAGACGGCAATCAGTGAGGACAGGCAGCAACACCTCCACAATGATTATCCTCAACATTGGTGCCCCACAAGGCTGTGTTTTTCACTGTACCTTGGTACATGTTTTCCTGCAAAGAGGTGGGAGGTTTTCAAAATATGAGAGGATTAAGAGTACAGAATCTGTATATTCCTGTTAGAATAAAAGGCCAGGTTAACAGGTTTAGGAATCTTGGTTATCGAGGGACACTGAGGTCCTGGTAAAGTAAAAAGAAGGTGCATATCAGGCATAGGCAGTTAAGATCAAATGAGGTGCTTGAGGAGTATTAGAAATACAAGAGAGAAATCAGGAGGGCAAAAAGAGGACACGAGGCAGACAAGGTGAAAGAAAATCCCAAGGGTTGCTATAGCTACATTAAGAGCAAAAGGGTAGCAAGGAACAAAATTGGTCCCCTTGAAGATCAACATGGTCATCTATGCATGGACCTTAAAGAGATGGAAGATCTTAAGTAAATTTTTTGCATCTGTATTTACTCTGGAGACAGACACAGAGGCTATAGAATTGAGACATAAGAGTAATGAGGTCATGGACCGAATCCAGATTATGGAAGAGGAGGTGCTGGCTGTTTTTAGGTGAATTAAGATGGATATATCCCCAGGGCCTGACAAGGTGTCCCCTCAGACCTTGTGGGAGGCTAGAGCAGAAATTGCAGAGGCCCTGGCAGAGATATTTAAAACATCCTTAGCCATGGGTGAGGTGTCAGAGGACTGAAGGATAGCTAATGTTGTTCTGTTGTTCAAGAAAGGCTCTAAGAACAATCCAGGAAACTATAGGCCAGTGAGCCTGAAGTCAGTCGTGGGTAAATTATTGGAAGGTATTCTAAGGGACAGGATATATAAGTATTTGGATTGCCAGGGCCTGATTAGGCATAGTCAACATGGCTTTGTGTGTGGTAGGTCATATCTAACCAATCTTATACAGTTTTTCAAGGAGGTTACCAAGAAAGCTGCTGAATAGATTAGGACTTTATTCCTTGGACCGCAGGAGAATGAGGAGTGATTTTATAAAGGTATACAAAATTATGAGGGGTATAGATAGTGTTACGGACTAGGTTACAATTAGTGAGGTTCCTTTAAGATTGTGTGTGTGTGTGTGAGTGTGTGTGTGGCGAGCTTACGTCAACAGAAGATAAAGAACATCATGACGTTGTTGAGACAACCAGTCGGAGTCAATCTGAAGGAGAGAGAGGAGAAAGAGACAGAAGAATGAGATAGAGAGAGAGAGCGAGAGACACCAGCCTGCTTGTTTTCTCTGTCGATGGATGAGAAACAATAACTGGGACTGTCACTTCAATCCACGTATGGATTGTTGAGAGTAATCCGGTGGAGTTCACTTTGTCGGTCACCTGTGGAGGAA
>JARFYF010000061.1:5494924-5509345 GCA_030265395.1 Rhina ancylostomus | reverse complement strand
CCCCCCACCCCAACTCCCAGATGAATATGTGCTTCACCCTAGTGGCAGAGTAAGTGATATACCCAACACAAAATGCAGCAATTTTCAGATGGTTTTTATTTGGTGGTCCCCTGTAGTTTTAAACCACAATTTTAAAAGATAATCTTACATTCAAGCCCACAGTCTATGCTGTTTTCTCATCTCAGCCAAAACAAAAAGCTTGGTACCTGGCTAGAAGCAGAAACAAACACCATGACTTCCATTTCTGGTCATTATCCAAATGCTCCTGTTGGAAATCTATATCTCCATCAAGCATCATAAGAATTAGAGCATTTTGATAAATGAATAAATATGTCCAGCTGAGCAAGATGCACATAAGGAGATATATTTTAATGAGCAGGAAAAAAGCTAGCAAAGGTGTTGTAAAATGGATAACAGTTTTCATATTAACTACTAGGGGAAAATCTGAGATATTCCAAAATTATTTTGCTGCAAAAAGGTGTGTTTAGGAATAGTTCTGAAGGAGTTTTCATGAATTTGTGTCTCAAATAATACAGGAAATCAATACAACCTGGCCAGTATTTCAAATGTTGTACTAGGAGCTGGAAGCACAAAAAAGGGCTTTGAATTTAGAAAAATTGTTGGTTTGTCTGTTCGACTCTCAAAAGTTTAATTTGATCAATAAATTATTCATGTTGACTTTGGAAGAGTTAAATAAAAATTTGCAGCAATGATACCAAAAGTTTAAAGGATTAAAGTATGAGGCCTTGCATTAATGACTTGTATATCATTAAATTTTGGAAAAAAATGATCCTATTTAAGGTATCTAAATGATTGAGGGATTTGACTGTGAGGATAAATATTAAATAGTTTATTTTGCGGGAAGTCTAGGACAAAGGAGGCAAATGATCTTAATATTAGAGCTGGATCATTCAGGGGTGAATTCAGAATACACTGAAAAACACAACTGGAAATCTTGCCACAAAACATTTTGCCAAAACAAGTAGAGCTTAAAAGATTGAAATAAATATACATTTCTTTGGTAGATTTAGCAAGGAATACAGACCATAAATGATAAACTAAGATGAGGTGCAGATCAGCCATGATCCAAATGAATGGGAGTATCTTTGACAGGCTGAGTAGCCTACTTTGGTTCCTAATGTTATGTTCCAATACACATTGTGATAAAGGTAAATCTTCTAAAATATTGAATTTTCACTGAACGTATGATAATATTTAGTATTGATTGATTAATAACTCTCTTGTTGATATACATGATATAAAACATCCATGCATTAGCCAATCTGAAAAGCTGCATTTGTGTAAGTTGCTATATAAATTCTCATTACTGGGCTACTTGGTCATCATATTAGACAATGACCACTACTGATGAGTGTTAACTTTTACAGAGATATTTAACAATCACTTACTCATGTGCCTTCTTACTTGGCAATAGCAGAAAGACTCGGGCATTCTTTCAGCAGGACAGTTGATAGTATTTACTTACGTTCACTTTAAATCATCTAGGTATTTGAATGGACTGTAACACCTCACAGGTACATAAGCAAATACAAAATGTCACCAAAGCACTTAAGGACATAAAAGGCAGGTGAACAACCACCTATCCAGTGAATTTTAAGGCATGTTTTAAAGCACAGAAAAAAGAGGGCATTACAGAGATTTTAAATGACCTCTAGCATACTGAGAGTAAGAGAAGGAAGGCAAGCCAGATATGCATAGGGATAATCACATCTAGAGACAAGAAAATTACGTATGTGAATTCAGCAGCAGACGAGCCGAGCTGGGAGATGGAAGTTGGGGCAGTTAGTGGAGGGGCATGGAGTAAGGCAGTTAAAATGATGCAAGGCTTTGACCTGAAACATCGACAATTCCTTCCCCCCCCTCCAACAGATGCTGCTCGACCTGCTGAGTTCCTCCAGCAGACTGTGTGTTGCTGAAAATGATGAAGCCATTTGGCTTTAGTAACGTGTGGACATGAGTTCTGCTCGAGTCAAATATGACACCATGTCAATGAACAGTCTAGACAGGTTTCAGATATTGCCAGTGAAAGGCATGGAATCACTGGTTTGTGCTAGGGACTGCAATAGCTTTGAATTTCCCAATGTTTAGTCGTATGACATTTCTTCTCATTGTGAATGTTAGATTCTGGGCAGTCTGGAAATTTAGAAATTACATAGGAGGCAAGACAGATAGTAGGAGAAAACGCTGATTGCCATCCTCATACATGTGGAAACTAATGCTGTGTTTTAGGATGAAAATAAATCAACTGAACACCTTTTTACTGTAGAACATGGATTTCTGTAAGAGAATGCATTATATGGATGGTTGATATTTGTAAGAGATTGCAGACGAGATGGTTGATATATGTTATGAAAGAACATTTCTATTTAGGAAAATAAAACAAAACACTAACAAAAGGTCATAATTAGATCTTAATCCTGATCTTCAGGATTTCTGATCTTCAGAGTTTATGATGGATAATTGATATACACTGATTTAAAGGCCAGCATCTTTTTCTTATATGAACATTCCAAATTGCATGTTTCACTTTCATGTTATCAAAATGAATAAAACATTTTCCGTGTTATTAAGACTTAGTGTTAGTGTTCAATTTTCCTAAGTAGAAGCTTTCCTATGTAAAACATATCAACCATCCAGACTCTAAACCACTTCATGAAAATGTGATTATCTCTTAAATTGCAGGTACATTTTCCCTTCTTGAATGTTATGCAGCAATTGGTATAAATTTCAAAAATAAAAACCCCAGATGGCTTTACGTTAAAGGTGGAAGAACTTTGGAGGTAACCCTCATTGTATCATTTTATCCTAAGATATGAACAGGAAAATTACACCATCAAATGGTAACTTTTTTTCAAAGTTATTTTTTCCTTATTGGGTTGGAATATATTGTCCAGGCAAAATACATTAAAAGATGTTCTGGTATTAATGGATATCTTAGTAAAGTCATCAAAATGGAGTTTAAAATAATGTCCCACTCAGAGATCCTTGTGTGCTTTCTGACAAACATCAAAAAAGAAAGTGATAATATGGCCACTACCTGAAATGTTGGAGCCAATGGAGAGGTAAATAAAGATCTCTAGATCACTCTAACCCTTTGGTAAGGAAATACAGCAATGGCTTCTACAGGATGGCACATAGGTCATGACAGGATACTGGTGTGTGTATGATATCTGCGGACTTAGACTACAGACCTAGCCTCATACGTATACAATTCCTAGACAACAGCACAATATGAACAGGTTAATGTGCATAGGTGAGTGAAATAACTTTTTAAATCATCAAGGTATCAATGTATACTCCATGTGTATTTAAGGCAGACATTGATAGGTTCTTGATTAGTAAGGGGGTTCAGGGTTACGGTAGGAGAATGGGGTTAAAAAAGACAGCCATGATTGAATGCTGGAGTAGGATCGATGGGCCAAATGGCCTAATTCTGCTCCAATATCTTATGGTCTTATGGATAACCTAATTTTGAAACAATCCAGATAAAGCCAAACATAAAAATATTCTACAAGGATTCAATTAAAATTAAACAGAGATGTATTGGGAAAAATTACCCACAAGATGAATAACACTAAAAAGGGAATGATGAAGAATATCTTGGTTCACAGTTATAAGAAAAACTTTTGCTTCCTGGGACAACCTATGCTTTTTTTGCTGCATTATTATTTGTTGTTTCAAATACACGTACTTGGATGTAAAATTATCTTGCTTCCTAAAGAGAAGACGTAAGATTTACTGGGTGGGTCAAAGCTTTCGTTGTTCTCAAGACAGGGACTTATGAGGTAATTTAGAAGGGCAGATTTGAAAAGGTTAAATAACTAAAATTTGATCTTAGTTACTGTTCAATGAAAACTATTTTATTCAAATTAATTGGTGGCAGGTAGGGAACATCTGATTTACACAAGAATCTTGTTGAGAAACAGTTTGACAAATGGAGCAATCTGCATTATTATCTATCACCACTGCTAGCTGCAGTCCCCCATTCTAATTAATTCTCAAATAAAATTCACTTCTGGTTAATCTCAGTATTAAAGCTTCATTATGATGCCATTTAATATTAAATTTGCTACAGTGCAATTTTATTTCAAATTACAATTAGTAAAGAGAATATCATTTAAGAATGACTGTTTCTAGGCTTCTATTAACTGCAGAAAGAAAAAAATCTGGTCAGGAAGCCTATGATCTGAAGTGCCCCCAAGGAGCAAATCCAATTAATTATGAGGTCTGTGATACGACATTCTGGTCTAATGGCCAAAATACAGATAACAGACAAAATTATGAACCCTATACAGGGGATACTAATGGAACTGCATACACTGGGAGTACCCAGACTGTTGCAGGAAAATAGGATTAAGGTAATTAGGAGACACAAGAACTGCAGATACAGTGATCTGGAGCAAAAAATAAACTGCTGGAAGAACTCAGTGAGTCAAGCAGCATCTGTGGAGGCATAGAGACGGTCGAGATTTTGGGTCGAGACCCTGGTTTAAAGTAGCTAGGCTGACCTTGGAAAATTAACCCTTCCTATGAAGACTCAATTAATCAAAGCAAGACCAGGTACATGCACAACATCCTCCTATGCAACTAGGCCTAATTACAGTTATTCTACCCAGTCAATTATCATAAGAGTGAGGTGTTGGAGAAAGCTCTTCCACCTCAGGGTGGGAGTTTTAGGAAGCGAACTAAAAGTAATTATAATTTGATCAAGGAACTTCTTTCTTCTTTTCTTTGTAATGATTGATAATGTTAATTATCATACTTCATCAAAACATTCAGGCACACATATTCATAGACCTTAATTGCAATGTAGTCATTGTAATCTTATTGGTCTCACTGTGAATTGTTGATTTATTCCAGAATGGCAAAATCTTTTGTAGTATCATTTGTATTATAATGGATAATGATGAGTGACTACAATAGCGTCTGTCATATTAAAGGGTTTCAGATGACATGGAAGTGAACAAGGAATTTGGAATAGCCAGCAAGACAAAAATTAAAGCATTTGACTCATTCTTATATACTTATCATAAACAAATAGTAAAATTTGTTGGGTCTTATTCTTTACCCAATCCCTTTGCGAGCAATGATCATTCTGGTGCTAATGACAAAACATTCAAATGTGGACAAGTGCTTGAACAAACATTAAGGATTAATTACATGGGTTAATTATCAAGATTTGTAGACTTCATCCCAAAGAAAAAAAGAAGATAAACACAAATAAATTCAGACAATGATATCTCCCTTTACTCATTCTAAAGATTCAGATATAAAATTCACTAGCTTACCTCGTGGATATATCTGCAATGGTTCAATCATCTCTCCATTAACTTGCTGTTCTGTCACAGTGGCATAATACTAGGAAAGAAAATGCAAATACATAAAATCGAACAAAAATTTTATAAAGATAATTTAGTCTTTCTAAATAAAAAAAAGAGGAAACTTGAAAAGACCAGTAAACAATTTCAGGTAGGCAGCAATAATTTCCATTTATATGACACATTTTAATAATGTAGAAAACACTGTATATCTTAATCACACTGTCTGTTGTCACTCCTACTAACTGAAGTAATGAGGAAATGAAGAAGAGAACTAAGTTCTAGACACCTGTGCTCTTTACAGTGCTCCATAGATTTCTGGTGTTAGCAAACCTGAATACATGGCTTTCCACTCCAAAACTTAAACCATTAATATTTACAGTGAACAGCCCCCACCACTGTGTGACATCACTTATCACAGTCCATTCATACCAACATCCCTTGCTCCACTCTGACAAGTTCCTAATTAAATCAATAATACATTTTTATTGGAGAAATCAAGTTTATACAATAAAAGGTAAGGACTTAGTGTTTGCTTGTCTGGGGATAAGGCTAACATCAGAATTGGCAGCTAAAAGATAATGGAGGAAGGAATGTTGATATTAATGTTAACGACAAGAGATACAGAATGGCAAGCTTTAGCAAGGTTTGGGTCAGGTGAAGTGAATAGCTGCTGGTGAAGAATGCATTCATTATCAAGAGAGGAGTTAATATTTTGATCTTTTGAATGTCTTTCCAGTGTTCAATTGGAAACATTGAATTATCGATGATTCCGAGGTCAAATAGATAAACCCACAACTTAGCAAGTTTTTAGGGTCATGGCAAGCTGTGAATAGAATAGGGTAAGAAAAGAATGCATAATGAAGCTGATTCCTCATGCTAATGTCACTTAAGGGAAACATTTCAATGTGGAGAAGACTCAATGACTCTTGAAGACCCCAAAAATGACAGTAGAGCATCAGTAAGAATAACTACTACTAGAGATTAACCAAAAGCTTAACTGAACCAGACACATAAATACTGTGTCTGTAAGAACAGGTCCAAGTCTATATATTGTACGGAGAGGAACACCTGATGATGCCTCAAAGCCTTTTCACCATTTATAAAGCACACAAGCAGTGTAATGGAAAACTCTTCACTTGCCTGGATAAGTGGAGCTTCAACAACATTTAAAATCATCCAGGGCAAAGTAGTTAACTTGATTGGCACATGATCTAACACCTTGAAAGTTTCACTTTCAGGGCACCTTGGCTGTAGCCTGTTTATCTCAGAAATTGCACAAAAGCCATTTTCCAAAGCATATAAAAACAGACTATAGATATTAGTCCCTTAGTTATATGCTGGCTCTTTCATAAAGCTATCCCAGGCAACCACACTCCTTCACATTCCCCCCATATCCATGAAACCATCTTCTTCTCATTCAAGTATTTACCCAGTTCATTTTGACAGCTTCTAATGAATCAATATTCATCCCCAACAGGTAAAACATACCAAATCCTAATCACTCATTATACGTCTGATGCCATTTAGTGTAAAATCAGTGTCCTCGTGTTATTGACCTCTCTATGTATCCCTTGGATGATAAGGACCTTGTGGTGGTGTGCACGTGCCAGAACATTTAAGGCAGCTTTTGCATACTCTTGACATTGATGCTCACTCAACTCTCATGGCTCACAGTAGCCATCTGCTTGCTTTGACAGCACTCCTCAAGCCCATGACCTCTAACCACTAGGTCAAGGTAAGCAGGCATATGCAAACATCGCTGTCAGCAAGTTCTCCTTCAAGTCAGCAAGCACACTAAGCGAGTTTTGTTTTTAAGATTATGGACATTATGGTTTGATACAATGAGAATATTTGGAAAAGAGGTTAGAAGTGAGTGGTTGCTGGAAAGGATGGATGAACTATGGGTGAATATTTTGAGGAAAGTTGATAACAGTGACTAAAAAGGTTGAATTCTTGGGTTAAGGGATCCACCTACTTAAAAAACATGACTAATAACACAAACTACATTAACAACATACTGCCATTTAGAAAACAGTACTGAGTGATTCGTGAGACTATCTGGATCTCTGCTTCCTTCCAAGTTAAAAATACACCAATCTTCACAACAATACTATTAAGGACTAACAAACAAAATCCTTTCAAATAGTTGGTATATGCTGAATGGCTTTCTTCTATACTAGATCATACTATGCTTCTGTAGGTGTCAGTGTTTAGTCTGCCATCCTCCACAAGCAAAGAGTCAGTGATCATCCAAGCCCAAGAACAATAGTCAATTTAAGTGCCAGAAGCATACCAGAATTCACTAAACCATGCTCATGAATTTATCACAGCTTTTCAGAGAAGGCAGAGGCCAGAGGGAACAAGGAGGAAATGTGAATGAAGAAAAAAAATAGAGTCATCAGCTTTTCCTCAAAAAAGTATAAAAACACGAGCAACTTATGATAGATATCCAGGAATTAATAATCTATTTAAAGGGATCCTGATGATTTACATCCAGCAAAATCGAAGAAATCCAGAACCTGTGATCTGATTAAGAAATCCAAATTCCAGGAACCATGAAACTGCCATCTGAATTTCATTATTTAAACTTAGTTTTAAAATAATAGGGAATCACTTTTATTCAACTTTGTGCCATCTCACGTCAACTGATAATCCAGTTCTGCTTCCTTTGGTTGAAACCAAAGTGGTTTCATAATGAAGCACTAATATTTACAATTTGACTAAGTTGCAACTTTCTGAGAATAATTTGCAGCTGATTAACAGGAGACTTTATGGCAGCCATACATTATAAAGCAAATCCAGCATTTATCTACCAGCGCCAGAAGTATGATTGGTTTAGCAAATTAGCCCACATAAGCATATTGCAACACCACCTCTTGCTTTCATTCACTAGTAACACTGAGTGAATGTGATATTATGGAATGGCACATGCTAAATTTGTAAAGCATTGTTTCATGTTTGTTTAACTTTATGCAAAGATTAGCTCAGGTGCCTTTTTGTTCTGTTTTCTAGTTTCTTTTCTTATGGGCTCATGGTACCGACTCTTTCTTGGGGAACGATTTCAGGAGCATGAGTTGTCTTTTTGAGATTTTGTAAAAGTGGTAATCCAAATAGTAAATATTGACAGGATATTGGACAATAGCAGACACCACTATTGAACCTAATTCTATTTTTGAACAACTACTGAAGTACTGGCAATAATTTTCATGAATATCAATATAAGGCTTAAGGTGTCAACTATTTTATAATATTTTCTATTGCTACCACCAGCTACATAGGAGGGAATGGGAAACTTTAATCCTAACAGCTACACTGATTCTAGATTGATTTAGTGCTTTAGTACCTAAAACACTAAAGGAGGAAAAGATACACAAAGCCAATATGCTTTAATGTTTCAATACTTCTTTTGTATAGTGTCCTACCCTAAACTTAAATTACTCCCATTACAATCACCACAAAACAATGCTTTACAACTGCTACCCTTTCTCAAAGTAGTCTCTCACACCTAATAGAAGTTTAGAAGGATAATACTTGTATTGAATTATGCCTATTTTTCCACAGTCCAATGAGCAGCACAATTTTTATTTCTAGCCCTTCATAAAGCTTTGATGAATTTTTGGTGCAACCATATAACAAATAAGAGTCATGACATCTTACTCCTGTCTGATTGCTTAAAAGATGCACAAGATACCACTCTAGGAGAAACCATCCAATTAAAAAGGACAAAAGCCCATAAACCACAAATCAGAATTATTTTAGAATTTGTTTGAAATGTATCAGTCATCAATAATCTAATGCAGGCGTTTCAAGGCAATTGTCAGAATGAGACACAGAACAAAACTTTGAAATAACAGAAATTATTTCATGAGGGGAAACTTAAGTAGACAATGAAAATCATGTTGAACAATTATTAAAGTGATGGAAAAAATTAATTACCGTTTCCTTCTACAACAAATCACTGGTAAGACTACCAGTTTGTAGTCTTAAAAGGCTTTTCACCATTTCCAAACATGTCTGATGATCAGATGTAAATTAATTAAAACAATAAAATTACTTAGGTGAAAGAAACAATTACCTTCAGTTACCCTTTGAATGAATATTGGCAGCCCCACTGTGAGGCCATGCTAAATGCACCAGCTATGCTGAGAGGCCAGATAGAAAATGACCTGGCCTCTCCCCCAGATCACTGTGCAACTGCCTTGGACTCAAGGATCAGAGCAGGAGGTCGGATGCTGGTGTAGAAGTTTGGAACTCACCAACCCATGCTCTCCTACTAGCTGGTGGTTCCCTAAGGACTATCCAATCAATCAGCACAATCCAGCTTAATGTTAGCGGTGAAAATAATTCTACAAAGAATACAGTGATGATTTTTGTTTTACAGTTTGGGTGCTCTGAATGAGGTACTCTGTCAGCTGAGAGGTTTCTCAAATAATTTTGGTGTGAAGATGTGATGAAGCTACAGTGGTGCCAGTTTGGAATTACATTCTGCTGGAATTAAGAACAGCAGATATCCTCAACAATCTGCAGGAGGAATGCAGTAGGTCAAGCAGCATCTGGAGCGGGGGAGAGGATTAGGGCCAAAACCCTGCATCAGGACAGAATGCAAGCCGAAATGTTGACAACGAGTCCTGATACAGGGTTTTGACCCAAAACATCAACAACACCTTCTCACCCCACCCCCCCCACAGATGCTGCTCAGTCCTCTTAACTTTCTCCAGAAGATTTTTTGTTGCTCCAGATTCCAGCATCTACAGGCTGATCTCCAGGTATCATCATCAGTTGGGCTTGAATCACAATCAAACAGCCAGATTTATGAATGGAAGTTATGAAAGGACAGAGACTCCAAACTACAAAACATCAAAGGTTAAAAATCAATAAGGTATATGATGAGCTAAATCACTTTATGTTGTCAATGAACTTGAGTTGATATAGCCTGCAGATTATAAGTGGGAAGAAAGTCTAGGGAATTCCAGATTTGCAAGGTTCCAGAAAACAATGAGTAATAAAAAGGAATAAAAAATAAACAATCTAGCTAATTAGCGGCTGAACAATCTGCTCTTAATCAAAGTGATGGAAAGGTTCATGAACTGTGCTACAACATGGAATTTACTCATAGTACCCTACTCACTGATACTCAATAAGCATGGTAGTGTAGCAGTTAGCATAATGCTTTAGAGTGCCAATGACCTGGGTTCAATTCCAGCCATTGTCTGCAAGGAGTTTGTACATTCTCCCCGTGTCTGCGTGGGTTTCCTCTGGGTGCTCCAGTTTCCTCTCACATTCCTCCCACAAGAAAGTTGTGGGCATGCTATGTTGGCACCGGAAGCGTGGCGACACTTGCGGGCTGCCACCAGAACACTCTATGCACAAGATTCATTTCACTATGTGTTTTGATGCACATGTGACTAATAAAGATATCGTATCGTATTGTAAAGTCCTAATGAAGGGTCTCGTCCAGAAACATTACTGCCCATTTCCCTCCATTGATGCTGCATGACCTGCTGAGTTCCTCCAGCAACTTTATGTGTTGCTTCGGACTCAGAAGGCAGGGAATACAAATGAGCAGCTTTATAAAACTTTGGTAGTTAATTATAACAATGATAAGAATCATATTTTAACATCCAATGAACCTAAATCATAAAAGAACCAGAACACTGAATAATGAACAGAATTAATTTAATGGAACATTTACTTAATTTGATTTTCCTAACCTGCATCTCATTTAGTGACTACCTTTGCTTGCCAAAAAAAACTAATAACATTTTTCTTCCTTTCTCCCATACATCTGGGTACCAACAATTTGGGAACATAAAGCCAACTTCAAAATAACAATGCACTAAGGAAAACTATTTCAAAAGCTTTTATTACCCTTGCAAAAAATAATTGCTGCTGTCTGTTCTCAAATGGTCAAGACAAGTAGGTTTTAAGGGTAACAGTTTTATGGATCGACCTTTGAGAGCAGTAATAAATGTTAACAAGTAGTCTTGAAAAACAGTTCAAAATAAAGTCTTGCCAAAATACAATGACATTTCTAAACATAGTAATTTTCACAGAAAATATGACGCCAGTGGCTATTTTGAGCTTTGTTCATGTATTTTTAATGGGAAATTTGCCGGTTATCGATCCGCAGCTTGTACCGTCTGCCTAAGGCAGCTATACTACTTGCAAGCAACTTTCCAATCAGCAGCTGTCAAAAATCACAAGATTTCCAGGCATGTTCCTCCTCTCTTTATTTGCTTAATGTCACTGAAGAACATTTATGCAAGTCACTAAACAGCAGACCTACTTTTTAACACTCTGACCCCTCAATTGACACTGGCCATCTTGTCTATATTTAAAGTAAAAGAAAGATGTGTGGTCACTTAACCATTGCTGCTAATGCAAATACTGCTTCACCATCTGCTTAGCCGTTACTGAGTTTTGACCACATATAAAGAAAGAATGAAAATTTTGGTTCACTCTTAATTAGTACATTAAATTTGGGGGCTTCAACTTCTCAGGCCAAAACATCCTAAGTTTAATTTCCCATGTGTGCTCAAATAGTTGGCCAAAATGAGGACACCAGTGGTTCTCAGTGAGAAAACCTAAAGATCCCATGTGTTGCCCAAAGTTAAACACACAGTCCTCAGTCAGGAGGGGCACTTCCACTTATCCAAGTTGCACTCAAAGAAGGCTTCCAAAAAAATCCAGAGTTCAATCAGCAGAAATTGTTGGATTCAGTAGCTTTGAAACTAAAGCAGCTGCTTGCCTTTCTGAAGCTTAATCATGCATAGCCTGAAATACATAGACATATTTGCGTACATGTATATTTGAACCCAGGATATTGTAGTTGACACACAAGCAGCATTTTAGAATGGCTGTCACCCAAATCTGAGACAGCTGTATGGTGGACATCTACCTTCAGTAAGATGGATGAACCTAGGCAGGCAACTTGAAATATGCCAGCCATTTTGACATTTGAGATATCCATGACCAACAGTGCATACCTGACTTTCTCATCAACAACTGCTACGTCCATATGCTCATGTGAGCCTTGGCAAAGAGGCATGCTGTTATGGGGGTGAATCCAACTCCAGGGTACCCAGCTACAGGTGGGAACCCTTCCTTCTTTCTTATGTTAGTGACTTAAGTTTCCCATTTTAACTGGAAAGTACAGAGAAATTCTGGTTTATTTTACACAAATGAACTAATAGGGGAAGGTTTTAAGTCTTATGAATGCCATTGTACTTAGAACACAGGTAGAGAATTTTTTGTGCATCATAGTAACAAATATTGCACAAAATGTAAGAGTATTTTCTATTCCAAGCATCCTTTGTTGGTGTGAAGGACTTTTAGTTCTATGTACTGCATAGATGAGATACAGCAAGACAGTCAATATATTCTGTCAATAATGCATCTTCAATATACCAGTGTGAATTTGAATTTTACATTCCCTATATTGATTATACTTAGAGCCTCAAAGTGGTGTTGTTAATTAGAATGAAATTAAGGATATTTTTAGCTTGGTCACTTACTACCAAATACTATCCAAGTTCATTTCACCTAGAACTCTACAAAAAAACAAAGCAGGTATTTTCACTCGATTAACTTGATTTCAAATCAGTTTTAGGAGGTGAATTAGTGTACCAATCAAATTCCCCTCAAACTTCCTGTTCCAATAAACTATTTCCTGTGGTTTCAGATGATGCTCTATTGATATCAAAATATGAAGCAGAGATAAAGCTATATGGATGGAAAGAATTATTTTAGGCAAAGTGATGAGTTTGTAGCAGTGAAGTTCAACTGTGGCCGCATTACTCTTTGAATCACTTCATGGCTTTGAAAGAATTTCAAATTTCTTAATTCACAGCAAGTGCTATATTCAGCATGCCAGTACTGTATGTTTTAATAATGCTGCTTTTTCTTACCCATCCACTAGATTGTCTTGAATAGCATTAGCATCACATTATAATATAAGATCATTCACTAATGCAAATTGCTGGCATCCTGCTGTTAAAAACAACTTTCGCAAATCTTGCAGCACTTTTACTGCTTTTCAATTATGGAACTTAATTCCAAACCACATAAAATTATCTCCAAATCTGCAAAATGTTTAAGGAAAACTCTTTACAACCAAAACATAATACACTCAAGAGTGCGCAACACTGAATGCTCATTTATGAGCTGTATTTGATCCATGTCTGCATCCTCAACAGTCCTTTCATCGGTTCAAATTTGGCTTCCATTTGCCAACGGTACTGATTCTACATTATGGAGCCCAACACGGCACCACATATAAATAAATTAAAATTTATAAAACATTTCAATGAATAGTGACTTCTGACAACCAATTTATTTCCCAGACAGTTAGACACAGAAAAATTAAGCAGCACCGAACAGCAACGCAGGACCAGATGTCTAATCTACAAAGCAATATTTTCCATTACATAGGATTGCTGAATCTCACTGTCATTCAGTGTTTGAGCTGCAGTGATCCATTATCTGTCACTAAGTTTATATCCTTCCAAGAAAGGATCCTAAAAAGATGTTCGTAACGTGGAGCTCAATTGAAATACTTTGGTACACTTATTTCCCTTGAGAGTGTGCAATCTCTAAGTAGAGTGTGGTTCCATAGTCACAGACTCTTGCCATCCATGGACAAACTTCATGTATTGATATTTTACTGCATTTGACAATCGTATTCAAGACCGACTCTCTCTTTACATCACTTCTGTACCACATACTTTTCTGCAGGGGCAGCAATTGCACACCAGGCACCCTGCATACTTGGCATTTACCCAAGCTAGATTACCTGTGCAAACTCCAACACTGCAATTGCAATAATTGGCAGAAATCAACCAATTCAGCAGAAATAGGCATATCAAAAATGAGATATTCAATATAGTGCTACTCTGGCCAGTACTTTATCCAAACCTCAAAACAATATCAGTTATGAAAAATGCACATTTATATAAACTAAGAATGAAAAATCCATTGCTATATAATCAAACTACTTCAATAAATCACAAACATATGGCAATGTCTGTGAATGAAACTGAGATAGTTAATATCATCATCCATATTATGTTTACATTGTTGT
>JARFYF010000061.1:5292914-5307081 GCA_030265395.1 Rhina ancylostomus | reverse complement strand
GCCAGGAAGACAGACAAGTACCTGGACCAGGATGTGCCCCACGTCGGCGTGGGCTTTGGTGGCGGGCTTGGCCATGTCGGGAGCACAGCCTCCCGCCGCCCCTCACCACCTCCCCATCTCTCCCCGCAGGCCGGCCGCGTTCCCATGGCAGCAGAACACAACCCCTGCCACTGGGCCCAAGCCGGGGGAAATCCCACACCCTCGCAGCTATCATAAATCACATTTCACAAATGTACCCCATAATTTGCAAGGAAACCTTAGAAACCTTATTAATAATATATTCCATATCAGAATAAGCCCACCCTCCCTTCACTTGTACGTTTCTTGTGTATTTAACAATGTAATTGAAACATATCTCCCCCTTCAGTGGCAGAATGGTACATTCCACCCTCGGAGCCTGCCAAGAAAGTAATAAAGAAACTGTTTAATTAATATACATTTGTGTTTAAATAATACATTATGTTTACAGATTGCAGCAGTGGGCAGTAGTTAATGCTAAGGTGATGGATTTGGCTGTTGGGGCTGCGTTTGGGGCCGTTGCTAGGGTGGAGGCCCGGGCGGGAGGCGCGGCGTTGCCAGGGTGAGAGGTCGGGGTTGGCCGCCGGGGATGGAGGCGCCGAGCGTCCTGCTGGTGAGCTGCTGCCCGGCCTTCGAGGAGGAGAGGCTGGTGAGAGGTGAGCGGAGGTTGGACGGGAGGGGGCCTGGGTCCCGGGTATGTTTCCCCCCCCCCGCCAAGCTCGGGGAATTGGTTCCAATGAGTCAATCAGCCGCGCCCTGCCGACTCCGGGGCCTACAAGCGCAGGAGGAGGCCATTGGGCCCCTCAGGTCCGTGTCTTTTCCCCTTACAGCAATTCTGTTCCCTGCGGAGTGATGGACGTTGCTTAATAATTATAATATTATTTATAAATATTATAGTGTTATGCCCTTGTCAGGAATACCTATGGCCAATGACGTACATTGAAGTGTGATCACCAGGAAACACCAGAGCCAACTGCAAGCAGCAAACTCTCCTTGTAGCATTTGTTTTCTTTAAGTCAAAGTCCAGTTCATTGTGTTACGTACCGGCAACAATAGAGACAAATGAACCATGTTTAAATGTTAGCATCTGTTTATTAATAACTACTTGTAATAATAAGTGAAATAAAAACGTTAGATATCAGCCATTGACCCCAAGATAACCCAAAGTGTTTGTGGGGCAAGTTCCCAAACCTTCAAATCTAGGAACAGTACTCAAAATTCAGTTCAGCAAGTCATGAAGCAAAACGATGATCAAAGGCTTTTGGAAACCACATTAGGATGTACAGAGAATGTTTACGGATTCCACAAGTTCCATAATGGAACCAATATGACACCCCCAATCGCCGAAGAACTCTGTTGCTTTTAGTTAGAGATATCTGCTACTCTGAGGGCACTTGATAGGTGGCCGTCCACAAATATACCTGATTCCTGGTACAGGTTAACGATAAAGTGGACTCCACGCATTGCTCCGAAAATCCATACGTGGATTGTAAGGTGACAGTCACAACGATTGTGCTTCACTCATAAATACAGAGACTGGCAGTCAGTGTTACCGTCTCTCACTCTCTCTGTATGCAGTTGCCAGCTCTCCACTGAATTCCACTTCAGACTCTTATATCATTTCCAGTTATAGATGTTTTTTTTCACTCCCACTCGTAGCAGCCAGATAAAGCCACACACACACTACCACACTACCATCCAGGTGCTTTAAAGGGATACTCACCAAGGAGCAACCTGGCTCATAATAATTGTCATATGCATAAGTACATGTATGCACAAGTGCAATGAAAAACCTACTTGCAGCAGCATCACAGGCACGTAGCATCATATAAGCAGCATTCACTAGATAAACATAAATTATACACAGTTTTTACAAGAAAGAACAGAATTAAAACAAAAAAAGTCCATCTTAGTGCAAAGTGATCTTAGTGTTACTAAACTGTGGTGATTAGGGTTGTGCAGGTTGGTTCAAGAACTGAATGGATGTAGGGAAGTAGCTGTTCTTGGGAAGTGGATGTCAGTGCTGAGACCAGCATTTATTGTCCATCCTTAATTGCTCCCTTTTCTGTCTTGGCCATTGTAGAAGACGGTTAAGAGTCAATTGCTGTTGCCCCATGAGTTATTTTTCCTCAGTTCCCTTTTGAAGTGCTGGTTGATTACTCATTCTTTCTGAAAGTAAACTATTACATTCTGATGAGGTGTTAAACTGAGGACCAATTTGCTGTCTTGGGATATTAAATTTCCCAATACATTTATTGTGAAGGGCAGTTTTATCCCTATATCCTAGCCACTATTTACCCCTCATCATCACTGAAACTGATAAATGATGGCGCAGTGGCTATTAACTGCTGGTTACTAGTCCAATAACTTAATGGGTAGGCTGTTTGATTAATATTCAGAGGCCTAGACTGTTGATCCAGAACAGGAGTTCAAGTTCCACTGGATCTTCAATTAAATTTTAAACAAGCTAATATCAGTAACAGTGATCACTCTGGTTTGTTACTTTCCCTCAGACTCAACCCCTACTTAGAATGGCCTAGTTGTGACTCCAGATCCACTTATGTGGTTGACACTTCCTTTTGATGAGTTTGGTGATAGTGTTGGTTAAGTTACTGGATGAGCAGCCAATATTCTGGACCACTGAAGAAACTTGAGTTTAAATTCCACCATGGCAATTGGGGAATTTTAATTCGAATCATTAAATGAGTCTGGAACTTAAGAAAAAAAAGCTGGTCTCAGTAACAGTAAGCACAAAGGCACTGGATTGCCATGAAAAACTCATGTGATTCACTAATGTCCTTGAGGGAATGAAAAATGTCATCCTTACCTAGTCTGGCCTATTTATATACCAAAAATCCTATGGGTAGTTTAGGGTGATTTATCCCACCTTTGGCGATTCAAAATGGGCAATGAAACCTCTTCCCGTTGACACCTATATCCCATGAGTGAATGAACTTATTCTTAGAAAAAGATAATTACAGAGAAGGAAGGAGATTTGGCTGTCTTTTAATTAATCCATCCAGAGACCCTGATGTATTGCTGCAGTCAGAAGTATCTCGGATATGAGTGCTTGATGGGACTGTGCAGAGGGAGTTTTGCCCAGCATCTGCCATGTGTAATATCTGAATAAAAAAGAGAGTTGGAAGTTCTCAGTATTACATGCAGTGTCTATGGAGAGTGAAAGAGAATTGAAATTTCATTTCAATGAACCTTTTTGGATTTGTGCTGCAAAAATGCACAAATTTGGCAGTGATGCTCAAGTTGATAATGTTATATTTCCCACACATATGCCCTATGCATTAAGGGAAAAACAACTTTGCTAACTGAAGTATACACAATACTTCTAGGATATTAGTCATTGATTTTCTTTTTTTACTAAAAATATCTTGTTTGAAAAGCAATCTGAAATTGAATGTCTTGGTCTAAATATGCATCAATTTCCCAAATTTACTTATGCATTTGAGATCAAGTGGTCAGTATTATTTACATAATCCTATAATGGCTTTGTTTATTCGATTTGCTGTTTGCATTCTTGCCTCAGAAGTATGGCATCAGAGACTTGAGTACATGTTGGCACTCTACCATACCAAGAGAGTGCAGCTTTGTCAAAATTTCTGTCTTTCTGATGAGAAATTAAGCCAAGGTTGTGTATGTGCTCCTTGATTGATGTAAAGGATTCTGTGGCTCTCTGAAGAAGAGTGGGGGTAATCTCCCTGGTACGTTATCTAATGTTTAACTGGAATCAGCAACATAAATAAGTGATCTTACAATTTATTTCATTGCTGTTTATTGGATAAATTAGCTGCTTTCTGTCTAATATTACACAATTATTACATGTAAGACCGTTTTCTGAAGTGAAGTGCCTTTTGGGAGCATTCTGAGTTCATATCTTTATTAGTCACATGTACATCGAAACACACAATGAAGTGCATCTTTGTGTAGAGTGTTCTGGGGGCAGCCCGCAAGTGTTGCCACGCTTCCGGCACCAACATAGCATGCCCACAACTTCCTAACCCTTACATCTTTGGAATGTGGGAGGAAACTGGAGCACCCGGAGGAAACCCATGCGGACATGGGGAGAACGTACAAACTCCTTACAGACAGTGGCCGGATTTGAACCCAGGTCACTGGCACTGTAAAGCATTACGCTAAGGCTAAGAACAAGTTAGGTTATTTGTAATACTTAGGTTATTGCAGTTCCTCACTTTGCAAATTAGGTTAATTTTAGAGCCAGCCATATATATTGTACAGAAATTTATGATAAATTCAGTGTTGTGTGATTTTTACTAAATATTAAATCTGTTTTAAGTTCAGGGAGACCCAGCATGAATTTATAAAGGGTAAATCATGTCTGGTAAAACTGTTTGTACTATTTTGAAAGGTAACTAAAGTAGTTGAGAGGGGCACCTCAGCTATTGTGTTTGTTGTTGTATGAATTACACCACCATTTGTGTACACTTGGAACTATTTTGCATTGAATGCAGCCTCCAAATGCTGACAGCAATATATTCTGTCCCTCAAGAGGAAAGTTATACTGCAGAAGATCTCTGGTCTGAATTCCTTTGGACAGATCAGTACTGAAATTTTCAGATCACAAATCCCAATCTTTGTTAATATTTAAGTGGTGTTTCATAAATATACAGTGGATCCAGAAAACATTTCAATAGAGTCATAGAATTGTACAGCACATAAACAAGCACTTTGGTCCACCACATCCACGCCAACCTTCTTCCCATCTATACTAATCCCATTTGCCCACATTAGGTTCGTATCCTTCTATGCCTTGCCTTTCTAAGTGTCTCTTGAAAGTAATGATTGTAACTGGTTCCACCACCCCTGGCAGTGAGTTCTCAACCACTCTCTATAAGTAAACAAAAGAAATTCCTTTTGAATCCCCTTTAAGACTCCTTACTCTTACCTTCAACCTATGCCCTCTTGTTTTACATACCATGGGAAAAGTATACTATGTATACCTTTTCTAATTTTATATATCTCTATCAGGTCACTCCATAGCCTCCTTCACTTGAGGGAAAACAAGCACAGCCTATCTATTCTCTCCCCATGACTCAAGTCCTCCAATCCAGGCAGTATCCTGGTGAATCCCTTGTGCACTTTCTCTGCTGCAACCACATCCTTCCTATAGTGTGGCAACCAGAAGAGCACACAATACTCAAGTCAGACTAACCAGCATTTTGTAAAGTTGCAGCACAATATTTATTGCATTTAGTTTATTACATTTGTAAAGATATTTTGAAGAATCACTTAATGAAGTTTGGATTTCAGACTGTGGTTATTCAAGTTGGAGATCTTTTACTGCAGTAGAAGTTAGGAGTTGGTTCATCTAATACTTGAGCATTGCAATGACAAACCCTTCTCTGGGGAATCTGAACTTATAGTATAACTGAAGTACCTTTTCCAGAATGATGATGTAAATGCAACCTCTGTATGTCCCATTATTATTGGCATCAGCTGTATTGAAGCTTATGTAGCCATGTAAGATTTACTGCTGATTCTGTAATTTTTTCTTATTAAAATCAATGGTTTATAGTAAATCAGTAATCCTATTACAAAACTTGCACAGGGTAAAATCGGTTAACTTTAATTCCCAATAGCATGGTTTATACATGAGAGCTGCTTTCTTGAGAGCCCTGCTAAAGTCTTCTGTCGTCAAATAAAGGTCAGCCTTGGTAAAATTAATGGCAAGTTGGTATTGGTTTAGTACTGACATTGGTCTTGACACATGCTGCTATAAATTGGAGACAGAGTCACATTTCTTTTTCATCTGTTTGATTGAGATCCTGTTTTTTTCCCTACCTTGAAGTGTTCCACAGCCTTGCTTCATGCTATTAGAATGATCGTCTCCTGCTGTTTGCCTATGGTCTCTTCCCCATCATTTGTTGTCTGGCTCTGAAATGTTGACAGCTGATAGTCAGCACTCTTTAGGCTTACTGAAGGCAAGGGAATCCATTTGGGAAAGTGGCCAGAACTAGTATCCATTCCATCAATCCCTGGTTTTTTTTCTCTCGGCACTTCTAGCAGTAACATGTTAATATTTTTTTGCCCTGCAGATACCAGGCATCGTCTGATATATTTTGCAGCCATAAATTGTATGTAATGCTATGCCTCAACAAGAAGCAGCTGGTTGTTGTTTGAAGAATATCCACAAAAGTGTTTTTAAAAAAACCAGAAATTATGCATGGATATCACAGTTCTTATATTGAATCACGCGGACAGAGGTCTTTTTGTTTCTCTGTCTCCTTTTGAATTAGCAAATTTTACCTTTGACAGGACATGGATTCAGTCCCATCCTCCATCGTTGTCCTGGTGTCACCAGTAACTGGGGGGGAAAAAAACTAACCCATTCGAGTAAATCCAAGAGAAAATCAGAGGGATAACTGGGAAAAAAAAGTTGAGATTTTATGTTCTTGAATATTTTTGTTTATTAGTTATAAAAATATTATAAATGAGGTAGGGTGAGAGAGAAAAAGAGAGTTTGTGTGCAAGAAAGAGATTGAGGGCAAGGGGTATTTCACTGGCAAAATCATCCATTTAGGTAACTGCATACTTATTTCTGCAGTTATGTTGGAGTACACATGTTGGTTGATCATTGACAAGAATGAGGTGACTGGAGACAGCAGGTCGTGTAATAGCTCCAGGAATATTTCAAACCAGAGTTAGAGTGCATTTTAGACCTGCATTTGAAACAGAGATGTAAAAGTTGTATTCCCACTCATGATTGTTGGCAGATGTTTTCTGATAGATAATTGTGAAGAGTTGGTTAAAAATGAGTTTGAGTTCTCCATCATTGCATATCCATTTCTCAGTATTTAGACTTGCACAGAATGGTTACTGGAGTGAGGCCTTCTTGGCATCCAGTTTAATATCCTTTCACAAAAAATTTCATTAAAGGAGAAAAGCATGGCCAATAAATTTGGTTGCAGCTATCAGGTTTTTTTATGATTTTTCTCTGTAAATTTCCAAGCTATTCACGTACATGTAATCTATTGTGCATGCAGTAAAAATTGTCAAACAGATTTAAGATGAATGACTAGTTAATTTTTTTTGATGAGGGCATTTGTTAGCCAAGTTCACATGATAGTTCCTTTTTTTTCCTTAATATCTTCCCAGACAAAATAGGGATAGCTTGTTGGAATTTGGTCAAACTAAGGTGGTCTTGTGAGCACGAGGAAAGATTAGTGTATGTGAAAAGATTAATTTGAGCAGGTAAATGTCATCTTAATGCAATGCACTATCTTGTAATAATTCCATTAGGTGCTGAGCACAACCACAGTTTTGCCATTTCATATCCATGGCAGCATGGTCCTGTGTTTAGCGAATGAAGTTGGTAACAGTAAAATTACTTCTTAGCAAGTTCAGTGATGGTCTTTATGTCAATAAACACTGATCTGCTGGAAAACACAGCTGTTTGCTATGAAAACACAAACTTTTCAGCATTATTCAGTCATGGAAATGCTTGTGCTGCAAGGTGAAGTATTTAGTTTCACTATCTGCAGTATAACAAGCCGGTGCCGCTGTGAAACTGCTAAGGGTGATAAATTGCAATCGTGAAGTAAAACTAAATTGGACTAAAAATGAAATGCCTGAGTGCTTTTGTAAATTAGGCCCAGCCAAGTGAAACATGATGGGCATTATTTTGTTTTTATTTTAAACCTGTTTCAGGGCTTGGGTTGCAAATGTATGTCAAGCCAAAATAAGCCTTGGGTAAATATTTCACTTAATTTGATGTAACTTGAGTTGACTTTAAGTATGAATGCTGATTGTCAAGTGGCTATGGCAAAGCATTGTGAACAAAGTATAACCTAAGTTTGTTAAGGGAATTGGTCCTAATGATGCAGTACATTTTACTAGGTTAGTAGAGAAAAAAAATGCAATGAAATGTAGCCTTGTGCACTTTTTGCTGTTGTATGCCAAAATACTGTTTGGATGAATTCATAAAAGGTTCACGAGCTCTATGTAGATCTCCACACTATTCAAATGCACCTGTAAACATGCAATAAATCTCATCAAACAGATTTAAGATGAATGGTGAGTTAATAATTTTTCTGATGAGGGCTGTTGTTAGTCACGTTCCACAAAAGTTCCTGGTCTTTTCCTAATGTTTTCCTGGACAGCTATAAAATAGGGACAGGGTTTAAGTTCTTCCCCAGAAGAGAGTACTACTTGTTTTTCATGCCAAAGCATCAATCCCATTATACTCTGGAGTGAGGTTTGAATTTGAGGTCAGAATTAAGCTGAGCTAACAGTCCATCACCTCCAATTGCTTCCATCTCCACCAGTAACCAATCTAATCATGAGCTCAGTGTTGCGCAATTCAATGTTCTTGTTGGGTACATTTAATTAGAACAAGTTTTGTTGATCTTATTTTCATTATTTAGATAATGTTGCACTGGCAAAATACTAGAGGCAGCACTGCAGAGGAGATTCTTTGGTGGACTAGTGTGTATTACTGGAAAGGACAGTTATGTTTCTGTTGAGGATGAACCTTGGCATAAATTGGCATATCTTTGTCAAAACTATTTGTGAAGGAATAATTTGAAAGTGGGTTAAAGGCATTGTGATGTGAATTTGCTTATTGGGAAATTATTATATTGAATAATGTACCTAGCACATTCAAATTTAATCCTCCTTTTTTGGTTTACATTTCAAACAATTGTGTGACATAATGTAATCTCAAGTTTAAGGGATATCTTGCCAAACAACTGCACTGAGCAAACACTGACAGTTACTTTAATGACAGACTTTGTGACCTTAATAGAACACAAACTACTTTGGCAGAATTGTTACATGGTGTAATACTCTAATTTTTACATGCCATAATTTGCTTGGAGCATTGCCACAGGGAAATACTGGTTTTTGTTTTAAATTTATTGCTGAAAAGAAAACGGAAAGGAAGGTCAACTTAAAGATTTCCGCTGGCAGATTGATTTCATCTCCAGATTGATTTTTGGCTACTTGATGTCCCAGCATTGTAATAGGTTCCTATTTATGTAGATTATATGCTGCACAAATTATAGCATAGGGAGGGAAAAACTGAGTTAATGTTTTAAATCAATGATTTGATTTAGGAAAAGTTAGAAAACAAATGAGTTTTAAGTTGCAGAGTTGTGGCGGGAACAAAGGGAATATCTAGCAGAAGGTGGAGAGAGTCTAAGGAGATTGAATGATGCAAGCAGTCATGGTGCTGGCTGAGAGAAAATAGTTAAGGTTTGTTAGTTGCAGATAATCTGGGTAAAGGAGATGTAAATAAAAAAAATAATGAAGATAGTGGAAAGCGAAAAAAAAAAGTGCTAGAACTGAGATGCAGAACACTATAATTTCTGGAAATTTGAAATTTTAAAGTATGCAAGATACCCAGCAAGTCTGGCAGTATCTGTGGACGGAAAGATTGAAGAAATATGTTGCTGATCTTTGATTTGAATAGTGCAAGAGGCCAAAGATGGGAGTTAAAATGAGAGTGGATGGAGAAGTAAAATGACAAACAACTGTGTTTTCAATTGTTTGAACGACTAAGTGATCCTGCTCAGTTGTTAAAACAAAACCTTGCTAGGTGCTTTAAAACAAATAAATGCTTTTTTTCTCTAAGTGAGGGATGTGAATGAGAGTAGTTTGAACATTTTCCCAGCCACTGTAAGCACTATATATGCCTCAATTAATTGCACAGGTATTTGTTGCAGTAAAGTTCATCTGCACATTCAAACAAAATACCTTAGTCTCATTCTGCTGTCGCTTGAAGTTGAGGATGAGTTGCTTCCACTACAGGGAAGATGAAAGATAGTGAGATCAGTGTGGAGCGTGGTATTATGTTAGGGCATTTTGAGGTAAAGCAAGGGGTGTTATTGGGACTCTTGAAGAACATTAAGGTGGATGTCCACCAGGCCTGATACAATATACCTCAGGCTATTGAGAGAGGCAAGAGATGAGATTGCTGGGGACTTGACCAAAATGTTTGTGTCTACTCTACCCACAGGCAAGGTCCCGGAAGACTGGCGAGTAGCTAATGTTGATCCTTTGTTCAAAAAGAGAAGTAGGAATAATCCTGGAAATTGTAGGCTGCTGAGTCTCATGTCAGTGGTAGGGAAGCAATTGGGGAGGATTCTTGGGGATAGGATGTATGAGCATTTGGAAAAGCATGGCCCACTTAGAGATGGTCAGCATGGCTTTGTGCAGGGCCGATCATGTCTTACCAACTTGATTGAGTTTTTCAAGGAGGTGACCAAGATGATCGACAAGTGTAGAGTAGTAGATGTTGTCTACGTGGATTTTAGTAAGGCATTTGACAATGTCCCTCATGGTAGATTCAGCCAGAAGATTAAGATGCATGGGATCTATGGTGACTTGGCCATTTGGATTCAGAACTGGCTTGCCCAAAGAAAGCAGAGGGTAGTGGTTGGTAGGTCTTGTTCTGGCTGGAGGTCTGTGTCTAGTGGTGTTCCACAGGGATCTATACTGGGACCTTTACTGTTTGTGATATGATAAATAACTTGGATGAAAATGTGTATGGGTGGGTTAGTAAGTTTGCTGATGACGTAAAGATTGTTGGCATTGTGAATAGTGTAGAAGGTTGCCAAAAGATACAGCAGGATATAGATCAGTTGCAGATATGAGTGGAGAAATGGCAGATGGTGTTTAATCCGGGCAAATGTGAAGTGTTGCACTTTGGAAGATCAAATGTAATATGAAAGTTCACAGTTATGGCAGGACCCTTAACGGCACTAATGTACAGAGAGATCTTGGGGTCTAAGTCCCTGAAAGTGACCACACAAGTCAACAAGTAGTAAAGAAGCCCTATGGTATACTTGCCTTTATTAGTTCAGCAATTGAGTTCAAAGGTCAGGAAGTTATGTTGCAGCTTTATAAAGTTCTGGTTAAATCGCATCTGGAGTACTGCATTAAATTCTGGTCTTCCCGTTGTGGGAAGGATGTGGAGGCTTTGAAGGTGGTTCAGAAGAGGTTTGATGCTCCCTTGACTAGAACGTGTGCTATAAGGAGAGATTGAACAAATAAGGGTTGTTTTCTCTGCATTGGCGGAGGCTGAGGGGAGACCTGACTGAAGTTTGTAAAATTATGAGAGGCATAGATAGACAGCTGATATCTTTTTCCCAGGGTTGAAATGTCTCATACGAGAAGGCATGCATTTAAGGTGAGAGGAGGCAAGTGCAAAGGCGATGTGTGGGGCAAATTGTGTACACCAACAGGGGTCAATGCCTGGAATGTGCTGCCAAGGGGGGTGGTGGAGGCAGATATGATAGAGGCATTTAAGAGGGTCTTCGATTGGCACATGGATATGCAGAGATTGAAGGGATATGGACCACGTGCAGGCAGAAGGATTAGCTTAATTAATTTGGCACAATATTGTGGGCTGAAGGGCCTGTTCCTTTGCTGTACTGTTCCATGCTTGTGTGTGATTTAATTTAATGTGGGGTGACCAATGCAGATCAGCAGCTACATTGTCGTTGACAGAGCTAGGTAGTGGTCCAATGGCAAGGAATGGAAACTAGACTTTGCACATTCTTAGCTAATGCACAAATGTGGATATATGTATGTACAAACACACATGTGCAGACGTATGTGCTCATGCCCCCACTATATTCCTTGGCTCCCTCATCCCTCCTTTCCCTCCCTAAATCCCTACCTTAACAGTCTCTCTGTTGGCCTTTCTCAAATGGTAACTTTTGTCTTCAGTTAATGGAACAATTTAATTTGGGTCCTGGAAGTAGAGGGAAAAGGTACTGACCCAATGCTACACCGCTTCTTGCAACTGCTAGATTTATCAAACTCCACTTGTGGTTTTAATCCAATTTAAGCTATTAATAAGTTGTTAACTTTTTTTGGAGTATGATAAAATGTTAATTACTCTGTTCTGTTTAAATGCAGAGAATAATTTGCATCATCTGGTGCCAAAATGGGCAAAATGTATTTTGAATGTACTTTTTTGAACTGGAGATGGTCAGGAAAGAATTGATGACAGTCTATGCGCAGCAGAACAGCCTTACTATGTTCATGTTGTTTAATCTGTTGCCTCGGATGGAATTCAAGCCCAGTTCACCTGAATAATACTGTCTGTATTGTTCTGCTTAAGTTCCACAAGGTGGCTATGGAGACTCATAGATTGCAAATCCATTTTAAATACAGCATCTTTCCATACTTTGAAGTAAGAGTTGAGTAGTTTAGCAAATTATATGCCTAATGAGATTAGTCGTTTAGAAAAAGTGCATTGATGAAATTTCTCAATTTGTGACTACTTGAAAAATTTTGGTCAACATTTGTTGATGGCTAAAGCTAATTTTGCTATCTGTCAACAAAAGCAGATTAATTTTACATCATGTGCTAAAAGCATTAAGCAGCACAGTGGAAATAAATGTGTGGAGCAAATTGTGTAGTTGCTTTATTACAGTTTTAAAGAGTAATGTGGAAGAAAAGTTAAAATGGTTTCCTGTTGAGATGAACTTGGGAAAAAACAGTGGTACCATTCATCTAAGGGTAGGTAATTCACCCCTGAAGCACCCCCTTAAAATAAGATCAGCTGCTCACTCACGATATTGTTGACATCTAGCCACAATTCATCAACTCAACTAGATCATTGCATCTGCTAAATTAGAAAAATGTGCCTTTCAGTGCAAATGTGGCTGCTACTCAAAGTTAAATACCATGTTTTATGGAATAAGGATGGGCAAGTGCTGGAAGAGGCTGAAGAAACCCTTTGCAAACAGTGACCACAATTTAGTAAGCTTTGAGGTAGTCATGGAAAAGGATACGGTTGAATGTGGAGCTAAGATCTTGAATTGGGGGAGGGCTGACTTCAAAAGTGTGAGACAGGACCTGGCGAAAGTAGATTGGGAGCAGCTGCTAGAGCATCTGATAAGTGGGAGGTATTTAAAAGTGAAATAGAGATATGCTGACTCTGAACTCTTACTAAGGGTACAAAGCAAAGATGGTAGTGTAAGGGAACCTTGGTTAACAAAGGAAGTTGAGTGATTAGGCAAAAGAGGAAAACATATGTTAGGTAATTGAAATTGTTATCAAGTGAGTCCTTTAAGGTTTATAGAGGATATAGGAGAGAAAAGAAAGCAGTAAAGAGGGCAAAAAGGGGACATGAGATTGTCCTGGCCAGCAGAATTAAAGAGAATTCCCAAATCTTTCATAAAAATTATTAGAAGCAAGAGGGTATCAAGGGAAAGAGTAGGTCCCCTCGGGTATCAAAAGGGAGTCTTTGTGTGGGGCCAGGGGATATGTGTGGTGTCCTGAATGAATGCTTTGTGTCAATATTCACCAGGGAGAAGGATGGAGAGTTAGGGGAGATGTATGCTGATAGTCAGGAACAGGTGTATCAGCAAAGAGTAAGTGTTAGCAATATTGACACACGTTAAGATGGACAAATCCCCAGGACTTGATGACATCTATCCCAGGGTATTAAGGGAAGAAAAGAGCCTGTTTCAGTGCTGTTCAATTCCATGACTCCAAGACCTCAAGTTTCTTTGCTGTACTATTTTGACTGCTGCTTTGGCTAATTTACCCAAATCCTCAACTGCTCAATTCACCTGTTTCTTATTAGTTAAACTTGTGGTAAATTTGCCTGTTCTGTAGACATCATTAAAATATATACCTTTGACACATTTTAAACACTGTGGTGTGTTCATTGTGTGCACATTCGTATGTACACATGTGTGTTCATGTCTGGAGAGCTGAGCTGAGTTAACTTCTGTTGATGAAGATAATTGTGGTGTTAGAGTAAAGAGAAACTAAGCCAGGATCCTTGGTCTTAACAATTTTTTATTTCAAAAATAAACTTTATTCATAACAAAAAAATACATAGGAAGAAACAGTGCAAAAAATGAAAAACCTTAACATTCATGGTTGTTATATTCAGTAGTGTAAGACTTTAAAGAGGAAAAAAAAACACAAACAGCACCACTGCCACTCACGTGGCTCCCTGAGGTGATACCCCTTTCATAGTTCGTCAGGCTTCCCCACCCACCTCTGCCCCTCCACGTGCAGTAGCAGAAAGCCACAGAGCATTGGCTGCACCCAGCTTCAGTGCATCCCTCAGCACATACTCCTGCAGCCAGGAATGTGCCAGCTGGCAGCATTCCCTTAGGGACATCTCGCTGTGCCAGTCGGCAGCATTCCC
>JARFYF010000061.1:5243875-5258302 GCA_030265395.1 Rhina ancylostomus | reverse complement strand
CAATGCAAACATTGCACACATTTCCACTGTGGTACAACAACTGATTGAGGGGATGACGCACAGATCCATTGGCTAAGAAATAATCAGCACTGAGGACTTGAAAATAGATGTGTGTGAAAATATCCCTATCCAACACAATAGGGCACCCTCCCTTTTAATATGAGGTAAATTTATATGCAAATAAACACTATAATACTCAAAGCATCTGAGCACATCACGAAAGGCAAAGATGAACACCATGCAGACAAAAAAGAAATAAAGGGGTTTATAGGAAGAGTTGAAAGGGAATTCTGAAGTGGGTGGAGTACGGGAAGGAGAGGAAAATGACAATGTGGTCTGAGACAAACTGTTAGATCAACCAACTATCATCATCCTCGGGGCTGAAGTTAGGCAAATATTAGCATTTCCCATGTGGATTGGCACTCACTGATCTCTACACAACACACAAAATGTGGTTGTGATAAAATCTTTCCCATATGTTCATGTATTTTACACACAAAGTGACACTTGGTTCTATACTGGAGGTGTGAGGAAGAAAACTAATACGAATCATCTAACGTTGCCAAATATTCCCACCTCTGGTCATTTTCCCCTTGACATTCCCTTAGTGTCCTAGTGCAGAAGTGAAGGTGAGGTTTCTATACAGTAATGAAAGTGAATGTTAATAGTTTATAAAGAGGTATCTATAGCAATTGGACATGGGTTTAGTTAATTAAGAGCCTAAGCATTCTGTGCACAGTGGCTGTACTGAAAGTAATATTCAATGTCATTGACTGTAACCTATTCTTTCCCAAGATCTCAAAGCTGTTATTCCCTTCCTCCCTCTATTTGGACTTGAGACCCAGGCTTGAATCCCCTCAATTTAACCTTTGACAGTTTTATTTAAATCTTGCCAGTGAAATCCTCCAAGCCTGTCCCTTATTTCTGTTTAATTAATTATTGATGCACAAATATAACAGTATAATTACAGTTAGGTGAAAAGATCCAGAACACAAAGGAGAAACACTGGAAATGTTCATCTGGTCAGTCATATGTCAAAATTGACCCAATGGCACTCGCTTTTTCTCATTACATTATAAATAACCTCACTGATACATGTATTAAATGTGCCGACTAGTTTAAACCTTTCAATAAGTGCTTACCTCGTACTTAGTGATTTACAAAGCTCTGCTGATTCCAGGCTACATTGATGCTTGAAGCGGTTTTAATTAACTATTTCAGCTCTTGTTAAATTATGATTACCTCATGATGAAATTCTAGATGCAACAGTTAACAGTAGAGGCAGTTAGAAAATGGAGATTGGCTCTTATAATTGAAGATGTGTCTGTTTCAAATTGTATTACAACTAGCACACCAATTACAAAATAGGAAACTTCTCTGAAAGGGAAAAGACAAATTTCCTAAATCTAGTTCTGATGTAGAATATTTGCCCTGACTGTTTACCTGTCTTTTTGGTTTCAGATGTTGACTGAAATTTACCCTGTCCTATTATTACTCTGGGAACATTCATATAAGATCTAACATTTTCAGTCATGTGATGACAATGGAAGAAAACTCCTAATGCACTCACTTCTCAGTGTAATGTCAAGTCATGCTCTCATGAACCGACTTTTCAGTTCAAGTGCAGCAGTTTTTACTTCTGTGAGCAACAAACAAAAAGGCACTGGAGGAAGTCAGCAGGTCAGGCAGCATCCATTAGAGTGAAAGAGATTGTCAACATTTCGGCTTGTGATCCTTCATCGGGACTGGACAAAAAGAGAGGCAATATCTGGTAAGAAAGGAGGGGGGAAGGGGTGGAGCAAGAGTTGACAGGTGATGGTTGGATCTAGGTGAGGGGGGGTTATAGGCAGGTGAGAGGATCCACCCATCACCTGCCAGCTCTTGCTCTACCCCTCCCCCCCACCCCACCTTTTAATACAGGCCATCTCCCCCCCTTTCTTTCCCATCCTGAAGGGTCTTGACCCAAAACATTGACTGTCCATTTCCCTCGATAGATCCTACCTGACCGCCCGAGTTCCTCTGTCGCCTTTGTTTGTTGCTCCAGGTTTCCAGCATCTGCAGTCTTTTGAGTTTCCATTTTACTTCCGTGAAATTGATCTGTTATCAACGAAAACACCATGGCACTGATAACATGGTTTACCCCCAAATGGACAAACAAAGAATATTTTACTACTTTGAATTGTTACAGTTCAGCCAAAGTCTCAGTATGTCCAGCAATAGAAACATAGCTTGTGTTGGAAATTTGAATTGGACCCCTTCACAAAAAACAAAACTAACAAAAACTGTTACTGTAAAGGCAGCAAGTTAAGAAACTAGGGTAAGCAGATGCTCCCATATACAATGGCTATTGCGAGGGTACAGTTCCACAGATACCAGCTGCTTTCAGTACCTTGCCCAAGATGTGGGAATTGTAGAGTGTAGTAAGGGCATCACAAGCCCCAGGGCAAGGGAGAGCATAATTTTTAAAAAATGGGCTTAACTACACTCTCATTAGCCACATTCACACATCTACAACTCTGATTCATATGGCGCCTTTATCTAGAAAAAAAGTACAATGGCATTTCTTAGCGTTCTCAACATAGATCAGATTGTTCAAAAAGAACAGCTCCTAGCTACAATAACCAAGTGCTCGTAATCTGTTTCAACTCTGACTACAAAAGAGAGTTTAAAAAGTGGGAGGTTAGCGTGCAAGTTGACCTTCCATTACACTAGTAGAAACAAAATAGTAGGGGTTGGGGGGGAACATTATTGGCAAAAGAAATCACAACTCCCTCCACACAGAGAACATGTCCTGAAAAGACCATTTCCACCCCCTCATCCTCCAACATCTCACAATGTGATTATAGGGATGTGGCTCAAGGACCATTGAGAGTTCAGAACCATCACACATTGAAAGAAAAGGTGGTGAATGGTAGAAGGGCTTTACAGCTTCCCACTTAAGTGAAACAAACGAGTTACCATGGCATAGCCATCCTTGCCTTGACCATCAAAAATTTCATGAGGCTGCTAGAAGAAAGCAACCAGTGAGCAAGATCAATGTGTCTGTTCAACTTGAATGACTAGTAGTTGCTTGGAAATAGGACATGGAAAAGTCAAATAAAACAAAATGGCCAGACTTGTACTTGGAAGAATAATTTGCCAGCTGATTGCAGGAGATAATGAGAGTTCCTTTCCCTCCATTAGAAAATGAGATTGAAAATGGATGTTGTCCTTTTTGCATTTGCCCTCGCAAATATTTCCCAACAGCAATGCCACGGAAAGTGCTTACAGTTATGGTGGGGAAGTGGCAAAGATGGTACCTGATATTGCTACAGAAGAGACCACCAGCAGTGGGTACCATGCAGCAACTTTTGTTGTTTTATTTTTTCTATAAATTATCTGCTACAGCCAGGCCCATAAAATTCGGCAGCTGTCTTCCCTGAGATGAAGCCAATCTTCTATGACATGCTCGAACAGCGAATGGTCGGTGATCCCATTTGGGTTAGGACTTTGTCCAGCCACTGTAGAGGTCCATTCAGATGAAGCTCAATCCAGCAGGGGGTACTGGTCACTGTCTGGCGCCTACAAAAATAAAGGCAGGTCATAAAAAATGTATACAGGAGAACTTTTATCTGGACCCTATTTCTACCCCTCCCACAATTTTCCAACCAGAAACAATGCAGTCAGCTGCCACCATTGATTGCATTTTATATCCATGATACTCCAGGCATCATTCCTCATAAGGGTGATATTCATTTACAGAGCACCTCATTCAATGAGTAGTTACTTAAACGTGTAATAGTAAAACTTGTTCTGAATTAGATCCTGATTCCTGGACCAGACCCAACTATGTCAGGATCAGATATCAAAAAAAAATGTAGTCCCTCAGGCATGTATCAGTTTCCATTTGGCTCTGGTGGAGTTATTTGTTCCTTGGAATGTAGGAGAATGAGAGGTGGCGTTATAGAGGTGTTTAAAATTAAGAGAGGCATAGGTAAGGTGGATGGTAACAGTCTTTTCCCCAGGGTAGGGGAGTCTAAAATTTAGGGGGCATAGGTTCAGGATAAGAGATGAAAGATTTAAAAGGGGCCCAAGGGGAAACTTTTTCACGCAGAGGGTGGCAAGTATGTGGAATGAGCTGCCAGAGGAAGTGGTTGATAGAGGGACAATCGGATCATTTAAGAAGCACTTGGATAGGTACATGGAGGGGCGGGGCTTGGAGGGATATGGGCCGAATGCAAGAAATTGGGACAAGCTGGGTGGGCCCAGTGGTCAGCATGGACTGATTGGGCCAAAGGGCCTGTATTGCTCTATGACTATGATGGAGTTATGTTTGGATCAGATTCCATTACTTCGCAGAACAGATCCTCATTTTAAATATGCATAACAACTGAGGATTAAAGTTAGGATACTTTGGCTTAATAGAAGGTGCAGTGTACATGGATATTTGGACTCTGAACAGTTAGATTTCACAAGCTACAGTTGTATTGCCTGAAACTTGAAAGATTAAGGGCAATTTGAGTTTTTTCAAAATATGAGGGGCAGCATATTAGGGAAGGAACAGGTTAGAAAATTTAGGACAAAGAAGCATTGACTAAAATCTAAAGTCAAGCCTTTCTGGACTAAAGTTAGGGAGCATTGCTACACAGACGACGGTGGATGTTGATGCTGGGACAAATGTTAATTTAAAATCTGAAATTGTTAAGATTTTTGATAATAAGGTATTAAGGATTATGGAAGAAAAGGCAAACATAATTAAATGGCAGGGCAGCCACGATCCCATTCAACAGCAGAGTAGGTTCTTTTACACCACATCATCTGCAAACTGAGAGCCAGCAATACAAGTGAACATGATGTCAAGCTGTTAAACAAGGTCACAATCTTGGAATTGGGGCATGGCGCACGAGCTTCCAGCCACACCAACCTGACCGACACTCAAATCTCTTCAGATCAGAGCTACATAGAACTGCATAATAAATGCCACATCCCACGAAATAGTTTTTAGGAACTTGGTTTCTTCACAAAATGCATTTGTTGGAACATGGGGTTCTCAGCAGGTTAGGCAGGGCTGTACAGTTTCTTTATATATCCTCAGCCCAAAAAAAAATCAGGTCATGAAAAGTCTTTCAAAGGAAGTGATGGAGAGATTAAGTGAGGAGTTTGAGAGGATGGGGAAATGGAGGCTCGCAGAGTTAGTGCTATATTTTAAACAGTAGTCTCCCTGGTGAGATCGATTTGTACTTTGAAGCAGCAAAGAACTCGAGCAACAAAACTGAAACTCAAAAAGACGCAGGTGCTGGAAATCTTAAAAGAAAATGCTGTAAAGAAACACTTAGGTCAGGTAGCATCTCTGGAAAGAGAAACAGACACACTTAGTCAAGCCCTGTCTGAGTTTTCCCAACATTTTCTACAGAAGTGAAACATCTGGCCTGACAAAGAAAAACTTGCCTTTCTATAGCATCTTCAAGGTTGTTCCACATCTCTGCAGCCAGTGATGTACAATATAGGAAACCAGCAGTTTGCATAAGCAGCATGAGGATAGTGACCAGTTGATCCATTTTAGAAATGTTGCTAGATGGATTAAATATTGGGCAAATCATTGGGGATAACTCCCCTCCTCTTCAAAATAGTATGACAGACTCCTTTGAACTGAGGTGCCATTAGTGCTCTCAGATGGATGACATGTCTCAGCTAAAGACTGGACCCTTGTCCGTGCGGCACCCTTTCATCACTTCACTGCCGTCAGCCTTGATTATGGTGTGCTGCAGTGGGACTTGAACTCACAGCCTACTGCCGCAGGAATGAGAATGCTTCCAAGAGTGAAGAGCTTTGTTGGAAAGAATGGCAGAACAGAACTGGGTCACCTACCTTTTCAGTAAGTGCCCAAGGTTGTCACAGGACTAACACACCACCCGCTGTGGAATATTTATCTACTTCTTGATAATTAATGATCCTTTCTTCTTCCTGACTATCACAATCCCCTCCCACCTTCTCAGCCCCAACTTAAATTGTTCATGAGAGGCTTGAGGGCAGCATTGATTTTCTTTTCCCCGTCTGTATGTGTGTTTCTGCGTGCGTTTAGCATCTGGATGTGATTATCTAGCTGGATGGGAGCCAACATTTTGGAGTTTTGGCTGATACTTGCATGTGAGGAGAACCAGCAAAGTCTTTAAACATCTGGTGGATCTGGAGGGTGGTGGAGCTTCTAATCAGAGGCTGATCAGCGCTGCTGCTGTCCCTCCTGCCTGCTAAACACAAAATGTGCAAAAGAAAATATATATCTTGAATTACCAAGCTAATTTGGAGACATTGCCTTTCAGAATTGCACAGTGCAATTTAGCAGAAGCGTCCCACTTTATCTCCAAAGGCTGGAATTCATTTTGAAGAATGGCAAGAAACTTCACATCTTGCAAGGTAACTGAGCAGCCAGGCCACCATTTCTCACACACACAGCTTTCCATCCATTAGGTCAATGTTATGGGCAATTTATTTTAACAACATCTATTTATAAAGCACCTTTAAGATATGTGCTCAAAACAAAATTTAACTCCAAGTCTTTTAAAGAGATATTAGAATAAGAGACCATAAACTTAATCAAAATTGTAAAGTTTGTATCACAGTTACATTTTGGAAACCCCATGTTCCAACAATGTACAAAGTATATTTTAAGTAGAGAGGTAGGGGAACAGGCAAAAGTTATGGAGGGAATTCCAGAGACAAGGCCGAGGCAGTTTAAGAATGCTTGCCAATGGTTTAGTCTGTACTTAATGCTTCTGCATTGATTAGGTGGTTCTGGACATATTCTACATAACACCAATTTTGCTTGCTTGTTTGTTTGTTCACACTAATGAATCCAAGTTGATGTGGAATTGGTACCATCTGTACAAAGCCTTGCCTGTGTCTGCTGCTGCTGCCACTAACACAACTGAACAGTAATGCAACAGAAGCTGTGAAACATCTGCTAATCACACTAAAGCCCCAAGTTCAGGGTCAACCACTGGAGGCAGAATAAGTATAAATTCAGTGGAATCAACACACACACTTCACGTCACCATGTGAGCAGTGAGCTAGCCTCCCTGAAGAGGGATGTGACAGAACCCCGCAGAATGATCGTCCCACCTGCTCCCTTGACTGAGCGTATTGTGCCAATGTGACCACAAGTACTAAGCTATCGATTATTGGCAGCTGGGATGGGTTTAAATCGAACAATGAAAACCTTACCTGTACTCTGCTCCCCAACCTTTGACAAAACTCATTCGAATCGTGCACATCCGGGTCAGCTGGTATACCGCTTCAAAACCCTGGTTCACTGACTGAGCCAGTAGCGCTGCAAACTCCTGGTTATTGAATATCTTAAGGTTGCATCCTGTTAAGGAAGTGAACAAGCCCATTGCACATCAGAAAACACACCAGCTGCTGCAAATTGCTGTTTTCCAGCCACAAAACTCAAGCACCCCCTACAGCCTTTTCCCAATACCATCCCAGTTCCAGCTCCCTAATAAGGGTTTTGTCTATTCAAATCATCTAAAACACTTGATTAAGTTTGTCCCCTGTTATAAACTTCACTGAAATGCAGCTTTCAACAAAGGGTCAGGAGCCTGCCATTTAATATCTAAATCATTAAAACGGCCCATCTTCCTTACGATATTTGGAATAATTCTGTTGGCAAACATCAGAAACCACAAAGCCACACTGTTATGAAGTGAATCTCCGATTAAAGAGATGTGTTCAGTCCTTGAATTATCGTAATGATCATTAGCCCTTGTCTGTCAGGGATTGGCTCCTCAGTATGCCAAAATTGCAGCATCCTTCTTGAAGAACAGATATGCTATTGGGACACTTGGTGCCACAGTTACTGCCTGGTGCGACAAGCCTCACAGAAGGTTGAGAGGAAATTTTCAGATAATACCGTGCATGAAACAATGAAGGTCAGTGGGAAATAGTTTGGACAGGAAGGACTGCTCTTCCTCCCACCGCCAACCACACCCACCCTCCACAAATCTCCTCCCACCCATCCACCAGCTTTCCTGCCCATACGAATAGCCTGCAAAGTTACTCCATTGCAGTTACCTGGTGGAATCTTGCAAACGGTTGCAGGGTGCCACCCATAGCGCTGGTTGCAGTTTGGACTCTGAACAAAGATGGCGCTGTCACTCAAGCATTCAGCAAAGACCTCTCCCCCAATGTAGTATAGCCTGACTCCCCTGCCTGGAATGGATAGGATACACAGCCGTCACCAGTCAAACTCACTACCAGATTAAACACAGGACTTTTACAACATTGTTCCATACAAAAAAGTGTCCATAAAGAACCTTGAGGTATTAAAACATAATCGCACTATTTACAAATTGAATATGCAACGAGAACATAAACGAAACATTTGGAAGGCACTAAAGAAGTGAATGAGATAAACGCAAAACACTTTGTCTGCAAATGTAAAAGTAAACTGAAAATCTTAACATGACCTCACGGGAACATAGCCTCACAAACAGACACAACATTGCTGGCTGGAGCAAGCTCGGTGCAACAAACTATGGTCTTAAAACTGATCTTTGATGTGAGCAAGATATCCCCGTGAAAGTGGGCCCATTCTCTCTCATGTTTGGTGGTTGTCTGCTCAGCAGACTACACCATGTAATGCAAAACTCACCTACAGTGAGCTATATGGACTATAATAACATTTATATGAGTGATTGATACTGACAAACTAGCAGAAACACTGACAATCTTCCAGACCTGTTGTTTTAATAATTGTCTCCATAACTCAGTGAGAATATTTGCACAATCTTGAACACTGTCTTGTGAAAATAAGAGACACAGTAAGGTAAAAGACCAATAAAACAGGATGATATACATTAAATGCTGTCATTCCCACTGGCTGAGGTCACTTACGTCAAAGGTATGAACCCAGGATCCAAAATTCTCTCAAATGATGAATTGTGTCAGCTCCAGTAAAAGTACATTCAGTGAGGAAGCATACTCGATATGCTTATGCAATGTAGGAACATATGGGAATGGAATGGTGGCATAAACGGTTTTGTTGCTGTTCCAGCAACCCAGAGGCCAGAAATAATGGTGGGGCACACAAGTTCAAATCCCACCACAGTACCAGAAGTGTTCTTCAATTAAATATATCTGGAATCAGTAATCGTAACCGTGCAACTACTGGACTGTTGAGAAAGCCCACCTGGTACGTTATTCCCTTCAGGGAAATGTATTGCTTGAGGGCAAATAAGGATGGACAATAGATGCTGGCCTTGCCAATGACATCCACGTCCCACGAATGAGAAAAAACATGTTCATCAGCATTTTTTAGTTACCTCCTGCTACCTCGTAGCTTTACAAAATAAGGAACACACCAAGAGGTCCCTGCTCCTCATCCATGCCAACCCACCAGGAGTTCAGCACAAATATTTCCGTCCAGGTTGTCTCCAAACAGCACTGGTACAAATTTAAATGTTCGTGTGGTAATGTCTCAGAAGCAAGGACACATTGATCAACGAGTTGCTTTCAGGGTATGTTTTCAAGGATCAGAGGATTATGGACAGGTTTGGCAGCTGAAGGCATGGCTAACGATGGCAAAGCAATGGAAACTAAGCACGATCAAGGGAGGCAAGGGTGGGGGAAGGAAATGTTCAGGGATGAAGGAGATTAAAGTGATCAGAAGGACAGAACCTTAAGAACTTTAATGCTAAACGCTCATCAGTCAATGAGACGATGACATTATGCAAGTCAGGATTGAGTCATCAGAAATTTGGAACAAAATTGTTTCGGAGATTGGGGGCTGGAGAATGGCCAGGAAAGCATTGCAATAAACCATTCCCAGTGTGCATTCGTCAGGCAAGGACCCCACCGTCAGGAATGGGAATTACAACAATGAACAAGTTCCATTACCAATGTGCCTTCTCGTCAGCTCCACTGCTGCATTCCTGTTCACATTCGAGAGCAGCCCCAAGCAGAAGCGTTCAGAGTTGGATGGATCAGTGAAGCCATCCACGGTCAGAGAAGGCTGCGAGGCATGAAAGGTCTCCCCCACTCGCTGGTTTAGTTCATAGTATGCTATTGAACACCAGAAGGCTGGCTCACAGTAAGTGACAGGCTGCAGGTCTGCAAAAGGAAAAAGCAGAGCATAAGAATCCACGAAGCAAATTTGTCCATTTGTAACACATAACACAAAGTCCAATCACCAGCTAACCCATTTGACTTGGTCTCACCCTATCACACCAACTCCTGGTGTGTTGGCAGAGATGAGGATGATGTCCTCGAAGGATGAAATTTCAAAATCTCACCATCCACATTCCTAGAGCCAGACTTTTCAACCCATCAAATTAGTCTTTGTTTCCACATGGTAATCTCATGAAATTTTCCTTAAAACCCAATGATCAAAGATTCTCACTTCAAAATATTTACCGGACTCTGCTGGGACAACGGTTATCACAAAACACTAGTGTTAGAGGAACAAAACCTGCTGGAAAAATGCAGCAGGTCAAGTGGCATCTGTGAGAGGAAAGGAACTGTCGATGTTTCAGGTCAAAATGTTGTTCAACCCGTTGAGTTCTTCAAGCAGGTTGTTGCTCCAGGTTCCAGCATCTGCAGTCTCCTGTCTCTCCATGAATGTTAGAGGCCCCATGGTGTAAAAGAATTTGTCTCGTTCCCTCTTCAATTATATTTTTTCCATGTCTGTTCTTGATGACCACTCAGCAATTAACCTCCTGCAACCCTCCTGTTTCTCACCTCAACCTTATCAGCTGCATTGACAGAGGTCCATTTAAAAGGATTTAGGGAACTGCACTGGCCAATTTGAGCACAGCAAGATCCCGGATGCAGCAATGAAATAACTGGCAAGGTTATCTTTTAGTCAAATTGGTTAGGGGTTAAATGTTGGATATTGGAAGAACTCTCCCACCCTTAGAAATATTGCCATGAGATCTTTTCTGTCCACTTGAGAAAGCTGATGGGACCCCAGATTAAAGTCTCACCTGAAAGAAGGTGGTACAGTAAACTCAGAATACCCTCTCTGTCTCGCTATTCAGAAATCCCAATGGTTCACCATCTGCTTTTCTGTACTCCCTTCTCAACTCACCGTGACCCTGGTTTCCTCGCTCCCTCTCAACTCGCTCTGTTCACTGGAAGATGTATTACAATACCGTATATCATGTTAAAAAAAAGTTCTAAATGTGCCAGATTAGAGTTTTACTGCAACTCCCTCAGTGCCAACTGTAACCCCATAATTCTGATAACAACCGAAAGAATCTATACTGTTAATTACAATGTTCTTGTAGCTTTACTTCCCACAAGATACCATTCAACATCATCTCTTTGCTTTCGTATCCTTCCTCCCAACCGAACTCTCTGCTTGCCTCTTGGGTTGTCTGTGCTCCAAGGCCCCTCTGCACCTCCTCTCCATTTCTATTTTATCACTGAACCCATGTTCTCTCCCATACCACTTAATAATCTTGGCAAAATCAAATAAGAGGTGATTAACACTTGGGATCAATCAAGTCAGCAGGCAGAGGCAATCACTGTGCTTGTCCACAGTACGACTCCAGGTGGAAGGCCCAAGCCGCTGAAAATTCAATTGGTTTATTATTATCACATGTATCAAAGTCCAGTGGAAAAAGTTTTGCATGCCATCCATACAGATCATTTCATCTCATCAGTGCATTGTGGTGGTACAGGGGAATAGAAATAACAGAATGCTGAATTAAAAAATGTTACAGTGCAGTGCAGGCAGACAGTAATTTGAGGTAGACCGTGATGACAAGGGTCCATTCAATAGTCTTATAACAGCGGGGTAGAAGCTGTCCTTGAGCTTTTGTATCTTCTGCCCAATGCGAGGGGGAAGAAGAGAGAATGTCCTGGGTGGGTGGGGTCTTTGATTACGCTGGCTGCTTTACCAAGGCAGCGAGAAGTGTAGACAGTCCATGGAGGGGAGGCTGGTTTCCGTGATGGACTGAGCTGTGTTCATCATTACTAAAACATTTATAATTATAAGGAAGAGAGACTAACAAGGTAGATGCTGGGAGGATGTTTCCCTCGGTGGGGATATCTCGAACCGGGATGTCGTTTCCAAGTAAGGGTCATCCATTTTATACAGAGATCAACAGGAATTTCTTCTCTCTAAGGGAGGTGAATGATAGTTACAGTTTATACAGCCCGGAAACAGACCCTTCAGCCCAACTCAACGATGCTGACAAAGATGCCCATCTAAGCTAGATCCACTTGCCCGCATTTGGCCCATATCCCTCCAAACTTTTCCTATCTATTTACCTGTCCAACTGTCTAATAAATGTTGTTATTGTAACTCCCTCAACCACTTCCTCTGGCAGCTCATTCCATATACACACCACCCTCCGCGTGAAGAAGTTCCCCCTCAGGTTCCTTTTAAACCTTTCCCCTCTCGCCTTAAACTTCTGCCCTTAGTTTTTTTCCCTTTCCCTGGGAAAAAGACTGTGCATTCACCCTCTCTGTGCCCCTCATGATTTTATACACCTCTATCAGGTCACCCCTCACTCTCCTACATTCCAAGGCCTGCCCAGCCTCTCTCTGTAATTCAGGCCCTTGTGTCCTGGAAGCATCTTTAAAGTTCTCTTCCCCAATGAACTGTGGAGACAGACTCATTAAATCTCATTGCTGAGATAGACAGATTTTTTGATTCATAAGGAAGTCAAGCATTGTGCGGAACAGACAGGAAAGTAATTGGTAATTGGTTTAATATTGGTAATCGGTTTAATATTGGTAATCGGTTTAATATTGTCACTTGTACCGAGATTGTTGTGTGAAATTGTTCTTTTCTGTCTTAAGGATAGAGAATTCTGCACACGCACTTTGGGGACCAAACCTAGTTTAATCACAAAGGCAAACGTGGGACAGAATGGATGGAAACAGACACACACTCACTCACACGCAAGATACCACGAGCACAAGAGGGGATTCGCAACTGGGGTAACATGCACTCACACACACTCACTGATGCAAACAAGCACACAATAACAATGTACAACTTCTGGATATGACACTTCAATGCCTGAATACTCTGGCCCAACAAGCATTGGCTCTTAACCTTCCCTGAGTCTGAGTGAAGAGCTCCCTGACCATGTGGTGATGCACTCTTACCAGCGGTCTCTGCAGTGTTGCCTCACGACTCCTGGGGTGGCCGAAAGAGGAAAGAGGAAGGACTCGGAGATCTCAGTCCTTTTTACGGTGCTGAGAGGAGAGGTGGAGCCTCCCCGTTATGACTTGAACGAACCAAGTCATGTGAGGGTCAAAGACAAAGGTTCCTGCCAGAGTGGTCAGGCAGGTTCAGAGGCAAAGGGTACTGGTCAGACAAGTCCAGCCTCTCACACCTGAGGGGGGGGGATGGGTGGAGCTGCACCATGATTGACCGATCCGAGGAGCAATGCTGTCCTCCGACCAGCAGCGATCATTTCTCACAACAGAGATACAGAGAAAAGATTTGTTTTGCCTGCCATCCACACAGATTATTTCAAAACATAAATGCATCAAGGTAGTGCAAGGGAAAAGCAATAACAGAATGCAGAATACAGGGTTACGGTCTTGACAACACCACACACACTACCACTCTACTGTCTGGGTGCCTTAAAGGGACATTCACCAAATAGTAACCTGACTCATAGCACTCTAGTTTCTAGGCATTCAATGTGATACACCAGGGCTGTGTTTGCAGTTGTTGGATGCCCCACTGGTTACCTTTGCCCCCCCTCCTTCATTGGTTGTGGTGTTATTTCCACAGCGATGAGGCAAAAGAGGGCAGAGCCCTGGCACGGGCTGAAGACGGAGGGGAGCCCTCGCGGCTCGCTGGGAGCGATGGGCAGCCGGCCAGAGACAGGAGAGGCTGGAGGGGAGTGGTACCAGCCTGCGGATCCCACGGTGGGTCCGCGGCAGCGGGGGATGCAGGGCCCCAGGGGCCAAAGACCACCGGGAAGGTCGGCTTCGAGGGGGCCTCGAGCGGCAAGGCCAGGCTGGGGAGAGAGAAGAGAAGCTGGGGGGCTGCGACGCGAGGCTGGGGAGAGGCCCAGGGAGGTTGGCCAGGCTGTGGAGAGGTAAGAGCCCGCAGTTACTAAATAGATCTGGTGGCAGAGTGGTGCAGCAGTTAGTGCTGCTGGTCACAGCTCCAATGACTTCGGTTCAATCCTCACCTCTGGCCAAAGTCAAAGTTGAGTTTATTGTCATCTGCACAAGTCCGTGTGTGCACAGGTGCAATGGAAAACTTACCTGCAGCAGCATCACAGGCACAGAGCATCATTCACAAGAAAAACATGAATTATACAAAATTCCCCAAGAAGGAACACAATGAGAGCAAAAACAAAGTCCATTGTAGTCCAATGTGGTCATAGTGTTGCTAAACTAGTGATTAGGGTTGTGCCAGTTGATTCAAGAACTGAATGGTTGAAGGGAAGTAGCTGTCCCTGAACCTGGTGGTGTGGG
>JARFYF010000061.1:4832116-4851764 GCA_030265395.1 Rhina ancylostomus | reverse complement strand
GTTAGACGAGGGAAGGGCAGTTAGACGAGGGAAGGGCAGTTAGACGAGGGAAGGGCAGTTAGACGAGGGAAGGGCAGCAACCTGTTCCATGCCTGCCCTTAGAGTGTGTTAATCTTACACAGAGCCTGGAATGTGATTGTCCCATCCGTGGATATCCTTCACCTTGATCAGCATAACAAAAACGTGTAGTTTTTTTAAACAAAATATCCACGGCTCTTTACACAGTGATAGCTTACACTGGGTGTTTCTGGGAAACTAACTCCATTGAAGGGCTGTAAGCAGCTGTGTTTAATTGTGCCTGGGGTGCTTAGTTTTAAGATTTACTACTTTAAAAAAAATACGCTCCATTGCAATGTATAATTGTGTTGGGCGAGTTGCCTGCAGACAGGGAGGAGACCACAATATTAATTCTGAGCAGCTGACATTGACTTCTCCCTCGCGCGCTCTTTCCTGTTCCCTCATTAACATAATGCATGGAAAAACATTCCAAGAAGCGGAGTGAACATGAACCACAAACAACATTATTGGGGAGACCAGTCCATTCAGCCCACTGAAGCGGTGCTAACCCACCAGCCTAAAATGCCCCACATTTATCATTTCAGAACATTCCAAAAGCAAGATTTCTCCAATTATCCTGGCAGATTATTTCAAACATTTCTTCTTCTTTCAAGTAAAAGGGTTCTTTCTGTAATTGCCTTGAATTTAGTAAATTAGCATTGTTTATTCCTTCTTTCCTGGTTCAATTTTTGAAACTATTTTGGATTTACTCTTCCTATTAGACAGGTTCATACAGACAAAGGGAGAAACTTTGCAATGGTCTGGCACAGTGAGGACAGTTACCTGCAATGTTATCAAGTGCAGCTCATGTTGTTCAGTATAACAGGAGTTTTACCATTCCAATAACAACATGCATTTATATCAATGCCTCTGATCTCAAAATATCCCAGGATACCCCTGAGGAGCATCGAACAAAATCTGCCACCAAATCATAAATGGATATTTTTTATAGGCAGCTGAAAGCTCAGTTATGGAGCTGATGAAGGAGACAGAAAGGAGGAGGGAGAGGGAGAGTGAAGTAATGGGTTTCAGACTGTACTTAGAATTCATCTCATTAAAAAGTGCCCTGGTCCCCTGGAGTTTATTTGGCCTATTGAGCTTGTGATGGCACTCTCCAAGAGCAGTCCAGGTTAGTCCAGCTGCCTCTTCTTCAACATTTGTGCATCTTATCTTCAGGTTTTCGAGCTCATTAAATGATCTAGACAAGATTCTTTGTGACAAGCATTAACCTGGGCTTCTGCTGCTGACACGGAACGCCACGATCCAGCTCATCACCAACAGTGCCGCTGAGCTCGGACAACCCAGTCACACGTGGCCAACCAATGACCTGCATATCGGAAACTACTGAACGGGACTCGCTACATACGATCTTGTTTCTTGGAAACAGGAAGAAAGGTGGAGCACTCCAAAAGGCTCAGTGGTAGAGGGCATAGTTTTAAAGTGAGGGGGGGGGGGAGGGGGAGGTTTAAATGAGATTTACGAGGCAAGTTTTTTTAAAAAACACATTTAGCAGTAGGTCCCTGGAATCCTTTGCTGGGGAGGTGGTGAAGCAGGTATGATAACAACATTTAAGAGACTTTTAGACAAGCACACAAACAGGCAGGGAATGCAAGGATATAGACCCTGTGCAGGCAGAGGGGATTAACTTCGAATGGTATCGTGGTCGGCAAAGACGTGGTGGGCAGAAGGGCCTGTTCCTATGCTGTACCATCCTATGTTCTAACGACCAAGTAGTTGTGTCAACAATATTGTCTTTCCCCTTTGCCAAGCCACTCCCACCAAATGCTGTGGCTCTTCCAAACATATACACAAACTCTAATATTGCACCAAATCTTCAAGGGGTGGATTGGCTTTGTAATAATTATTCAATAACCTCTTCCCACCAAAACTGAACTGTGCTGTGCAGACAGCACAGAGAACTGGGAACCAAGTGCTTAAGGATTACTAATTATCAAAGATCTTTGATGCTGAAAACTTGACTTGAGATCAGCAGAGTGCATTAGCCCGCTCTCATGCGCTGCTGAAACATCCAGGCTCCAGTGTCCGAAAAAGCCAGAACATCAAGTGTGCCGATTTTTCTCCGTTTCGTCACACGGCCTGTGTGTGGAGCCAAGACCAACAATACCTGTTACTAACCAGAGGAGGGGCAAAAACTCATGACTTTATGGATCAGATTTTGAATGCCTACCACCTGTAGGGGAAAGACCAAAGGCAAGAGACACAGAGATCTGAAGCTGAGACCTTGACAGGGAAAAAGGCTGCTTGAGACTGGTCCCCAGTTTCAGTATTCCTTCATCTTCCAATTCAACTTTTCTAGTCCCAAACTTCTGGCCATCTCCTCTGGAGGTATCCCAAACTTGGATAAAATGTTTCAAGTCCTCGACATGAGCCAGGAGTAGTCTGGATAGGACTCTATCTCCATATATACGTCAACAGCAGCGCAATGGTTTATTACATTTGTTTACCTCCCCTGACATTCAGGGAAAAAAAACAACATTGCCCTTTTATTTGAAGCAAAGCTAAATCTACCTGATTATAACAGACTTCATGGCAAAGGCAGCTGCAACTGAGCAAAATCTCCTACGTGGCATGAGGTTTGGCTACGGTCAGCATTCAGGGAACCAATATCAAATGTAATGCCCATGGGTATCGATACAGCAGTAGACATCAGCCAGCACCCTGCCTCCCGTTGCCTATCGATTGAATCAGGAGATTTACCAGGGTTCCGTCCCAAGGACTGGATTATTACCAAAACTAGAATCCATGAAAGGCAGAAAATTGATAGTTTATCTTATGGTTGGAGAGTTTAGGTAAAGGGGACATTTAATTGTTTCACTACTGCACTCATGCCTTCAGCTGCCTGGACCCTCAGCTATGGATTTCCCTCCCTAAACATCTGCTGCTCTTTCAGTCATCCCTTAAAAACAACCTCTTTCACCAAGCTTTTGAACACGCCACAAAACCTTCTAACGTGGCTCACGATATTTGGTTTAGCCTCCAAGGTGAGGCTCCACTGGCCATTTTACTAAAGGCCTCATTGAGCTGTGAGCCATACTCTTGAGAGCAAGGTTAGGGAACAGTGTACAACAGAGAAGCTGGTGTGTCTGATCCTCAGTTCCACAAGCTAAGCAGGTAGGTGCCAGCTCGATTCATCTCTGATTTTATGTCATTAATCAATTTATGGGGCAGGGGTCAAGGAGCGGAGTGAGGTTAAGACATTGTTCCACCATTCAGCGAGGTTGTGGCTGATTCCTGTTGATGAGCTAAACAGTCTGCTCCCTATGTTAGAAGGTCGCATGGCTGATTTGGATGAATAGGAGGGTCATTGTTGATATCCACTGGTGTTCAATATTCTACCCCTACTGTAAAGTCACAGATGAGGAATTAGAGGGAGATAGCAAATATTGCCAACTAAGGAAGTGTTGGTGCTTCCAAGAAGGGAAACTGAGAGAGCAGGGAGGACGTGGTGTAAGGATTAGTTTATTCATAAATAGATATTAGAAAAGTGGATTTAAAAGAAAGTGAAAATGTGGTAATATAGCATTGACAACTGATTGCATCCACATGGGAACAAACTCTTCAGTGTATACACGAAGGTTTACCACTGGGATTAGGAGGGGCTGTTCTCTTCAGGGGAAGTATTTTATTGGAGACTGTTAAGGAATTCATTGACTGTTAAGGAATTCATTAACTAAAAAGAAAAAAAGCTTGCAAACCAGTTCAGGAACTCAAAAGATGAAAAAAAAACACACTGAGATCTAATCTTCGTAGAAATGGTTTTCATGAATGAATTCAATAACCATTACCCTAACTGGCTCCAGTTTACTGGTGTGCCTCATAGAGGTTACTATGATGGATTAGCTCAAGTGGTTAGCGTAAATCACAGCACAAACTCAAGCTTCTCCTTTGAAGCACGCCATGGGCAAAGAGTCAAAAGGCCTCTGCTGATAACATCACATAATAACTCACGCGCCCCAGATCCCAGTCTGCACACAGCTCACAGTTCTGATATTATCTATCGAGGGAGAGGGAGAATGGGGCAGATGCCGGTGATGAGGAACTGGAAAAAGAAGGATGGGCAAGATATAGCAACTTAAAGATGGAGGGAGAGGCCCCAGGAAGGTGTAAACTAGTGTTGCTTGCTGCTTCTGTAGAAAAGAGCATAATCAGAAACACCTAAAATAGACAAGGTAAACAGGCTTCTTTGTTTGTGCTTGCTCTGTTGGGACATTCCTGCACTAATTCGGGTTTCCAGCATCTGCAGTTTTTTGATTTTCATTCCTACACTGCTCTTGTTTTTGTTTCTATAATTGAACATATTAATAGTTTTCTTTTAAATTTACAAATACTTGTGCCTGAAAGTAGAAATAATTATTTATGAAAAGACGATAAATATATATTTAAACTAGTATTTGCATTTATCTTAGAGGCCTTCCCAAGTGAAAAGCCTGATCTGGCCTGATGTATCCCTAATCAGATTCGAAATGTCAAGAGCCAAATCAGCCACTCCAGTCTTTGAAAGGGCTTTGGAGGCCACACGTTTTACTGGACTCCTCCTCCTCCCCCACCCCATCTCATCCCATGACGTCCAGTTCCATGATGCACTGTTCTGTGCCAGACTGAATCAGAAAGAGAACAAGGTGATTTCTGGTTGGTTACTGCCGAGGCAGTATTCCCTCATGCCCTCTGGGAAAATCCCAACTTGCTGGTGCAGCTGCTGAGCCCTGAGTTACACCTTCCAAGCGCTCAGTTACTGAGCAGAAAGCAAGGTGAAAGTCATGGCTCCAGCTGGTGTGCACCATTTAATGACTCCTGTAGACAGTACAACTGGTGTTGGTGCACTAGGGGCAGATTTAGAGGGAACACACAGCATCCGCGGGCACCCTCGTTGAGTGCTGCAACTGGTGGGCCCCTCAAGGGATCGCGTGTGTCGTGGACAGGGAAACAGCGATTTTCATCTGCAGTGTTGCAAGTGCGTTTAGCGGTTGTTAGTTAGCATTATTGCTGTTGTGCTGTAGTTTGCATAGTTTTTCTTTTTTTGTATTAGCTGTAGTAGTTTGGCACTGGATGTCCTTTTGTAGTACTTTTAGCAAATAAACATTTGTACAATCAAAAAAAAATTAAAACTGGGGTCAAGGATGACTTGCTTCCACTCTGGTTTTCTGAGCTCTGGGATGACTAATAAGGCCAACATGGGAAATGCAGATTCTTTCAGATGTGGCAGCTGGTGGCCGAAGAGTTGAGCAGCTAGGTAGTTTCTGAGCTGCTGAACTCCCTCCTCTCATACTCCCGATGCATGGCCTCTTGGTCCTCAATACCCTACCGAATGCTTCTTTGCCACGTTGAGTGGTCATGGGCCAGGGATTCCCAGGAGTCAGTGAGCTCATCCTTGAATCTTTTTCTCTGCACGCCTGGTAATCCCTTCTGATGACAGGGCTGGGAATAGTGGTTTGTGTTCCAGGAATCTGGTGCCGGGCATGAAAATGGCACGGCCTGTGTGACGTGGCCAACTGTATGTGTGACTGGGGACTCGATTATAAAGACGTTGGCCTGAGAGAGGACACTGAAGTTGTTTGCTTGTCCTTCCAGTGATCTGGGAGAATTTTTTAGAAGCTGCGTTGGTGGCATTTTCCCAGTGCCTTGAGATGCAGACTTGTAGGCAGTCCAGGACTCAGAAGTCTGGATGTAAATAAACTTTGATATATGGGGAGGGTTCCAGAGATTAATACCTTTAATAAGTAAGGGGCCATTGGCACAGATACAACAAAAACTAAAGATACCAGTTTAACACTAACCTTTTTAAAAGTATGGGGGTGGAATTTAAAGTGGATTCAGGTGAAGTTCTGGATGGACCACTGTACAGTTCTGGCTGCTGCACTTTAGGAAGGTATAAACTTTGGAAAGGGAACAGCTCAGATTTACCTGTTACCAGATCTCCAAGGGTTATATTATGAAACAATATATTTGACAATTTATTAAATTAGAGGACAATATATTGAAGATAGTTTTATTTTTAAGACTTTGACTTAAATTTACAGTTGGGGATAGTTTGGTACCATGCTGGTGTATGCCTCAGTACAGGCCAACACTCTCCCATCCCACAGGAATCAACACTGGGTCAGGAAAGGCAAGCAGGCAGAACATCAATGTGCACTCTCGATGGGTGAGGGGGCAGGAAATGTGGAATTGGAAAGCTTGGCCAGTTTCCTTTAAAACAGCGAAATATTTTAATGAAAACGTAGATATATTTCACTGCCTTATGGAAGAGTACTTGGAATCAACAAGACACTGGATGTCCAATATTGCAGGGTTGCCTTCAGCAATTGGACGCAGTGCAGAAGCCACCCAAAATACTCAACGCTTCTGAAGATTTGACACCAGCTCACAACTCTCCCCAGCCGCGCACCACATCTCAGTTGAGCAAACAGAGAATTTCAAATTCACAGTGCACAATGCCCATAAAAAATCTGCACTTGAGTGGAGAATAGCAGCTTCACAAAAATACCACTGGTCATCAGAAGACTCTGGGTGGTGGTACAGGCTGGGAAGGGGTAGACAAACAGAGGGAAACAAAGAGAAGAACAGACAGAAAAAGGCATGCACAGACAGGAGGGAGAGAGTGTGAAACACACAGGAGAGAGCGAGAGACAGACAGAAACACACAAGAGGGAGAGAGTGACAGAGATAGACAGGGTGAAGGAACAGAGGGAAAGAAACAAATGATGAGAAATGGAGGGGGGTGGAAGGAGAGACAGACAGAGAGAATGAACAATTACACACAAGCTATCACCCATGTCCCACAAAGAGTTAAACTGAACCTTGGCTTAAAGCACAGAACGGGTCAGTTTGAGAACTCAAACTCCCATCCTGTGCACTAGGTCTGTCTGTTAGGACAGCATCAATCACCCAGCCTCACTGTTAGTAGTTTCAGTATCCGAACATGCACGGCTGGGAGACAAGTATCCGATTTCATGGAGACTGCACTCCATTTTAATCGGTACATTGTTTTTGTTAAACATTTCCATTACGGAAAACCTCCCAAATTTTCTCTCAAGATCATAGCAGATAACAAGTCACATGCTATTTCCCAGTCTGTGAAATGTAATAAATTCTACATGGCCTGGGTAGACTAGTAACAGAAAGAAAAACACAAAAAAAGACTTGACTTGAGTTCAAAGGACCAAAATGTAAGAAAAAGTTGTGCTGTTCAGCTGCAGTACAATTGCAAATAGAAAATGATTCTAATTATGGCCGGCTCCAAAAGGATTTTGTCCTTCTTTGCACCTCTCCCTCTGCAAAGGTTTATAACTACACTTGGCTAAAAGATCAAGGAAAGAATTGGGCAAACAGATATTTTATTAGCATTTGTTGAATTGGCTGACTCCTGTCCCAATACCAAAACTCACTGGCAGGGACCCTTGCTAATTTATTTCAAAGCAAGTGGTTACATCTGTATGTGGTTAATGAAACAAAAAGAAAATGCTCTCTGGGTTGGGAACTTTCCTTCTGATCAGCTTTCTCACCAACTTTACACCCAAGGGCATCAACGTGCATCCACTGCCTAGTCCTCATGTCAATTTGTGGAGCTAGGTGGAGAGGGCGTGAGAAATGGGACGAACTCAGGGAGGCACCTTGGTCAACATGGATGAGTTGGGCTGAAGGGCCTGCTTACATGCTGTGAAGTTCTATGACTATCTGATGGCAATCCCTGTAGGTGCTCTGCTACAATGGGGATACAATTCATGGGGGTCCTCACCTTCACCAACAGCTAGTATGCAATTTTCCCCAACTTATTTATATCGCATTTTTATGATAATAACACAGCTAATAATTATTGGATAAAATCTAACGGTGATGTATGCAAGGATTACTGACCAAAGGTTTGGTCAAAGCCTCAGCTTTTAAGGACAAGGCAAGGCAGAGGGGTTTAGGGAGGGAATTCCAGAGCTGGGGCCCAGGTAACCAACCAACGTGCTTGCAATTGAGAATATGTAAGGATCGATATAGAGCAGTGCAGAGTAGAGCTGGAGGAGGTTAACGGAAGGGAGGGCGCAAGGCCAGAGCAGACTTTGGAAACATGAAATGAAAATTTTTAATAAAAGTAGTCAGAGGCTTCTGGATAGAGAATCCAAGTAAATGAGAAAAGACAGGGCAACAGATGAGTGGGAAGAACTAGAGTCCTGCAAGGAGCCGTAACTGGAGGGTTGCCAAGCTGCAGGAAGTGAAGGCAGGGTCATCACATTGGGACTGGAACAGGAAAAGGGCCTTGGATTGGGCCCCTCCCTCTAATCCCATGAACATCACCGACAATGGAGCTGCCTCGATGAGTAGCCAGCCGAGGACTACTACGTACTGTACCTGGAATCTCATGGATTACATGGCTCAGGGCCGTGGCGGATGATACAATTCCCTATTATCCACTGGGGTGGATACTCAATGTTGTTTTTTGTGCTGCCAATAAAGGGACAAATGAGGGTCAGGAGACCACACCCCCTTACATGGTACTAGCTAGGAATGAGATTCAATTCCCAGTCCAACAGGAGTTCCAGGGTTTACAAGGTCAGTCGTAGAATTAAGATAAACTATTAGGGACAGAAATGGGCGATGGACCAGAGTGATGGGCAAGAGGGAAAAATCTCAGTTAGTGTAACCACTTATTAACTCCTGCCATAGGCCATACATTTGTGGAGCAAGCTTGGACATTTGGACAGGTTCATGGACAGGAAAGGTTTAGAGGGATATGGGCCAAATGCAAACAAAACAGGACTAGCTCAGGAAGGCATCTTGGTCAATGTGGACGAGCTGGACTGAAGGGCCTGTTTCTGTGCTATACAAGTTTATGACTGTATCTGATGGTGATCCCTCATGGGTACAATTGCCTGACAGGACCTGGCTTATGTTAACTCTAAACCAGTCCCCAAGATTAACAAGGAGCCAATGATGCAGTACAAGGCCAAAAGGTGAGGAAATCATTTTCCAAATGTGTTGCTGTTTTGCTGAAGATTTGCCTGGCTTTTCAATTATCATTAATAATCAACACATGGGGAAAATGATAGGCCAACTTTCCTGATGACTGACAGCTTGTTGGATGGGTGCAGACATTCCAAGGATAAGCAAATTGGACCAGAGCTGGGCTGTGGCCATCCTCGACCATGGTAGGGAGTCGTTTTCCTGCCCACATGTTCCAATCATCACAGAAAGTCCACATGCCTCTGCATCAGCCTGGATATGAAAACCGAGTAACGCACAAAGTTACAGCCCAAGAATGTGCCACATTCCCCTCAAGCACGTGTCGGCACAGGCAAACACGTGGGTTCAGATGCCAAGGACATCCAGTGTAGCCACAAAACTAAGGAAATGTAACCAAACAACATGCCTACTTGGCATGGAAGCATCATGGAAGCTACCCGACCTGCTGAGTATTTCCAGCTTCTCTGTTTTTGCCTCAGATTTCCAGCATCTGAGGTTTACTTTTTGCCATTGAAGGGTCTCTGCAATTGCTGATCCCACCACCACTCAATGGCAAGAAAAGACAGTACCGGCCAACGGCAGCATCCAGGAATTGGATGGGTGAATTCAAGATCACAGTGACCATAGAATCATTACAGTGCATATGATTAATGTTCTTTGTAGAGCAATTCCATCAACACCTTACCATGCATCTCTGATATTCATCCTTTACCACTGGCAACTGTGCCTTCAAGGTGCTAAGCTCAGGAATTCCCTCCTTAGATCCACCATCCTCCTTTCTCTTATTAAAATTACCAGGTTAATGGCCACTGTCCCAATATCACCCCATATGGCTCAGCATCAAATTTTATCTGAGAACGCTTCTGTGGTGTCACGGGTGCCACCTATGTGTTAATTGTTGTTGAAACGGTGAAACCGAGGGTGTTCACAGCACAGGCCCTCACTCTCTCCCCCTATTATTTGTAATGTGCCAGCTCAGGCCACAGTATGGTTCCAATGGCACCAGAGGTCCTACTGCAAGCTCAGCCAAGTGGCTGTTTTCCGTTGAGGTTTGGCAGCGATTCATCGGGTGTCCCAGCCAAGCGAAGCATTAATCTGACATCCAGCCACAAGTCCAACACACACCTTCCAGTTACAGTCACTACACTGGACTGTAATCTGAACTAGGTATCTCGGCAAAATTTTTATTCCAGCAAATTGTCCCCGGGGTAGCAAGCTCCAACCGCTCAGCAAATAAAAATACAGCAGATGGGAGCCAGAGTAGACCAGTTAGCATCTCTCCCAGTCTACTCTGCCATTCAATAAGATAATGGCTGACCTAATCTTAGCTCTCCATAGTGCTTGATCCTCCCTATTGACCAAAGATCTCTCCCTATTCAATGATTCAGCCTCCACAGTTCTCTGGGTGGAGAATTCCAAAGATTCACGACACTCAGAGGAAAACTGCCTTCTCCTTTCCATCCCGCGGATGGCCTCTTATCGTGAGACTTCGCCCCCTAGCCCTGGAATATCCTAACTGCATCCCCATCAACCTTCCTCAGAACCTTAATATGCTTCACTGGAATCACCTTACAATATCTTCAGAGTACAAGCCTAATCCTTCCTCACATGACAACCTCTTCATCCCAGAATAAACCTACTGAACATAGAAGAATGAGAGAGGACCTCATAGAAACATTTCAAATGTTGATAGGACTGGACAGAGTAGATGTGGCTAAATTGTTTCCCTTGGTGGGTGAGTCCAGACGAGAGTACAGTCTTAGAATTACAGGGTATCCATTTAGAAGAGAGATGACGGGCAATTTCTTTAACCAGAGGGTCATGGATTTATGGAATTCATTGCCACATACAGCTGTGGAGGCCCGATCACTTGGAGCATTTAAGGAGGAGACTGATAAGCATCTAAATAGTCAGGGTATCAAGTGATATGGGGTAAAGGCTGGGAATTGGGGCTAGATGGGAGAATAGTTTAGCTCATGGTGAAGTGACAGAGCAGACTCGATGGGCTGAATGGCCTACTTCTGCTCCTCTGTCTTGTGATCTTGTTAACATTTGCTGGACTGCCTCAGAGGCAAGGATATCCTCCTCAAATAAAGAGACCCAAACTACATGTAGTGCTCCAGGTGTGCACTCAAAACGTTCTGCACAGTTCCAAAAGGAGTTTGTTAACTTTGTATTCTATGCCTCTTGTAATAAAGGCCAACATTCCATTTGCTTTCCTAATTACTTGCTGTAACAGCATGCTAACTTTTTGTTTCTTTACGAGAACACCCAGATCTCTCAACACGAAAGCAGAGGCCTTATCCTTAAAGTTTCATAGTATGCCACTTTCTCCAAATGAACTAAGGACTAGCTATATACATTTATAAAGAAATATTTCATCCCCCCACTAGAGAGAAAATATTTTACTTCTAATTACTGGTGAATGCAGAATAACAAAATATTTGACTGCCAATTTAGCCAAGAGTACCAAAGCAAAATACTTGAAAGGTCAATGATCTGAAACCTTAACTCCATTTCCATCTCCACAGATATTGCCTGGCCTGCTGAGTTTACAGCACTTTCTTGTTTTTGTTTAAACTAATTTAGTCAGTCAAGGAATGGAATTCCTCTGATCAATTTCAACATCCTTGCGACTGCCACGATGAAACTGCAGGCCCCAAAAGGAGAAGTGTACTTCTTCACTCTGCTGTCACAGCTTTAGTACATGTGTCATGTTTGGTCCCTCTCACAGCTAGCTGACAATTAATGCTCAAACTCCATCCCCTCATTTTAATTAATATTAAATTACACAGTGCTCAAATTTTTGGCAGGAAGAACTCCTTCCCCAAACGACTTGTCCTCCTCTTTTTGTGGCCACTTGCCCAAGTAGTCGACTACAGCCTGCCCTCTCCATTGGCACACTTCTCCTGGAAGGAATGGCATGCAGTATCACTTCTTGGCCACCAAAGAAAAATTGGTGGAAGTCAGTAGTTGGCGAAAGAACCCAGAATGATGGCAGTGCGCTCTGATGCATTAGGTTAATACACAACCGTGGAAGCTTCATACGGACAAGGGTGTTGAACTGGGACTCCTTACTTTGTAAGAAGTCCCGGTTCAACACCCTTTCAAGCATAAAGCAGGAAATTCACCACGTACAAAATAACACACCAGGAGGATCCAAGTGACTCCATGCAACGTGAGCACAAGCTGACACTAAGTGGTCAACAGCATGTCAGCCCATCAGCTCAATACCAGGTGAAATCTCATGAATATTTTTGGAAGGATTTATTAACAAAGCATTTGAAAAGGAGATACAAAAATAGACTGTGCACTGTAGTTACTGTATTGCCAACTATACCAATCTTAATTTGGGTTTCTCAACACCTACTCCATTAATACAAGTTACACACCACATTGGTGAATGAAAGACAAACTGCCAGCTTACCTGAGAAATCTCCAGGTGTGATATTTGGGGAATTGGTGGCTTCTGTTTCAGTGTAGGACACGGTGCATTCTAATGGAATAAAAATTAAGAGTTTCAAAGATGTGCCCATTAAAAGTATCTACAGTATTGTAAAGGTCAGATCTCCACAGTACTGCCCTTCTTCAAGCACACAATATTGTAGAGCATCTTGCACCAGAGTGGAAAACAGGCTTAATCCCCTTACTCAAGCATATTACAATTTCGGTGGGAACTAAGGTGTAGAAGCCCGGACATACACCACATAATATTTACAAAAAGTTTCAGACATTAATGGCAGCCAGACTGAATGGGGATGGAGCAAAACTGCAGGAAAAAGTCCACAAAACTTTTGTGGTCCAAGCCATCAAAAACTGCACCAAAAGTCCCAAATCGCCAAGGAGTTATAGTCGTCCTCACTGCCATCTGATTCATGCAGGGATCAGAATATATTGGGAAATATCCCTGCATTCTGAGCAGTACTTCAAGTGTTTTTTTAAAAAAATACTCATTACAAGTTTTTGCACAATTGATTTGCTTTAAACACCATTTAAATTGGGAAATGTTTTCATTATGGAAATAGTAGAAGAGTTTAATCCAGGCCAAACTGAAGCTTGGCTGCTGACTGATCACTTGCAACCCCAGCACCACACACTCACAACCACAGCCAGCCTCACTGAAGCTTCAATGTTTGGCAAACCACCATGCAAAATAGCAGCAGAATTCACAAGCTCTCCTGATAGCTACAGGCTCACTCTCAGTCAGGGTAAAGCTGAACTGGGCAATGCATAGTTGCTTTATTTAATTCCAATTAAAATCCTTCCAAGCCAAATTACTGCTATAACAAAACCCTTGTTTTAAAAACAACTGAAAACAAAGTCTTGGTAAATCCAGCAGCCTTCCCAAAACCACTGGTTCTGAGATGGCAGGTGCCCACTGGCAAAGACAAATCATGTAATATATTTAAAGTATTTAGTCAGGAAACATTTTATGTTCATTTAGAGACTTGCATATTACTGCTGTGATAGCTGTTACATTCACTTCCCTGCAAACTAATAACAACTCTTCAAAAAGTTATAATTTTTATAAAACAAAAACTTACCCAATGGCTTTTCCTCGTCATTTGGAGAGAATCTGGAGTAAGGGGGAGGTGGAGAATCTGAAAATGAGGACATGGGAATTAACAGAAAGAAAAAGTGAAGAGAAAAAAAAACCCTGCCTGCGTGTTGGTGAAGGTTTAAATGTGGAGAGTGAGCATGCAGTAATTGCCCAGAATCAGTCGTCAGATGAACGAGGAGCCAGGCTGGCGCCAGGCATATGCAAACTGCATATTACAGCCACTCCTTCACCTAAATAGCTTTGGAACTTCTTAGGGGGGGGAGAAAAAAAAGAGGAAAAAAAACACGAGTTGAAATCGATCTCATTTCAAAGGGATGATTCCAGATCTGATCTCCTCCCACATGGACGCAGAGAGAGGAAATCTTTCAGTCACGTTCGCTGGAACTTTAGTGCAGTCTGCGCGGCTGGGAGTTTTAAATAAACCGTTTTTGGAACAGCCGGGAGTTCCTGACAAGGGAGTTTCTGGGAGCACCACGTGAAAGGGAGCGGCCAGGTGAAACACACTCGCCACTTCTGCCAGGCTGCAGGGAATCAACAATTCTTTCTCCAAGTGGATCCCGGGCGAAACAAAGCAAAACCTGCCAACCAAATGATCGACTCTTCCCCTTAAAAGAAAACTGCATCTGTGTGTACGTGGGGTGAGAACAAAGACCTGAAACTGGCAGGTTCTTCTAACACCACAATCCAGGCTGCCAGATAGTTTGCATCGGTGACATTAAAAAGTTGTCGGGTCACGCACCAGCAACTCTTAGCTATTTGTAAAAATGCAACAGAACTGGAGACAAGGTTGTTTTTTTAAAGAGACACTGCTTCCTTTATATTGGGCCAAAATTTAACATACTCATTATATTTTAAAATAAATTCTCACTATCATCTTCCCCAGTTAACATCATTAAGCCAACTGGTATTTCAGGATTTAGTTGCTGTTTAACATACGAGATGCACTTATTTTTTTAAATCTGTGACTACTTTATCCTCCCCTCCCCCAACCCTACACGTCTTCTGTCAACTATGGGGTCTCCAGGCTGGAGTTCAATGATGGTAAAATTTTGAATAGGCAATGTTCAGATTAGTTGGTATGCATATCCCAGTTCCTCAGACCCCTTAATGTCCTCGAGAATTGCACAATTATGGAAACTTGCACTGTGAAAATTAAATTTATTTTGTAATATTATTTGTAAGGGATGAGAACCAGGATTCCTTCTGTAAAACCGTGACCGAAACAATGAAATGGCCAGTAATTAAATTCTAAACTAAGCAAGTATATTCATTTTTTTTACTCAGATCAAATTTCAACCAGGTTATTGGATATTGTGGTGTCCACAAAAATAAGAATGTCCTTCCACATATGCAACAAATAAAAGGTACGGCAAAAAAAATTGAAATCTAAACCGAACTCTAATCCAGTGTTGTGAAAACCTCTACAAACCCAACGCCTGGTCCTCACCAGGCGTTGACATAGATTAAATTAGGTAGTCCACCAGATCCCGTCTGCTGGGACATTTTTTAAAACATTTATTTATTAAGACATGCTGTTGACAGTTTCATGGTTTCGGTCTTAGTGTTGGTTGCCGGAAAAAAAAATCACAAAAAAAGTGCATTAAATGGCCTGGGACCGCATCCCCCGTTTCATTCCAATCACCAAGAGTGATCAGATCTTCATAGGTTGCCCAGTGTCAAAATATCTTTCTCTTTCTCCCCCCTCCTCCCAAAACCCCTCTAATCTAAACCAAGTACATCAAGTTTCACCTGTTCCCCAGCCCTGTCATTACCTGTCTGGCATACATCTGTTGAAACCTTTTGAATGAGTGAGACAGACAACCAATTTACAAATGGCTTGAAATGTACATCTCTAAAGTAATGAATGAAACCCTCAGCTTTCATGAATGAAATATAGCCGGGCCTATGAGATAAATTTCCATTTATTTCTGCTATTTAAATGATTAAAACCAAATCTATTTATAAATGCACATTCCGAAAATCTGTACGTTGTGAATAAGCTGCACATTTTTGTTTTGCATCGTGAATTTAGACCCCACAAAGTGAACTATAGAAAAGATGGACCTTGGGATTTTTTATTGTGTATTTTATACACATTAAAGCATTTTTCGGAGGATGTTTAATAATATTGACCTATAATTTACATTAAATTTCAGGCTCGGAAGCAAAGAATATGACATTTGTGGCGAGTTAACAGAGATTAAGTCCCATGTGCTAAAGAGACTTGGGCGCCCAGGTACTGGGATGGTCACGTGGCCTCTCGAAACCTGGTTCTCGGGGTTCAGGTGAGAGCCTTTCATCTGCAACGCCAGATAGGTTTGATGGATGTTTAACTTGAAGTGCGTGCACAGCCAAAACAAAACCCCTGAAACGCCGTGGCTAGCGAGGCGCCCAGCAACACACCGCCCTCTCCCATCTGAAAAAAAGGGGGAGCCTAACACGAATGCAAATGCACAAAGGTGGTGGGTCTCTCGGGGATTTTAAACGTGTGTGACCAGAGAGGGGGATGGGGTGAAGAATGAGAGAAATGTTCACCTGGGCCGTAGAGCCGGCTGAAGTGATAGGGGTTGCAGCAGACAGTAGTGTGGTCCGCGCTCCTGGAGAACCCCTCGCAAGGATAAAGCCTCTTGAGTTCGAAGAGCTGCTTGAGGTCAGGCCACCTGAAAAGTCTGCAAAGCAAGAGCTGGGGGGCTAAGGTCTGCTTGCCAACCCTAACTTCGTTCCTAGCCATTAGGACACAAGCGGTGTGCAGTCCCCCTCTGCTCTCCACCGCCTGAGACAACAGTTCCAAGGGCTTCTCCTTCAGCCTCTTCAGCAGCGAGTGCGTTACTGACTTGAGCTCGTTTAACGATCCGGCCGGGTCGCTCCAATCCTCCGTCTCCTGCCCATTGCCCCCCGTTACCCGGCTTCGCCAAAGTCGCCGTACAAGGCCCGAGCGTTTGGATCTGAACATGCGACGATTATAATCGCGATAGCCGGGGAGTGCAATTTATAACCCCGCAGCTTCAGAATGCAACCTTGTCCTTTTTTTTTCTCCCCTCTCTCGTCTTTCTTTGGAGGAGGGGGTGGGAAGGGGAAAGAGGGAAGGGGATTTTTAAAAAGGGAGATCAGACGGCATCAAGCCGGGGGGAGAGCCGTGCACCAGCACAGCCAGGGAGCTCCGGGACCAGATCACACCTACACAGTTTACAAATCTGCAACATTCGGCTATAAAAGGGTACTGTGCAAAGGGTACTGGAGTAAAAAACACTGCAACAGTAACCAATGCAAAATAAAAATTGCAACAGTAACCAATGCAAAATAAAAATTGCAACAGTAACCAATGCAAAAAAAGGCAACAAACTATCACGTCCACAAACGCAATGTACGAAGAAAGGGCAGAAATACAGCAAAAAAAAATTTCCTCTGTGGGATTTGCAATTTCTTCTTCAATATACTGGCCCCGTTCCCCTCCCTCAAGAACAAAACAGCTCTTGCTTTTTCTTCGTTAAAGCTGCAGTCTTCAAATGGAGTGAAATGCTCTTTTTGCCTCCTCTGTAATAGATCCAAATAAATTGCAAGCAAGACCTTGAGTAATTTCGATTCTTTCCAGCAATGCACACTGCAGACCACCAATGCAACGTGCCAGTTACAGACGTATACAATAATCCCAAGTTAAAAAAAAAATCAAACACAGGCTGGAGTGAGTTGTGGAGTAGAATCTGTGGGTCCGTTCCGTGCACCCTGTGCGGACAGTTAGACTGCACTGTGTGGATTTTCTCTCTCACTCTCTCTCTCTTTACAACACACTGGGCCTCCTAGGTTACATCTCAGCCATTGGCTGTCAGCAATCATGTGGTAGTCTAGACATTTTGGCGCGGCTCAGATCTGTCCTGATTGTTGCGCAAACAAGGTTTCCAGTTTCTTAACTCTTCGCGCACCAGAGGTTTTATTGCAAGCATTTCAGTGGAGTAGACCACATTTTTTTGTTGCTTGCATAAATGATTATGCAAAGCAAGTGAGCTGCAAAGTGCTTATTAAACAGGATTCCGGCCTGTCCTTCCCCTCCGGAGGACCGGAGGATCGGGTTTTCACCGACACACTGACCGCCCTTAAGCGCCGAGGTTCTAACCCCGGACACTCCGCTTCAATCCGCCTTCGTCCAGTTCATTAAAACATTGGATTTATGCCTTGCACATCCCAAAGCTCGCACTCCCTTATTTCACTATTGTAATATGGAATTTGGGAATGCAACATTGCATTAATAATCTATATTGTGATATAGAAACAGACGTACTGGAGATACTCAGCAGGTCAAGCAGTATCTATGGAGTGGGAAACGACGTTTCAGGTCCATGACCTAGGGGAAAAATCTGGTTGGTAATGCTGATTATAAGGTAAATTTTGGATTGGAGATACCTCCCCTTTGAAATTGGGCCAACGGATCTTTTAATTCCCCACTGGAGGAAACTACAGAACAGAGGAAGGTGGGAGCAAGAGTAGACCATTCAGTTCGTTGACAGAATAATGTTTCATTCAGAAGGCAGCACATCCGACAGTGGGGCACTCCCTCTGTACTGCACTGGACCCTTATACCCAAATCTCAAAGCCAGCTATTGATTGAAGTGCTGGTCGACCTCAGCTCTAAATTAATGGCTCATCAGGCTGAGAGAGAACTGGGGTGCGAAGATGGAATGCTCTGAGGTGAGACAAGGAATTATGAAATCTCCAGGAACACAATGAAGCAAATTTGGGAACCCTACCCAACACTCTCCTCCTTAGATAAGAAGTGGTGGGGCGTTTTGGAATCAGAATTGTTTTATTATTGTCACATGTACTGAGGGACATGAAAGTTTTGTCTTGCAACCGTTCATACAGATCAATTCATTACAAAGTGCAACGAAGTAGTACAAGGTAAAGCAATAACAGAATGCAGAACAAAGTGTAACAGTTACAGAGAAGGTGCAGTGCAGGTGGACGATAAGGTGCAAGGCCGTACCGAGGTAGGCTGTGAGGTCAGGAGTCCATCTTATCGTACCAGGGAACCATTCAAAAATCTTGTGACAACTGGATGGAAGCTGTCCTTGAGTCTGGTGGTAGGTGCTTTCGGACTTTTGTATCTTCTGCCTAATGGGCAGGGGGGAGAAGAGAGAATGTCTGGGGTGGGTGGGGTCTTTGATTATGTTGGCTGCTTTCCTGAGGCAGCAAGAAGTATAGACAAAGTCCATGGAGGGGAGACTGGTTTCCATGATGTGCTGAGAATCAAACTTGAGAAATTCCTCATCTTTATCTCAGTTTTACTACAGTTATCAAGACAACTATTTGGGATGCCTTAAACAAAATTGATAAAATTATTTTCTGACATCCCCTCCCTTTTTAATAAATGGTTAGTTTGTTCATTCTAAATAGATACGAGTCTGACACAATATTATAAGGGAAATTTCCCTGCATTCAAGTCACCAATTTAAAAGCCTTTCCAGTAAAGAAGTTAATTACACTTTTGCAGAAAAGTGGTGGAAGGATAATCATCATCAACTAAGGCAGCCACTCAGATTTATTTAGCAAAATAACCCCAGGCGCTTCCCAGGAGCCTTACCAGAGAGAAAAAAAATGACAGTGAGCCAAAGAGGGAGACATCACGACAGGTGACCAAAAGCTTGGCTGGAGCAGTAGGTATGTGGGTTATGGGCAGTGTCTTAAAGGAGGAAATTGGCATATAAAGTTGCAACAATGTAATAAAACCAAGTTGCTGAATAGCAAAATATTTAAGTAGCAAAATGGTAATAGTGGATACATTTTGCCACACCTACTGGGAAGTGGTCTTGCCAGTCACTACTCAATTGTCCCTTGAAACCTCCCATGTTAAAATGTAATAGGGATGTAGTGGAATAGAGGGACTATGGGAGTGCAAATCTACATGTTTCTGAAGGTAGCAGGATAGTTTGACAAAGTACTAGAATAAGAAGGATAAAACATATTTAATTTTGTTGACCAAGTTGTAGATGTCACAATGTTGATCCAGAGCAAAGTCACAGAGAACCCAAATGCGGCACACCGATACAAGACCGGAGTCAGGATACT
>JARFYF010000061.1:4635039-4650755 GCA_030265395.1 Rhina ancylostomus | reverse complement strand
TGATCTCCAAGGCAAGATTCCTTCCAGTTACTGCCTGTGGTTGTCCTGAGGAAGTATCCTGACTCCAGTCTTGTATCAGTGTGCCACATTTGGGTTCTCTGTGTGTTTGCTCTGGATCAACATTGTGACAATCTAGAGTTGCCGTAACCTACAAGGCCACTGGGCGAGGGCTGGAAAGTGGGGCTGGCCCTGTAGATTGTCTTGGGCTGGCATGCTGGTTTCTCTTCATTTATTTTCTCACACAAGATGGGTATCGCCTGGCACTTAATGTCCATTGCTAATTGCTCTTGAATTGAAGAGACAGTTCAGAGTCAATTGCACTGATGGATATGGAGTCATGTATAGGCAGGAGTGGGTAAGGATGGCAGACTTCCTTCCCTGAAGGACATTAATGAACAGATGGGGTTTTATGACAATCTGTCTGTTTCATGGTTATTGTTACTAAGAATAGATTTTTTTTTATAAATTCCAGATTTATTTAATTACTTAAATTTAAATTCCCCAGCTGCCATGGTGGGATTCAAACTCATAGATCAATTGTCCCAAATTCCATCTGCTAATTCAGTACACTATTGGCCAAATGAAACAAATAGGCTTCTTTGTGCCATACATTTCGATGATTCTGCTTCCAGTATGTTGTCGATTCATTTACTATTTCCTCCCTTTTCCTTGCTTATCTTTATTCTGTTCTTATACCTGAAAGCTCCAGTGATTTCTGATCAGAAATCCAACTGCAATTGTTCAAAGGCAGTCAGGGATTAGTGGGGTGGGACATTGACAAAAGGACTTTAAAGTTAAATGTAATAGCTGCGTTGAGAATTATGAGGGGGTTTGATGGAGTTCACAGGGAGAAATTGTTTCCATTGACTGGAGGGCTGGTAACCAGAGATCACTGGGGAGAAGGGGAGAGGTTATTTCACACAACGAATTGTTGTAATCAGGGACGAGCTGCCGGAAAGGGCGGTGGAAGCAGATTCAGCAGGGACTTCCAATTTAATTAAAATATTTGAAAAGAAGAAACCTGCAGTGCTTTGGGGAAAGGGAAGGAGAGTGCGACCAACTGTACAGCTCTTTGGAAGAGATGAATCGGGGATGTCAGAATTTGGGCTGGTGGAGACAGGGTCCCTTGTTAGATCTCAATGATCTGGCCTATGTCATTGATTCATCTTGAAAGATCCTTGTTTAGACTGGTAAATCATTCTGCTTTTGAATGCTCCTTTTAGCTTCTCATTTGGATTTACATTTGCATTCCTCTGCATTATTGTTTGATATCCTTCAGATTGTCTCTGTACCCCAATCATCATTGTACAATTAATCTATCCCACTGTTAAAAGACTATTGAAGGGTCCCCTAGTACAGTTGGATGGGCTCTTGATCTCACAAAATACCTCGTTATGACCTTGCACCTTATTGTCTGCCTGCACTGCATTCTCTCTGTAACTGTAACATTATTCCGCATTCTGTCATTGTTTTCCCTTGTGCTACCTCAACGCACTGTTGTGATGGAATGATCTGTATGGATGGCATGCAAAACAAAGTTTTTCACTGGACCTCGGTACACGTGATGATAATAACCCATTGCCAATTTAATTGCAAAGCATTCACTCGACGAACAGCTTCCACAGAAACAGGATGAGCATAAAACCACTCCAAGCCAAATGGTATAGATTGCCAGGTTCTAAAGATGGAACATTAAAAAAAAGTTTTGACATACTTTCCAGATTACCTGGCTGTAACATTTCTCAAGCACAAAGAAAAATATTGACCCAAATGAAAATTCAGCTATAAGTCATTGTGTATTGCTATAAGTGTCCACACAGACATAACAACCTTTTCAAATCTGATACACAGGTTATGTCAGTTGCACACTGCAGATTCTTTTGCAATTGAAGACAGACTTGAATTCTTGTAGCCCCTTTCCCAATGTCAGAATGTACCCAAGTGCCTTACAGTCAATAACATACTTTTAGTTATCATTGTAAGGCAGGAAAGGAGCAGTCAAGCTGTGCACACCAATATCCCGCAAACTTTAATGCACACCAAGTAGGAAGGAAATAAAATAATTAAAGATACTAATTGGCTCCCATGCCCCAAGCTCTGTAGTGCATTTACCTTGTCCAGTAATGTTTGTTGAAGGGTAAGTATAGCAGATGAAGAGTGGACTGTTATGCTGCGTTCCCAATTCCTATGTTCCCAAGGTCAGCTGTGGAGCCTCTGAGTCAGACGTTGCACGTCTGAGTTCCATTTACTGGGCTACAGATGAAGCAATGTTGCTTTGTTAGAGTGTTACAAGTTCAGATGAGATTGAACCCACTTAGCTTGCAGCTTTCTCATGTAAATGTAAACCATCCCGTGGTTTGATGAAGAGCTCAGTATTCTCTCTGCTGTCTTCACCAATCTTTATCCCACAATCGTCATCACTAAAACAAATAATTTGGTCATTGCTGTGTGTGGGAGCTTCTTTGTGGTGTTCAAATTGGCTGCTGTGCATCAGCTTTTCCTATGTTACATTACTAACCACATTTCAAAGACTACTTTATTGTCAGCAGAGCACTTGTGGACATCCTGAGTTCATGAAAGGTGTGATATAAATCCATTTTCTTTAATACTCACTGACTAAACTCATCCATCAAAGTTGGCCACTTGGGGGAGAGACGGGATGTGCTGCCAGTAACTGTAAAGTCACTCCCCAGTACAACTCATGGCCTCCAGGAGGAGAGAATTCAGGGTGGGGAGAAGCTTTTCCCTTTGATATTGTTATGGCATCTTAGTAAGCACCTTATTAAAATCAAAAAATCCTCCCACACAATTGAAACTATTAACTTAATTGCTAACCTTAAAAATTAAATCTCTCAGATGTCATAAAATCTTTGAAAGAGCCCTCCAATTAGACCCCTTCCCCTGTTTTCACCAAAGCCCAACTATTTTTCCAATTCACCATTGCATGTTCCTGTTGAGTCTGATTCTACTGGCCATTCAGACGGTACACCCTAGATCATAGCACCTCACAGATTAAAACAATTGTTTCTGTTTTGCTTCTAGTTCATTTACCACACATCTTGTTACCGAGTCTCCTGCCATAGGAAACTTTATGCTTATTTTCTCCATAAAGTACTGTCAGAATTTGAAAAGCCTCTTTTAAATGTCCCCTTAGCCTTTTCTGCTCCAAGGAGAACAACCTCAGCTTCAATCTCATTCCAGGGACCATTTCAATACATCACCTCTGCAGTGTCACCCAAACGTTGCTGCTGAGATTTGGACCCAGCTGAGGGCAAATCAATGATTTTTAAATGTTTGGTATAAGTTTCCTGCTTCTGTATTCCTGAAGTGGATATTTGTCCTCAGGCTTCAGTACTAAACATGTGCTCCCAATAACAGTTTTGCATGGGGAACTGGTGTTGAAAGTACTGGAAGTGAAGTTGAGAATCCCAGTCCAATGTTCAACCCGTACAATATATCCCATTTATTGCTGAAAGGCAAGAACTAATTTCTAACGTGTCCCTCCTAAGTCCAGAATGCTGTATGCTTCATCAAAAGCCTTTTCCCTGGTCTGTCCAATACAAACATTAATGTGTGTGAGGCCCCCAATTCTCTGTCCTGCATCCCCTTTTAAAAGAGGAGCATTTACATGTCCTGGTGAAGAGTTAGAGCATCATAGGACCAGGATCACACTGACACCAGCAACTGGAAGGGCTTCTGTTTCCAGGCACCATTGGGTAGACAGAGCATCTGGACAAACTGATACCACCAGCAGGGGACTGGTTCCCAAATACCAGCAGGTAATGGTTTACCAAACACCAGCAGAGGAAGGGGCCCCAAACACCAGCAGAGGAATGAACCCCACACACCAGCAGAGAATGGACTCCAACACCAGCAGAGGAAGGGGCCACAAACACCAGAAGAGGAATGAACCCCACACACCAGCAGAGGAATGGACTCCAACACCAGCAGAGGAAAGGGCCCCAAACATCAGCAGAGGAAGACGCCCCAAACACCAGCAGGGGAATGAATCCTACACACCAGCATAGGAATGGACTCCAACACCAGCAGAGGAATGAACCCCATACACCAGCAGAGGAATGGACTCCAACACCAGTAGAGGAAAGGGCCACAAACATCAGCAGAGGAAGACGCCCCAAACACCAGTAGAGGAATCTTTCACCAGGTACCAATGGGTAACTCATTAACTCCTCGGTATGCCACTCAGATATGAACATGAGTCCAGACAATGATTGTTAGCATGGAGACATGAGAGATTGTAGATGGTGGAATCTGGAGAAGGAAAAAACAGACTGGAGGAACTCAGTGGGTCAGGCAGCATCTGTGGAGGTAGAGGGATAGTCAATGTTTTGGGTGGAGACCCTGTATCAGGTCTGAGAGTGTAGAAGGGTGATGGCCAGTACAACTGTCGGCAGACCATCCAACCATGAGAGTCACGTAGCTGTGCCAACTTGCATTGAGGCATACTTCCTGTCAGCAGTCACTGGATAATGATCAGGAGCAGATCCCTGGGCAACATCTTTACCCAATGCTTAGTCCAGGATCATTGAAACCCCTTAAGGCCTCACAAAATGTGTCCCAGCTGGGATGAACCAATCAGGAATCAAACCAGGTTGGATTCTGCAGAGTAAGCCCACATCACCTGCTACATTTAACTACTCACCAACTGGAAAAGCAGGACAAAGTTGTTTAACTATGGAGCACATTCTGCAGCTCAGCACTGCCAGAGCAAATAGACTGCAAGAGGAATTGATGTAATCATTGCTCATATCATCTGATACTGGTATTCACAATCCAAGTCTGGCCAGCGTCCAGGAGTGACATTAATTCCTAGACTTCTTATTAACTAACGTGTTGAATAAACCAGAGCACAAAGATGTAATGAGAAATTTTAATCTGGCGCCACTGTTGGAATGCAATCAAATTCTGAAGCTTGTGTTGCAGCTATTAAAAAAATTATAGTGTGGAAAATTAGTTTAATGGCATGTGGTGTTTAATTAAAATATCAACACACACTTTGATCTGAGTGCCTTTTGACATCCTATGTTTAGGAAACTCCCTGAGCTGATTTGGAAGGTCTGTAATTGCTGACATTATGACAGGCAGTGAGCTATTCATTCAATGATCAGCCATTCAATAATGTCAATTCCTGCCTTCCCCTCCTTGTGCTGCCTCGTGACAGGGTGCCTGGTACTTCATCCCAGCTCAGGTGGTGTGAGTCTGCAGATATTCCATTCTGTTCAGCCCGCTCCTTGCTCATCAACCCAGATGTGTAGATTTTCCAGACTGCAATCTCTGTTCGGTAATGGGTGGTACCAAACATCATGCTCTCAAAGAGCTTCAGCCAATCATATTGGCCCCCAGTAACCCCTGCCCTTCTTGCATTCAACAACCTCCTGCACGTTTGGCTCAGTATCAGGGCACAGGGTTAATGGCAGATGAGTGATGCAATTAGCTGAATATTATTGTAAGCTATTGTTTCAATAAATTACAACAGTAAACACAGATGAGGTTAATAACAGGCTTACACTGGAAAGCAGCCATTTTGACAAGTCGAATAACACATTTGGTATCCCTCTCCCATTTCTAAATAAAGTTAGTGGTCATCCAGACTAAGATGATTGCAAGTTTTGATCCTAGCCTTTGTTTAGTTAGCTGCATTTAGTCAAAGGAGAATTAAAATACTGACTCTGATGTCTCCCTAGGGTCTGTACATTTTGTCTGACTTTCACCGCTACAATGGATTTAAATGACTGATCAATGGTTGCATTCAGGGTCTTGGCCATTTTACTAAGACGTACCTGCGAAGACCTTCCATTTCCTTAAAACTTTTGCAACTACCACCAAAGCATATAGTACGGAGGAGCATCAGCTATATCTCAGGGGGTAGAGCTTTCACCTTTGAGTTGAAAGGTTCTGGGTTCAATTTTCACTTTGATGACTTGAATACAGCAGTCTAGGTTAACCCTTAAGGCTGAGGACGTGCTACATTGTTGAAGGTTCTGTTGCTTTCATGAAATGTTAAATCGAAGCCAGTCTCCTCCTCATTTCTAAGTGCAGAGGAGGATATGCAAGCCTGATGTGATAAAGTCTAAAACAGATTATATGGACTTTATCACATTGATGTTTGTGGGAGCTTGTTGTGCTTAAATTGATTGCCATGTTTCTTATGTTACAATAATAACTTAATTGATCATAGAATGATTTGAGGTATTATTAAAAGATGCTACATAAAATACAAAACTTATTTTTACAAGAGGTAACTGAATCGGATTGATTTGCACCATAGAATGTAACGTCATATAATAAGATAAGATATCTTTATTAGTCACATGTACATCAATACACAGAGTGATGTATCTTTTGCGTAGAGTGTTCTGGGGGCAGCCCGCAAGAGTCGCCACATTTCCAGCACCAACATTGCATGCCCGCAACTTCCTAACCCGTAAGTCTCTGGAACGTAGGAGGAAACCAGAGCACCCGGAGGAAACCCACACAGATATGCGGAGAACATGCAAACTCCTTACAGACAGCAGCTGGAATTGAACCCAGGTCGCTTGTGCTGTAAAACGTTACGGTAACCGCTACACTACAATGCCTCCCCCTCTACATTACCATACCTGCCCATAACACATTCTATCTATTGATGATCTTCAGTATCTCCAGGTGCAGTGGGGGTGGTGGTACAAAGGCTAAGTTAGCAGACTATTAACTTAAAGGCTCAGACCAACAATTCAGAGACATAACTTTCACATGGTAGGACTTGAAGTCAAATTTAGTTTATCATCTGGAATTTTAAAAAAGGACAACTGGCCTTAACATTGATGATCACAATCTACTTGACTGTTCTTAGTATCCCGCTAGTTATTAATGTCCTTCACATGAGAAAATCTGGTGGGTTTATCTGATCTGGTCTATATGTGACTCCAGTCCCACCACAACATGGGCAGCAAGCCCTCTCCTCAGTTAGGGATGGGCAATAAATGCTCACATCCTGAGAAGTGAATAAATAAAAAAAACAAATCAGCCACTGAACCCAGTCTCTTATCCCCTCCTGTATTCTTGAAATATTCCTTTTTTACCAAACAAAAAGCTGCTTTTGAAAGAATTTAAGGACTCTGCTTCAACAATATCCTGTGGTAGAAAATTCTACTTACTAATTATACACCCTGTTAACAAGTATCTTTGAAGCTCCCTTTAATATTTTAGGATTATATTAAATTTGTGTGCTCAAGTTACCACCTCACTGACCACAGGAAACAATACTTGACTACTTTATGTCATCATAATCATAAGACCATTCCTTAACTTATTCAGCTCAAAGCAAAAGACACCTTATTTTCAAGTCTGTTGCATGACTCCAACCATTGCAAACTCACGAGTCTGTGCTGCATCTTTTCCATTGCTTTCCTCCAATCCTATAACGGAAATCTCACAACTGGAAGAACTACTGTAGCTGTAGAACTCTAATTATTTTTTTGTTCCAAGCTTCTGCATTCCCCTAGATATAAAAACAAGTTGCCTAGTTTTTATTGTCTTTTTATTTTACTTGAGACCATGCCCAAGTGTGCAGAGTTCTCTCCTGCCAACATGCCTCTCTGAACTTTTCCAACTTCTAAAAGGTCTAACCTTCTCACATTAACCTACATCTGCCCACCCACCAAGCCTGAATATCTATATCTCCCTTAAAACCTTTCTCTTCCTCTGCCTTAAGTTTGATGTTATCAGCCAATTTGAATATTGTTCCTTCAATTCCTAAGTCCTCATATTCTTGTGTATTAAATAGCAGGCCAGCAACAACAACTTTCCTCAACTACCATTGATCACATTTACCAGAACATCAAACTATTACCCCTCTGCTTTGCTCCTGCACTTCACATTATCTCCCTGACCATATGATCACATTCTAGTGATTATTATCTTACTCAGGGTGACACAGTGGTATAGCAGTTAGTGCTGCTGCTTCAGAGGTCTGTGGACCCGGGTTTGATCCTGACCTAAGTGCTGTCTACCTGAAAGTCACCCAATGCCTGTCTGATTTTCCATCAGGTGTTCTGGATTCCTCGCACAATCCAAAGACCCGATGGTAGTTCAATTGGCCACTTTAAGATATTACCCTGTAAGTGGCGAAAGAGTTACAGAGGACTTGAGGAGCATGTAAGAGACAACAAGTTTCAGGGGTACAAGGAAGTGAAGAGAAGGGGAATCTGGCTGATGGAATTATTCTGTTGGGAACTGACGGTGGACCCAATGAATGGCTTCTTTCTGTGCCACAATAATTCCATAGTTTTCATAGTTAACAGCTTATTTAAGTGCTTGTTCCAAAGCCCACATATATCACAATGTTTATGTTTTATAGCCTCTGTTAATCTTCAAGGAATTCTAGCAGAATGATCAAGCAAGGGCCACTCTTGAAATTCTGTGCTTACTGACTAACTTAAAACTCTGCTTGAAAATCAAAAATAAAACTGCAGATGCTAGAAATCTGAAATAAAGACAGAAAATGATTTTGAGGTCCTAAACGCTGGAAAACTACTGAACTTTTTGCCTGCTCTCTCACCCTCCACTTTCAGGATCAACTTCAAACCTACTTTAAACTTACTTCCTTGATTGTGAATGATGACTAAAAGCGTCAACTTTTCTTTGATAGTCCTCCTGTAAAACTTCTTAGGATATGTTTATGGATGAAGAACGCTATGCAAATGGAAGTTTTTGTTGTAATAATTACATGATTATGTCAGACCAGAATTGAAACCATAGGTTCTGCATAGATCTCAATCAAGAATTGGTTGGCCCAAAATTAAGCAGTGAGTCCATTTCATACACATGGGTGGGGACCATTTTCTTTTCCATTAAAAATAAGGTTGGACGTCATTGGGTGGAATGTGAGCAATGTCAGAGAGCTCAGGGATAATTATAATCTGATTAATCTGTCTGACACATCATCAAAATACTACAGCAAATTTCCATGGGAATAAAGGCTATTAATGTGGGAATGCATTAAGCATTCTTCTAGGAGATTCATTAAGAGCCTGCTGCCACAGTCCTATTTTCTCTGTTACATTTCCACTGGTTTTCCTTTATGAAGACACCCACAATGATCCATAACAAGAAGTCAGGATACAAGGGAGATGATCCTACGTAACAGGAATTGCAGTCATGGCAAATGTTTAAGGATGATGAGCTTGTTTTCTTCAGAAATCTGAAGGCAACACCAGTGAAATTTCAAGTTTATGAAGGCATCTGACCAAATCCATGTGGTTAAGTTCTCCACTGCAAAGAGATAGGTTAAATGTTAGGGGATTTAAGTTAAACTTTATTACCCAAAGTGTAATCATCACGTTGTGCTCTGCCCTTGAGGTTCCTTCTAGGATATTGAGGGGGAAACTTGATGATTGCAACATCATTGACTATCAAGAACTACTGGTTACTTCTGGTATTGGTATTGGTTCGTTATTGTTACATGTACCGAGATACAGTGAAAAACTTTTGTTTGCATGCCATCCATACAGATCATGCCATACGTAATAAGTACATTGAGGTAGTAAAGAGGAAAACAGAATGCAGGATATAATGTTACATTTACAGAGAAAGTACAGTGCAGGTAGACAAATAAAGTGCAAGGGCCATGATGAGGGAGACTGGGAGATCAAGAGTTCATTCTTTAGTGTATGAGAAGTCCATTCAAGAGTCTGATAAGAGCAGAACAGAAACTGTCCTTGAGCCCGTGGTGTCAGGCTTTTGTACTTACTACCTGATGATAGAGGGGAGAAGAGAGAATGACCAAGGTGAGAAGGTTTCTTGATTACGCTGGCTACTTTCCCGAGGCAGCGGGAAGTGTAGATGGAGTGCAAAGATAGTTACGTGTTGCGAGTGCTATTTGTAGGATGTGGGTATAACTAATGATAGGAGAATTGTTCAGAACAGGGGATGCTCAGTCAGCCCAACAAATCCATTGTCTGCTACACATTGAGTAAAAAAAAAAGCTGTAAAATTAATTAATTAATTATGGTGGAAATAGACCTCAAGAGACAAAAATAAGTTGGCTAGAAATTCTCCCCTGATCACTGGTGTTCAGTGTGCAGTATAGTAGCATCAACACACTCTGCTCTGGATCTGAAATTGACTTCAATGGAATGTGCTTCAGAAGCAGAGTACAACATGATGACGTTATTCTGTACCGTGACCAGTGCTGTCAACCAAGGACAAACCTCTAGGCAGTGCTTTCTCAGGATATAATGTACCTATAGAGATTTTCATGCCCCTACAGCATCCATCACTAAGGACCCTCATCACCCGGGACATGCCCTCTTCTTGTTACTACCATCGGGGAGGAGGTACAGGAGCCTGAAGACCCACACTCAATGAGTCACAACAGCTTTTTCCCCTCTGCCGTCAGATTTCTGGACAGTCCATGAACGCTACCTTGTTATTCCTCTTTTGAACCATTTTATTTATTTTTGTAACTTATAGTCATTTTCATATCTTTATATCTTGCACTGTACTGCTGCTGTAAAACAGCACATTACATGACATATGTCTGTCAGTGATATTAAACATGATTCTGATTCTGATTTAGAGCATTTCAAAGGCATTAAGACACTTTTGACCTTGGTCATTGTTTGTAATATAGGAAACAATATGCAGAACAAGCACAACATAATAATATCCATGTACATTGAATGAAAGGTGATTACTGGCCCTGATGTACTTCCCCTGCTGCTCTTCATTCTAGTAGTTTGGAATTTGTTACCTGCACCCAAGAGTGTTTAACATCTCATCCAAAAGGTAGCACCTCTATCAAAGCAATAATCCATCACTCTTGCACGTAGCTTATACTTTAAGCTCAGGAGTCTTGAAGCCAAAACACGGGCCTGATGTATAAGTGTCACAAACTGAATCACACTCAGAGTGACGGGTATACCAGGAGCTGTATCAATATATAGAAGAGAATGGATTTGTTGGGTCTATTCTCCTATTATCAGTCAGTGGTACACAAACCCCCACGAGTAGCATTCTCATCACACGGGTCCCAGCCAGTTACCAACAAGAGAGAATCTGCCAACCAGCTCTTGACATACAATGAGCAACCATCACATCTTCCCCATCAACATCCTGGAGCCAGAAATGCAAATGGAGCAGCCATATAAATGTTGTGGCTACAAGAGCAGGTCAGAGGTTGGGTATCCTGAATGACTGAAGGTATCCTGACACTTCAAAGCCTTTCCACCATTTACAAGGCATAAATCAGGAATGTGATTGAACACTCGCCACTTACCTGGATGAGTGCAGCTCTGACAAGAAGCTCACCACCATCTAGGACAAAGCAGTTTGCTCAATTAGCACTCCATTCTCCACCTTAAACATTGATTCCTTCCATAATCGGCACACGGTGGCAACAATGTTTGCCACCCACAAAATGCACTGCGATGACTTGCCTCTGGGCTATTCCAACTTCCAAACACAGGACCCTGAGCACCAAGTAGGACAAGGGCAGCATGAGAATACCACCAAGTCACACAAACCCAGAGTGGAAATGTATCGCCATTCCTTCATTGTTGTTGAAATGCTGCAACTCCCTCACCAACAGCACTGTGGGAGTACCTTCACTGGATGGCCTGTAGCAATTCAAGGAGGTGAATCACCAGCACGAGGGCAAAATCATAGATCAGCCACAAACGCTGGTCTTGCCAGTGACACCCACATCCCATAACTGAATAAATGGAGATGCTGGAATCTGGAGCAACAAGCAATCTGCTGGAAGAACTCAACGGGTTGAGCAGCATCTGTGGGGGGGGGGGGGGGAAGGAATTTTTGACGTTTCGGATCGAGACCCTGCATCAGGACTGAGAGCGAAGTGGTGGCTAAAATAAAGACGAGAAATGGAGAGGTAAGAAAGATAAAAACTGAATGCATGGTTACAAGGACACGGCTTAAAACATGAAACCTTTGACAACAAAAAATGGCACATATTAGAAGAGAAGACATTCCACAGTCCAACATTACAGAACCATGCCAGGTCCAATAAACATCACATTAGCCATTTGGAGAGCAGGAATAGGAGCACCGTAAATAGCTATGTGGAGATGCAACTGTTTTGAAATTCATCCATAGTATCTTGGAATCGTTTCAACAATGTACTGCCAAATTCCTTTATATTTAATGCTTGGAATATTGAGTTTCAAGTTCTTGGTTCTTCTCCAAAATATGTTGGGCCCAAATTACTGGCAACTAAATGTGATTAACAATGGGTTTACTTGTCAGAGAAATTATAAACATAGAGAAGGATCTTCGAATAATGATCTTCAGAATATGACCTTATAGCTTGACATTTCCAAATGATGCTGAATATTTGGCTGCATTGATTTAGTTTAGAAAGGAAGCTCCTAAGGGAATGGGTGGGGTTTGAGTTACATGCTGGTATATTATAACCCTGTGTGTTTAATCAAATCCAGGCCAGAATGATGGGTTACAAATTTCCTCTGTCCATGAGGTGGGGAGTACCTCTGTAAAATGAACTTGGGTAGGTTCAGTCCCGTTCTTAGTAAGTATGGGGGTAGAATTTAACTCTAGACTTGAAACAGATAGGGTACAGGTCAGCCGGTTTATGCAATGGGAAAGTAAGTGTCACGAGGGGGAGTGGAAAGTCCATAGGGGTGGGGCTGAAGCACAGCGTTGGAGTTCAGTACAGCTAATCAATTGTAACCCAGTGGGTGACTGAGGCAGGAGCTTTGCTTTAAGTCCCACTCTAGAGATTAAACCACAAAAGGCTTGGTAGGTGTTCCTTTGCAACACTGAGGTGAGCTATCCACTTGTAGGTGATGTCTTGTGCATGAGGAAGGTAGATAAAAGCCTTGTATGATTACCCGAGTGGACACTAAAGCTTCACAGACAATATTTCAAAGCAAGGCAGGAGAATCCTCTTCAGTGGCCTTGTCATTATTTAACCTTCACTCTATATCATTAAACCATTGTCCTGGAGCTTTTTATGAGAGCTTGCTATGTATAGATTGGCTGTCAAGTTTCATACATTGGAACAGTGGCAAAAATACTTGACTGAACATAACATACTTTGGGATTGAACTTAAAGAGGCCTATAAGTTCCTACGTGACACTGACATGCTCTCTTTATTCTCCATTTAGCCAGGCTTTACCTGGCCTTGCCGGGGAAGCAGTGATGTCCAAAATCAGAAAGCATTCCATTTCAACCATGGCTCTCCCTCACCTTACAACAACGTACAACAAAATAAGGTGGAACAAGGAAGAGGCAAAAAAGGCTTTGATTATGGCAGCTCCAGAAATAAGATGCCAAAACTGATTGAGTACACTCCCCGCTTGTAAAAAAAAATGGTTATAGGGAGATTTCGAGTTCTAATGAAAATTATATTTGGTCCCATTTTTTGTGTGTGAATGGTCATCTTTAGTGACAATGAGATAGCAAATATGTCCCCAGTATTTAAGAAAGGAGGAAGAGAAAAAATAGAGAACTACCAATGTGGTAGGGAAATACTAGAATCTAAAATGAAGGATGTGATAACAGAAGACCTTGAAAAGAATAACAAGACCGAGCAGGAGTCAGTGTATATTAATGGAAGAAAAGTCATGGTTGGGCAATCTACAGATGTTCTTTTGGAGTGTGACCAGTAGAATCGATAAGGGGGAATTAGTGGGTGTGGTGTATTTGGATTTTCAGAATGCTTTCAGCAAGCTCCCACACAGAAGGTTGGGTCGACAAAGTTAAAGTACGTGGAATTGAGGATAATGTACTGGGATGGATTAAGGATCATTAACAGGCAGAAAGCAAAAAGTGAGAATAAGAGGATTGTTCTCAAAATGCTGGAGGAACTCCATGATTCAGGCAGCATCTGTGGAGGGAAATGGACAGTTGATGTTTCAGGTTGAGACCCTTCACCTGAACTGAAAGATATGAGGGGAGATGGCCAGGATAAAGAGGAGAGAGGAAGGGATTCTCAGATTGTCTGGCTGTGTCTAGTGTGGTACCACAGAGATCAGTGCTTAGACTCCAGCTGCTCATGATCTATATCATTGGTTTGGTTGAAGCTACCAAAATTTCCAAGTTTGCTGTTAATATAAAACTGGATGGGATTACGAATAGGGCGGACATTATAAGAAGGCTGCAAGAAGATATAAACAAGCTGACTGAGAGGGCAAGAAGATGGAAGATAACGTGGAAAAATGAGGTGATCCACTTTGGTGCACAGATACATGACGGTTGAGAGGTTAAGTTACCTCTCTTGTATAAGTGTGTTATAGGATCTGGGGGGGGGGGGCGTTGATGGGAATGTGGGGAGAAGAAAAAATGGGACATGCAGTATAATATGTGGTTGATGGTTGGCATACCCACAGTGGGCTGAAAGGCCTGTTCCTGTGCTATATGACTCCATGAAGCAAAAATAGAAAATCAGAGTATTTCTTAAATGGATGTCAAAAGAGATTGAGTCATGTAAATGTTCAAAGATCAAAAATGTTTTTACACTCAGAGTGGCGGGTGCCTGGAATGTGCTGCCAGGGGTGGTGATGAGGCCAAGTACGCTAGAGGCATTTAAGAGGCTCTTAGACAGGCAAATGAATATGCAGAGAATGAGGGAATGTGGACATTGTGTAGGCAGAAGGGATTAGTTTAGTTAGGCATTTAATTACTAGTTTAATTAGTTCAGCACAACATTGTGGACCGAAGGGCTGTTCTTGTGCTATGTTCTAGCAAATTGCAGCCTTATCTCCTCACTCTGGGGTGATTGGTTACAGGATAACAGAGGACTCTCCACTTTGTTTGCTATCTGCATGGGATTGAAGGGAATATACATGGAACAAAGCATCATTTTAAAATAAGCTTGTCCAGAGAGAAGGGTTTCTTTAGCCATTAGCACATAGATTGACTGGTGCATATATTGAGAACGCTGTGGTGTTCCTCTAGAAGGGGAGTGATATAGGTAGGAAGGGAATGTGGGGCAACTCAAAATCTGCTGCACGTCATTAACTAAACAACGATAGGCATAGTCATTCTTAAAATATCTCAAATCCCAGCAGAGTTTAGTGCTGATGTTGAAATGAATTGCGTCTTTGGGGATTTCCTGTTGTTATTGGACTAATGCCCTGCTCAACTGCTTCACAGTTTCAAGTCATTCCTCTCCCAGTTCACTCAACCTTTTCTGTGTTGACTCTGCCAGCTCATGTGGTTTGTGTTTTTTTGAAGTAATCTTCTGCACAATGTGGTGTAGAATTTGTTGAAAGAAGCAGAGGAAGGTAACAATTGTCACAGATCAGAGAGATTGGGGGGAAAGATTAACCCTTGGCCACCGGCACAAAACGTGTGTCATTGGCTGTCCATTGCACTGACCTTCACATGTTTCGCCCCATGATCTCCATCACCAAACAACACATGGGCAGCAGGCACAAGAAAACACATCATCTCCATATTGTGTGCTTACCCTAGCTTGGAAATATCACCAGTCCTTCATTTTTGGATCCAAATCCTGAGACTCCCTATCCAGTTGTACTGTGGGAATACCTTCACCAGAAAGACTACAGCCAATCAATTAGCCAGTTCACCACTACCTTCTCAAAGATATCTTGCTATGGACAGCAAAGACATTTAGCTATCGCCTGTACTCGCTGGAGTTTAGAAGGATGAGGAGGGGATCTCATTGAACCTACCGAATATTGAAAGGCCTGGATAGAGTGGACATGGAGAGGAC
>JARFYF010000061.1:4592377-4602585 GCA_030265395.1 Rhina ancylostomus | reverse complement strand
AAGGGCTGTGGTCTCTATTCCAGAGCAGTTTGTGCAGTTCCTGAATGCTCTATTCGAGTGCTGTGTGTATGGTGCATGTGTGCTCTGCTTCCATGCAGTGTATTCAGTACTTGTGTTCTATTCCTGTGAGTGCAATTCTGTTTTTTTTTGCTTTCCTACAATGACTCCTTATTTGTTCTATTCTCGTGCTCTGTCACGTCTGTGAACTCTGTTGCAGTGCAATGCATGCAACACACTACCAGTGCAAAATTACATCCCTGAAACACAAAAAGTATTAGTCTGTCCAATCAGTTGAAAATTCTGCCCTCAATATTTTTTTACAGCATGTTAAATAGTTTGTAATAAAGTGATTAATGTTTCCACTGATATACGGTGGGAAGCCTTGTCAGAGGAGGCATTAAGCATTTACACATTTCACCAACTGATTTGTCGTCTCAGATGTTTACTCGGTGCCTTTTTAAAAAGGAGAATTAATAGCCTCAGGAATAGATTTGCCCCCCTCACAACCTTTTGATGCCAGAGGACTGTCAAAATGAGCACACAGTTTTCCGTGTTACCAGGAATCTGGAACATAAAGTGACAGAACTAATCACAAAATTTCATCATAGAAGCTTGTGAACAATACAGTCGTGGACATCTCACTTGACAAGCTTGGCTCAATGGGCAGGTCTCAGTTGGAAGGTTGTGAGTTCACAGCCCGGGAGCCTGGACACAAAATCGAGGTTCCCTGCACCCAATGCAGCGCTGAGGGAGTGCTGCACTGTCAGAAGCGTTGTCCCTCAGCTGGATGTAAGAGATATTTTGCTGCTATTTTGAGGAAGACCTGAGGAATTATGGCCAACAGCCTTACCAAAATTTACCCCAACAAATACCTAAGTCAAATGGTTTGGGATGATTTATCTTAATGCCAGCAGTGGGAGTATTTTGTACACAAACTACCTAGAACACAACAATGACAAGACTTCAAATGTGCTCCATTGCCTTCAAAGAAAGGTGCCTGGTTTTATTCATTCTTAGGACATGGGTCTCAATGGCAAGCTCAGGATTTATTGCCCGTCCCTATTTTGCCCCTGGGAAGGTGGTGGCGAGCTGCCTTCTGGAACTGTTGCAATCCTTCTCATGATGGTCCCCCTACAGTGCTGTTGGGCAGGGAGTTCCAAGACGTAGACCCGGTGAAAAGACACTCCAAGATGAGTTTGTCCATCAGTGACTGCCTTCCAGCACAAAAAGTTCCTCTGATTTTCAAAATAAGGCCACGAGATCTTAAATTCATCGAAGAGAGCAGGCGGGGCCTTGGTTTAACATCTCTACTGTAAGATGGTGCCTCCAATAATGCAGCACGGCCTCAGGAGTGCCCAGGAAGGTCAGCCAGAATTTTTAAGCTCAATCTTTTTAAGTGAGACTTGGACCCAGAGACTCCTGAGTCCAAGACACAAGCGATAGTCACTGAACAATGGCTCACTTTTAACACTAATTCAGGACATGGATAGAAGAGATTTAGAGGGCTATGAGACAAATGCTGGCAGATGTGAATAGCTTTCTGGGCAAGACAGTCAGTATGGACCAGTTGGGCTGAAGGGCCTGTTTTCATGCAGTATGACTATGACACTGAAGGAACAGCAATGCATTTCCAAATCAGGATAGTGTGTGACTTTGAGGGGAACTTGCAGAGAATGGTGTTCTCCTGTACTTTCAGCCCTTGTTCTTCTTGGTGGTAGATGTCATGGTTTGGAAGGTGCTGTTGGAGTAGCCTACATATATTTTGTAGCTGGAGGGAATGAATATTCAGGGTGGAGGATCCGGTGCCAACTAACCAGGCAGATTTGTCCTGGATAGCGTCAAGAGTTTTTCATCCAAAATATTTAAAGATTGCAACTTAATTTTTCTTTCATCCAGAAGAATTTTGAGGTATTTTGCTTGAAGTTTAATTTGCAGGATGTTTTGATTCACCAGCCAAGATTGGTTATTTTCCTGAGATTTCCATTGAGAATTTCACTTTGTTTTTATTCAAGGCTCTTCCGATCAGTCTGTTTTACACTGAGCTGATCAACTGTTTGTTGACAATGAGTGTGAATGGAAAAACATGATAACAGGGTTATGGATACAGAAAACCAAGACTGTAAAGCGGATGATTTATGTACTTCCGTAGGATTGCTCATAGTGAGTTTTCATTCCTCTGAATTCTGCATCGTTTTCATTCTACTGCACAGATTTTGTTTTCAGTCTCTGGCCATCATATCTCTCTCTATTTGTCTCTTTTTCTGTTTCTGCGTTACAGATTTTCCTACAAAGATTTTCTTGACTTTTTTTTGTTCCATTGTTCTCTGTTTCCATGCTTAACACCCCATGTGATACTGTCCTGATGCTCATCCTTCAGATTTCTACCTTCCTTACCTTTTCACCTGACCCACGATACCATCCCTCTGTCATTGCTGTCTCTCCCTCTCTTTGTTGCCATCTGTCTGTCTCTTTCCTCTCTCTTTCTCTCTTTCTTTCTGTCTCTCTATCTCTCCTTATCACTTTTTCTCTCCCTTGCTCCTTCCCCACTCTCTCTTTCTCTTTCTGCCCGGCCTGCTGAGTATTTCCAGCATTACTCGTTTTTCTCTCTCATGGGTGGAAATGTGGAATTTAAAGATCCCTAGGCAGCACTTGGAAGGAGGGCAGGAGAGTTATTCCTTCATATCCTCGCCAACAATTACCCCTCACTCATCATCACTTAAGCATCTGCTTATTTTTACACCGCAGTTTGTGGGATCGATGTGCATGAATTGACTGCCATGTTCCCGACATTATAACAGTGATCATACTCAAAAAGGTACTTAAAATGTGGGTGCTCTGAAGGGGAACTATATAAATGGAAGAGTTTCTCTTCAGAATTCCATTGCCCATTAGATGAAGAAATGATTCCTGATTTCACTCATAACTGGGCTTGCTCTAATTTGTGGATAAATATTTCAGAATTACACCACTTTTACATTCACCTCAGAGAGCAGCACGGACTTCTCTTGCAAAAGACAGAACTCCCTGTAAGTCAGTGCTCCCTTCATGGTGCACTGGAGTGCAGAATCATAGAAACTTTCAATGCAGGAGGAAGCCATTCAGCACACTGTGTCCATGCTGGTGGAAAAAGAGCTCTCCAGCCTCATCGCTTCTTCCACCTCTGGGTCTGCAGCCTTGCAGATATCATCCAAACACCATTAATATGATGAGGGTTTCCAGCTCCATTAACTTATTAGCCAATGAGTTCCAGGCCTCCAGAGTCATCGAGTCACAGAGTAACACAGCACAGAAACAGGCCCTTCGGCCCAGCTCATCCATGCCAACCAAACTGCCATCTAAGCTAGTCCTATTTGCCCATGTTTGGCTCATATCCCTCTAAACCTTTCCATATACCTGTCTAGATGTCTTTTAAACATTATAATCTGGGTATTGCTCCAGATTCCAGCATCTGCAGAATTTCTTGTGTCTCTGTTTCATTGTGCCTCAGTACATGTGACAATAATAAACCAATTTGCCAATCTTTTACCCCTTCTGGATGCTAAAATGTCTTAACTACACGCAGCAAATTTGAAAAGTGTGCAGAGAGATGAATTCTTAGCTAGTTGTCATTCCTGCAGAATGCTACTCTGAAATTCTTGACTTTTTTTGTATTAAGTTGGTGCAGTGCTTTAGTTGTGGTCTAACAAGCAAATATGGAAGAAATAAATGGAGCATCGAGCCACCGAGTTGGAGAACAGGACAGAGGGCCAAATGGCCTTTTTCTGTTGTTATGTTCAGCAACAATTATGATTGGGAGGTGTTGGGTGGCGATGGGAGATAATTGTGTAAAAGAAATATTATGTAGCCAAACTATAGCTTTTTTAATAAAACCAACTGATTGGCATCACGAGAGCAAAATATAATGAGTTACCAACAGTTACCTCATTTCACACAAGTTAGAAAATTAGGCTTATATTTATATTAGTTTTACATTTGAAACAACACTACTCTTTTCAAAGCTCACAAAATAAGGAATAATGTTAACTTTGCAAATTGATCCAACAATAACATTTTTTCCAGAGACAGGAAATTCCTGTGACCCTTACGATTTTTGATTTTAAAAAAATGCAATATTGGGTTCTGTTAATCCAGCTCTCTATTACTGAGGTAATCTCACAATGTAATTTGTACCTTTACGTTTTGACAAATCTATCTTTGTTGTAACCATAGCAATGCTGACAAAACAGAAGTAGTCGAAGAGCTCCTGAGGCACTGTGGTGCATTCCAATTGCATATGAAACTGCAGAGTAGGGCCAAGGTATATTCACAGGCCAACAAGAGATTGGTGCCATTACTGTGGGGATTGAGGGAAGGGGGGCTGTGGTAAATGATATCATTTCCTTTGGCTCTGGAATAAGTTCCTCAGTAATCAATGGGATTGATTGCAACTGAGAATTTATTTAAGTTCTTCGTTCTAAATACATTTTTTAAGCATCAATAAGGATTAACATTGCCAGGGAGAAATTAGCTAGTAATTTTCTATTGTGAAGAAGGATTTTATCTCTTTAAATTGATTTCAGTGGATCAGGCAGGACCTCAGTGTGTACCACTCTCAACTCTGAGTCACAAGGTCATGGATTTCTAACTTCACCTCAGAGACTTGAGCACAATAACCTTGGGGGGACACACCCTGCACAGTAGTGAGGGATTGCTGCATTATCAGAGGTGGATAAGATGCCAAACTGGTCTCTCAAATGGACATAAAAGAAGTCTTATAGCACCAAATGAGCCAATCCTTATCCCTCAACCAACAATAATGAACAAAATTATTATTTTGCTGTTCAATGCTCTTCCTGTTGGTAAACTGCCTTTCCAACATCACAACACCATTGGACATCCTATCCCTCACTATCATTAGGACCCCATCCTCACCTTCAGTGTCCAAAGATCAGTGGACCACTTGTTTTTGGATTCCTGACCACACAAACTTGATCACATCTGGTGACGAGTGTTGGATCTCAGACCAAGGGTCACTTGGACTGGAGTAATTGGCCCAAGTGCAAGTAAACTAGAGGGATAAACTCAGTCAGGATTCCCAGTTCTCCTCAGTTGGTGAATGTTGGACCTGTAGACCTTGAACTAAGAAACTTGAAGATCTCCCTCCATGTGGTGGGATACTTAAGAGAGGCTAACAATGAAAATCAGTCACTTGGGCAGAGACCCCGCTGTGACATGAACTTTAACTAGGATGCCCCAAGCAAAGTCAGGAGCTTCAGGGAGGAACCAGGAGTTCATTGGTAGAAAGGGGAGGAGAACCTGTCACCCTGTTATAGAAATGATGCCATTAGGCTGGAAAGAGTGCAGAAAAGAGTTACGAGGATGTTGCCAGGTCTCAAGGGACTGAGTTATTGAGAGATGTTAACAACATTTAAAAGACATCTGGATAAATGCATGGATAGGAAAGGTTCAGAGGGATATGACACAAACGTGGGCAAATAGTACTAGCTTAGGTGGGCTCTGTGGTCAGCATTGACGAGGTGGGCTCTTCCAACTACATCTTAACTTGTGACTCTCTCCCTCCTCATTAGCAACAATGCTTTCAGCCGTCACAACCCCCAACATCAGAATTCTTTCTATTATCGCATTCCCGTAACATCATGACAGGGTTAAAAGCCTGCTCAAGATCTTCAATGGCCCCAGTGCTTCATGTACTTCTGTGCAGGACCAAAACATTGGGAGTTTTTGCTACATAAATGAACATAAAGCGGTTGAGAAGCAAAATATTGCAAGTACTGGAAACATGAAATAAATCCGAGAATGCAAATTCTCAGCAGATCAGACAGCAAGTGTTGGGAGAGAAACTGTCAATATTTCAATGATCTTGCACATCAACCTAAAATATTAACTCTGTTTACGTCCCCACCGACGCTGCCCGACCTGCTGAGTGTTTCTGACATAAATAGGTCAATATTTCATCAATCTTCGGACAATATCTTCGCAGTTTAAAAGAAAGATGAAAAAATTTAAGTGACCATTTATACAAAGCAACATGTTTCTTCCTACTATCTTCATCTATTCTTCTAAGATACTTTATAGATTAATAATTCTTGCCATTTGCAGCAGCCTTAACAGACTGAAACATCTCAAACCATTTCTCCTAACTTTTTTAGCAGTTATTGCAAAGTAGATATCTATTAAGTACCCAGCAATCCTCAGTCCGATTTACCCACAAGTGATCTTGATTATGGTAAGTTATATAGAATTATATTGGTCAAATAGCCAGAAGTAAGCCAGTCAGCACAATGAGTCTGTATTGTTTATATTCCACAGAAGTCTGCTCCCATTCCAACTGTTTCATTTCAATTTCAACACATTTCTCTCTTCTTTCTTTTGTTGACCATTCATCTGGTTTTATTTTGAAGGCATCCAAGGTATTCATCTCAATCGCTGGCATTAGCAAGTTCCACATTCTAAGTGCAATAGTTTTCCTAGTAACTCTCGTATATTTATGGATTCGATAGAATAAAGGACATACATTTAAACAGCACTTTACACAATTTTGGAATGTCCTGAAGAACCATATAACTGCCTGGATATTTTTGGATCGCAGTGACTTTTTTTTGGGGAACCAATACTAACTAATTGCCCAAAGCAATGAATAGACTGATTAATGATTGGTGGATGAAGGTTAGAACACAGAACAGTACAGCACAGGAACAGGCCCTTCGTTCCACGGTGTCTGTGCCGAACACAATATCAAATTAAACTAAATCTCTTCTGCCTGCACGCGATCCATATCCCTCTATTCCCTGCATATCCATGTGTCTATCTAACAGCATCTTAAGCACCACTAACATATCTGCTTCCACTACTGCCCCTGATGAGGATACCTGAAGAACTTGCTTTTGTTTGTTGTGTGGCAGCCACTGAGAGCTGGTGGTTCTTCCTGCTGCCCAGTCAACAGTTAACCTTGAACTAGTATCCCTAAAAAAAACCCTAATCACTTTGTCATATTGATGCTTGTGGGAGCTTGCTGTGCACAAATTGTCAATTGGTAACTTAAATTGGTAAATTGGTTTATTATTGTCACATGTACTGAGGTGCAGTGAAGAACTCTGTTTTGCATGCCATCCATATCGAGGTAGTACAAGGGAAAAGCAATAACAGAATATACAGTACAGTGTCACAGTTACAGAGAAAGTGCAGTGCAGGCAGACAATAAGGTGCAAGGCCATGATAAGGTAGATTGTAAGGTCAAGAGTCCCTCTTATTGTACTGGGGACCGTTCAATAGTCTTACAACACCGGGATAGAAGCTGTCCCTGAGCCTGGTGGTACGTGCTTTCAGGCTTTTGTATCTTCTGCCCGATGGGAGGGGGGAGANNNAACATCTGGGGTGGGAGGGGTCTTTGATTATACTGGCTGTTTTACTGAGGCAGTGAGAAGTGTAGACAGAGTCCATGGAGGGGAGGCTGGTTTCTGTGATGTGCTGAGCCGCGTCCACAACTCCCTGCTGTTTCTTGCAGTCTCGGGCAGAGCAAATTGTTTGCCCTATTTCTAGTGATGATGGCTCAAAACGCACTTCACTGGTTCTTGGGATATCCTGAGGTCATGAAAGACACTAACGAAATGGAATCATTTTCAAACGGTCACCAGATAAGCACAAGGTCACGGTTTAATGTTCTGCCTGTTGAAAACTCATCGTTTACATCACAGTGCAGAACGCGGAATCCAGTTTCTCCCTCCATCTGCTCTGTAATCTATCCAGTTGTTGGCTATTGCCTGCCAGTTGTTGAGTGTCGCCTACATCCCAATTTCGGGAATCTTTTCCTCATGTTGTCGCTAGTTCTGGTATTTCCTCTCCTCATAATCTGACCCTCCTGGAACAAGAAATCCATGACTGCAGAATGGCTGTGCCGTTAGAGCACCAGCAGAGAGGAACCTGTCGCTAGGCATTAAAACCTGCACCTCTGTAACCATCAGCTGACATTCTTGGTGCTTAGATTATAAGCCGAGAAAGAGAAAAGTATATTCATTAGCCTGTGTCCCGTAGGGCTGTAAGATTTATAATACTCAGACTGGGGCCCAGGTTCTGATTAATTACATCATTCAGCTTCAGTGTATGGCTGAAATCCTGCAAGGTGACATCACTCAAAACACTCAAAACCACAGTTTCCACCTAAGGATTAATTGTCTGGCTGGTAATTTTTGGGGGGAAAAGGAAATTATAAAATTCTTGCTCCTGCAACAGTCCAGCATTGTAAATCTCTGTTTAAGTTTCTCTATCTAATGGGTAACTGGCCCTTGCCAGACACTGAGCTACAGATAGCAACTAAACTCAGTTTTATACTTATTCGCTCATGGGATGTGGCCCATGTTTAATTGCCCTTGAGAAGGCCCTTTGAACTGCTGCAAGTCTGTGTGGTAATGTACTCCTCAAGTACTGTTTGTTAAAGAAAACCAGGACTCAAGCAATGAAGGAGGAGCATTGATATATGTCTAAGTGTGTTTCTTGGAGAAAAACTAGTAGGTGATGATGCTCTCAGAGGGAGAATCTATAGGTTCAATGTTGAAGAAGCCTTGAAGAGTTGTCCCAATGCATTTTATAGATGGTAAGCACAACAACTATGGTGTATAAGGCTAGGAATTGGATGCCAATCAATGGTGCTTATTTTTGCCCCAGTCTTTGTTGACTGAGTGACAAACAGAATCTATTCCAGAGAAGTGGATCACAGCACACTTGGGGAACAGGAGCATCAAGGCAGGGATAATACAATAAGCCCGAGGATAGAATGGTATGGAGGAAGAAGTGAATCTTGGAGTCCACATCTAAGGAAGGATGTGCTGGCATTGGAGGTGGTCCAGAAGAGGTTTACAAGAATGATCCTGGGGATGAAAGGGTTAACATACGAGTAGCGTTTGATGGCTCTGGGCCTGTACTTGCTTGGGTTTGGAAGGATGAGGGGGGATCTCATTGAAGCCCACCGAATATTGGAAGGCCTGGATAGAGTGGATGTGGAGAGGATCTTTCCATCAGTGGGGGAGTCTAGGACCAGAGGGCACAGGTTCAGAATAAAAGTATGTCTCTTTAAGACAGAGATGTGGCAGAATTTCTTTAGCCAGAAGATAGTCAATCTGTGGAATTCATTGCCACAGATGGCTGTGGAGGCCAAGTCAATGGGTGCATTTAAAGTGGAGGTTGATAGTTTCTTGATTAGTAAGTGTGTCAAAGGTTACAGGGAGAAGGCAGGAGAATGGGCTTGAGGGGGAAAAATAAATCAGCCACGATCAAATGGTGGAGCAGACTCGATGGGTTGAATGGCCTGTCTGTTCCTGTGTCTTATGGTCTTATGATTATGGTCTTTTTCCACAGATCCTTAAAGGTAGGAGGACAGATGGTTAACTGGTTAAGGAGGCATATGGGGTGCTTTTTTTTTGTCAAATGAGGCACAGACAACAAGAAGAGAGATGTTACGCCTGAATTGTACGGAAAGATTATTAGGCTACATCTCGGGCCCCGTGTACGGTTCTCGTCACCACATTACAGGGATGGAGCGATTGCACAGGAGAGGGTGCAATGGAGATTTGTAAGGATGTTGCTGGGATTTGAAAACTGAAGTTGTGAGAATTAGATAGACTGGAGTTGTTTTCTTTGGAACAGAGGAGGCTGAGGGGAGATGCGTATAAAATTCTGAACAATCTAGACAGAGGAAATACCAAAGTCATGAGAGCGGTACAGTGGTCCCAGTAGCACCTTTTAGTGCTGTCGCATGTTCTTCCTGTGACTGTGTAGGTTTCATCCAGGGGCTTCAGTTTCCTCCCACATTGCTAAAGACATTCAGGTTAATTGTCTGCTGTAAATTGCCCCTAGTTTGTAGGTAGTCTGGGGGGGAGGGGGAGTTGATGGGAATGTGGGGAGAATAAAAAAGAATAGGTGTAACTGGGTGTTTGATGGGCAGCATGGTAGGTTAAAGGGTCTGTTTCCATGCTCCAAGACTTAGTTCTCTCAGCTGATAGGTCAAAAACCAAGGGGCACAGACTTAAAGTAGTCAACAGAAGAATTATTAAGGGGGTGAGGAGAATTTTTTTAAGTGGTGGGTGATAGGAGTCTGGAACTCTCTGTCTGAAAGGGTGATGGAAGCAGAAACCCCCAGCACGTTTAAGCAGTACCTGGGTGTGTCCTTGAGGAGCCATAAGCCACAGGTATAGGGGCCCAGTGCAAAGAGGTGG
>JARFYF010000061.1:4477985-4494164 GCA_030265395.1 Rhina ancylostomus | reverse complement strand
AATTCTAAAACTTGAATAAGGAATTTGCATGAGGATCTAAAACTGAATGTTGAATGAGGATATGTTAATGTTATCTGGATTCAAACTGTTTATAATTTTGCTCTACTGTATCAATATCCAGAATCCTATGTTTTGTTTTTCAAAATCGAATGTGGGAAAAGTCGTACTTTCTAATGTAGTTGTGGGGTGGGAGGGGAAGGAAGAGAATATTGCTGTGAATGAACTGCATGTTTGTTGTCCATCAGGTCTGCTGTTTACATATGGTGTTACTGGAAGTGGTAAAACACATACAATGACTGGATCTCCTGGAGATGGTGGTCTTCTGCCTCGGTGCTTGGACATGATTTTTTGTAGTATTGGACCATTTCAAGCAAAGCGCTATGTAAGTATTATTGTTGAGCAACATTGACTTTCTTATAGAAAGGCACAGCACAGAAACAGGCCCTCTGGCCTGACAAGTCTGTGCCGACCATCAACCACTTCTTTAAACTAATCCTTCTTTTAAATTCCCTCCACGTTCTCATGAACTCTCCCCAGAAATATACCACTTATCTCCTCACGAGGAGCAATTTATAGTGACCAATTATTCTACCAATCAGTGCAACCTTGGGATGTGGGAGGAAACCCATGTAATCATGAGGAGAAAATACAAACTCCATTCAGACAACACCGTATGTCAGGAATGAACCCAAATATCTGACACTGTGAGGCAGCAGCTCTACCATCTGTGCAGCCCTTGAGCTTAGTTTTTATAAAATCTTTCTTATTGATGAGTTTGACAACATTTCCTTGAGGGGGGGGGGTTGCTGGTGGCACACAATGACCATACTTGGTTTAATTATCTGCTTTGCTTGATCATTTGCTTTAGTTTTTGTTTGCTGAATAGCTGCCTTTACTGAAATATTGCTGTTCCTAGTATTGAAGTTTTGGTTGCTTGGTAGAAGTACAAAGTCTGCTGTTCAAGAAGACAGCACCCAGATGCAGCATACTATGTCTACTGTTTGATTCCTATTAGAATGCCTTAATCATAAGCACTTGCCTACCACATGCCATTAGTTTTGGTTATGATTTCCATGAGCCATCTGGTATATGTCACTTGTAGCTATTTGGATTTTAACAGACAGATGCATCCAAATGAAATTTTTACAAAAATAAGAGTGAATTAAAAGTGGGCTAGAATAAATTATTTTCGGTGTTGAATATCAAATGTAATTAAATTTGAATCCATTATTGCAGTTAATGGACACTAGATGTTGGGGAAGGAAATATACCATTTAGAGCAGGTATATCAGTTGAAATGTGCACAACAGACTAAATGGCCTTGCATATAGAAATTTCACATAAATTAATGCTTGATCTGTGAAAAGGCTTTTATTTTAATCCACTGCTGTGAATTTCCCTTGGTTTACAGAAATACTTTAGCTTGAGTGATAATTCTTAGAATTGATATTTCATAAGATCATTCCTGGCTTTTGGTTCTTTTAAAATGCAAAAGAACACATGTGTCGCCCTGTCGTGTCTCACTATCATAGTTTTTCCTGTAGATCATCTACATTTCTTCTGTGAAGTTGGAAATCTTAAGCTTTCTTCTGACTGGAGCGCCATGTTGCAACATGACTGTTTCATGAACTCGTCTAGCAGCAGTACAATTTATGAATTTTTAAAATGGGCATTGACTGTATGATCTTCCTATTCATTTTATCTGGCTCCATCAGTTTTGTATGTTTTGAACAGATCGTTGGCATTTATGCCAGATGGGGAGAAAAGGCTTGGCTAAAATTCACTGATCATGACAGCATTTTGTCAATGTCATTCGCATTCCTTCTCAGCACAATCACACCTTTTCTGTAATATGACCAGAACTGTATGCACTTATATACATGTATGGTCTGACTAGTGTTTTAGCATAATTCTAGCATGATCTCTGTGTATTGCACAGCTAATAAAAGGTGTTGGCATGCCATCTGTTTTATCTTGGTGAATCTGTGGATGTGGCTTTTGTGTTCTCTTTATCTGAATTTGCTATTGTGCATTGCCTTATTTAAACTTTCCTAATGTTTTACATTGTATTTACCAGAGTTGAATTCCACTTTGCACACCCAATCAGTCCATTGATATATTTCTACAGTCTGCAAATTTCTTGTTCTGACTTATTTCCTCATTGTTAACCAGATGGGCAATTTTGGTATCATCAGCAAATTTCTTTGGTCATGGTCACAGCATCTTGTGTCCAAAATGCCACTAGCAGGGTCCTAGGTCTTAGGCTGCTGAGCAAAGAAATTGTTTGGTAAATTGCCTTCTATTCAATCTTGCATTTAGTGATGAAAAGCTGGTCGAATGTTTATTCTTCAACTATGACCTATCCAAAAACTTCAGACTTAAAAACAAAGTAATTTAATAATTTTGAATGATGTGTCCAATCTACAGGTTTTCAAGCCAGATGATAAGAATACAATGGAGGTGCAGAATGAAGTTGATGCTCTGTTGGAGCGTCAAAAAAGAGATGCCCAGCCAACTGCAACTCCAAAGATCATGTCCTCCAGGTAATTAAAATCCATGCTTAAATCTTTGGTTAATGGGTCATCCTAATGTCATAGAGCATGGAAAAGGATCTTTGGCCCACCAAGTCTGTACTGACCATCAACCACTCATTTACACTAATCATATATTAATCCCATTCTCCCAACACTCTGTCAACTCTTCCCAGATTCTACCATTTGTCTAAACACTGGGGGCAATTTGCAGTGGACAATGAACCTATTGACCAGCGGGTCTTTGGGATTTGGGAGGAAACTGGAGCACCCTGAGGAAACCACTTCCACTTTATATTTTCTTTCTGCATGGCAGTAGAGAACATGCACAAATGACTTAATCTTTTAGCTTTGTGATCGCTTAAATGGAATTCTTTTAAATACAACTCATTTTATGTTCTTTGTTCAACTATGGTAGCTTCTTGCTTTGCTTTTGGACCGTTGTGTTTCTTGCATTAAAAATCTATTAGAGCAAATATTTCTATATCCTATATCCTGAGTGTGTTTCTCTTGGATGGGACATGGTTAATATTGTTATTTATCACGCCACCACTTAGCTCACTGTAATGTAGACACCTCCCCAAGATAGAATTAGGCTGAAAGGTGTAATAACAGTTTTAGTGTGTTGTGTGGGTTCTTGTTTGAAAATTGCCCCATTTGGGTGAGGTGATACCTTGGAAATATGGAAAATGAGTTGGAGAAAGTCCAGGATGCAAAGCATGTTGTTGAACTTCACATTATATGTAGACTTATTTATTCTTGAAAATGCTTGCAAGTATTTGCATGGTTGTTTAACAAAAAGCATTTGTGTCGGCCCTTTACTCGTTGTACTAAATATTACTCTTGTTGAAACAATTATTTCCACAGGCAGAGAATGGATCCTGAGTTTGCAGATATGATTACTGTGCCTGAACATTGCAAGGCTGAGGGAGTCGATGAGGACAGTGTGTATAGTCTATTTGTTTCGTATATTGAAATCTACAACAACTACCTTTATGATCTGCTGGAAGAAGTACCACCAGACCCAATTAAACCAAAGTAGGTTGCATTAATGTTTTTAATAATATTACTTTTGATATTTTAGTTGTCTGTCTGCATTTTGAAAATGATTTGTTACCAGGTTAATAATGACAAAGATGATACTGGAACCCAGCTGCTTCTTGAAAGAAATTGACTGCACTCTTGGGGGCTGGGCAGTGCAGGGGTGGGGTATTGGTTTAGCATTTCTTGCTCATTATGCATGACCTAATGTTAAATTTAGAAGTGCTGCCAACAGGAATGAAAAGTGATCGCATTGCCTTGCATAATAGGGACACCACAGAAGAATTCAAGAAAAAGTGAGAGATGTTTAATATATTACAATCCTGCATTGAAATGCAAGTGTGAGAACAATTAATCCAAAGCTGTTCATGTACATTTGCAACAGTGATCCTCAGATTAATTCTGGAATTGCACTTATATTTTTCCACAATTGCTCTACCTTAGAGCTGCAGATCTTTGTAGAAGGTGGTAAATTTGGTTTCTTCTATCTTTTTCATTTGCTGTTCATTCAATTTTCAATGTCTTGGAAATAATTTGTTGTTTTCTACTGATTTGAAGATCATGTAATTTTTGGCTTGATAAAACATGACTACAGTGGGTCTGTCCTTGCATAAAATGGGTTTTCATGGTGGCGTGTAATTCCGTTGTCACTTTATATCAGATTTTTATTCCAGGTTGTTAAATTCTTGAATTTAAACCACAGCTGCCAAGATGGAATTTAAAATTATCTGTAGATTAATCAATTAGGAACTTAACCAATGTACTATTACACTGCGCTAAATATTTTTATAGAAAAAAAGTAGTGTACAAACTCAACACTGTAGTGTTTTTGTTCTGACTTCTTGAATTCTTACTGATTCTGCACCTTGAAACAAATAATTGCCTCAACAGTTACACTTTATGCTGGACAGATGTGTGTTTCTTGATTTCAATCGTTCTTGAAAGATATGAATTGTCCTTTTGATCATATCCTTGTAGGTATGTGATTACCTTCAATGTGATGCTTAAAGATCAATATATGAATGTTTTGAAATTCTTTGTGGCATAGTTAAGATTTATTTCAAATTTAGGGTGACTATAAAACAAATTTCAATATAATTTAAGTGTTTATTTAAATTAGTTGTGCTTCATATTTTGTCTATCTACAGATTTATCGGTTTTGCAGGTGGCCTTTCTGAATATTTTACTACTGTGTAGCCTTGATTTTCTTTGTTCGTGTGTACACGTTTCTTGATTCGTCATTGACACAAGTCCTGTTTTGTTTCTCGGGCAATATACCTGATGCCAACCTTAACATCCATTTCTCTACTAGCTTGTGTAACTAGCCGCCTTTGACTACTTAGTTGATCCAATGATAATATCTGAGGAGATGCAGACTGTTAGAACTTAATGCACCAGGGAGAGGCAAAAAAAAGTTGCCTATAATTTCTGCTGTTGGTTTCCAGCTAGACATGGTGCCCATTGTTCAAGATGTATGTGTAATAACTAACTTTGATCTAGGTTGCATTGTTAATCACCCATACTCCAGTGCAACACAGAGGAACTTGTATACTTAATAAAGCTTCGGTGTCTTGTGACGCTTGTACTTGAAGTGTATATGCTCACGCTTGGGATTGAAGAAGTGAACCATTCCTTTCACTAATTCTGTTCAAAGATATTCTATTTCTTGGACTCTAGTTATGTGTGTGTTTGGTTTGCTTCTCCAGTATACTTTTGGAAGAGGGTTATTTACATTATTGGCTTAAATGCTGGGACCAGGGGAAGGGGGTAAGAAAGCTAGACATAGAGCAAAAGTTTTTTTTGTATGTTTCCTTTCTGACTTCCTGATCAGTTGAATGTAAACTTGTATTCGTAAGGTTTTGTACTTAACCCTTAATAACCAATACAGTTCTAAGTGTAGTCACTTGTAAAGTGAAGAGACATGGTGGTGAATTTGCACACAGCAAGGCCTATTGGTTAAAGATTAAGTCTTGGCTAGGACAGTAGAAGAGAAATTTTAAATTATCTTTGGCTGAAGCTTGGTATCGGGCAATGATTTGAATAAGACGTTCTTAGAATTGCAGTGTATTGGTTACAGTATGCATATTTCAGAATACTACAACTATCCTTAATAACTATTCAGCTTTTCCAAATGAAGGTCATAATCTCTCAAAGCTGCCTCTTCCCAACAAGCATATTTCAATTTTAAGGAATGGGAAATGTACAAATTTCACGACTTCAAAGCTAGAAGTTTTCCAATGTGGAGCATGTTTCACTTGTGTGGCTTTAAAAAGCTTGCTACAAATCATAAGAGAATAGAATATATTGTGTGAAAATTCTGCAACAAAACACTAATTTCTCAGTCGAATAGGTTCAACATGAGTTAATGTGATACATGTTTACTTTTCTCTTCTTCCATACACCACATCATCTAAAAGATGTTTTGCATTAGACCTTTATAACTGTTACCATATTTCTTTTTAAGGTGGAACAGTAACGCCACTCCTGTGCGGAATGTTGAGTTCATGTACGTCTCCGTAATGTACAAGCTCTGGGTAATCAGTATAGTCACTGGGTAAAATTAGCTGATGGTTGATTTGCGCTGGTTAATATTGTCCCTTTTGGCTAACAGTCCTTACTGACATCTTATCCAACTTATCCCAAAGCTTTCTAGTTATTGTGACCAATAATGGTCTCAAGCATGCATTAGAGGCTTTACTGCTTGCATTAGTGCGTAGGCTGTAGCATGAAACGTGCTAGCACACAGCTACATGCAGTTACCTTGCTTTTTTAATGTCACAGTAGTAAGCAATTTGTTTTGTCTTGTCCATTTAAACATTTGATAAGCATTCTCACTTCCCCTATTATGCATTAATTATGCTATGTAACAAAAATTTGTACTCTTTGGAAAGAGCTTTTTGTGGTTATTCATTACCTTTTAGCCATTGCCCCAGAAGGATAATCTGTCCTTTTTAGTTCCTGTCATCTCTACGTTGATAATATTCCTGTAAGCCTTTGTAGTTACTGTATAGGTGGTTGAGAACCTACATCAGAAATTAAGCAGCAGTTGTAGGTCATACAGCCTCTTTGGCCTGATCCATCATTCATTGCAGTCAGAATTTATCAGGCACCATTGATATGTTTACATGAGAGAAGTTGGATTTATGGAGCGTGATGTGTGTAATGTGGCAAAATGTGAGGTTGTACACTTAAATAAAAAGGCAGACTCCTATCTAAATGGGGAGGCCAAGCAAATGAACGGAGGACTGGGGATCTATGGCATCTTGTAAATGAATTGCAAAATGTTAGTAGGCAGTGGTTTGGATGGCAAATGGCATATTGGACTTTTATTGCAAGAGAATTGGAGCTTAATACAGGATGTTGATGGAGCCACATCTAGAGTACTGTGCACAGTTTTGTCCTCTCCTTGAGATAGGATATACAAGTATTGGAAGCCCAAAGGAGATTCGCCAGGCAATGAAAGGGTTGGCCTATCACAAGCAGATAAAGAAAGTAGATCTATATTTTTGTAGTTTAGAAGAATGAGGGGTGAGCTTAAAATGGTTAAAATTAAAATTCAAATATAATATCCTAAGGGGGGTGTGACAGGATATATGCTGAGATTTCCACTAGTGGGAGTGTCTTGAATGAAGGGACATTGTTGCAAGATAAAGGGGTGGTCATTTGAAACTTAAGTGCATATGAAATTCTTCTGGAGGGTGGCGAATCTCTGAAATTCTATTGTGGAGGCTAGATCATTGGAGGTATTTAAAGAAGTAGAGAACTGAGGACTATGGAATTGGCACAGAAAATTTGAGGCCTGGAACAGATCAGCCATGATCATATTGCGTAACAGGGTAGACTTGAAGAGGCCTACACCTCCTGTTCCTATTTTCTTGTTCTTTATCCACAGTGCATCAAATGATGCAGCGCTAAATGTAATAACCTGTAAAGTGGGAATACATAATATTCATAATGCATACAGTATGGCCCGACTTCAATAGTATGATCATGTAATCTGTGGTGTGGCTTAAAGGTTACATATTGGCTAGGACGACAAGAGAAATTTATTTTGGCTAAAACTTGTGTTTGAGCACTGTTATTTTCTAAAACCAGCATTCTGGTTTGTATCTATTGAATTTTTCACTACTTCATTCAGAATTACAAATGCATTTCAGATGCACTTGTGTATATTAGTTATCTACATTTGGTAAAAATACATAAATTTTAGTATGTCAGAAACAAAATATTGTAAATGCTGAAAATCTGAAATAATACAATGCTGGAAATGGTCTGCAGGTCAGTTCCTACCTCTGGCGTGAAAGGTGAGTTAACATGTCAATTGGATGGTCTTTCATAATATTTAAATGCTGGCTAACATTTTCATTCAATGTATCCAGGGTGAAAAGTAGAAGATCCTGTCTGTAAAGCAGTTTTATTTTTGTCACCTTTTTAAAATTATCCTAACTCTGTAACACCACTGTTCTCCTCGCCTGCCAACTGCTGACAAACAATCTCAGCTTGTGAGCCTAGTTGCTGGTTGGGCAAGGCTGCCTTTTCTTGGAAAATAATGTTTGAGTACAGATTAAAGCTGCTTAGTGAGTTGAACAATTTCTGCAGATGGTCCCAGTTGTGTTATGCTGCATGACATGACCCCTGATCTTGATCTAGATAAGTGATCCTAATTTAGCATGCATCATTCTGCCTATTTGCTTCATGTATTCAGAGTCTAAAAGTTGATATGGCAATCTCACTAAATTCTGTCTTTTGCCTATTGCTTCTGACAGTTGTTTTTTATTAACCAGCAATTTTTAATATTGAAATTTAAGATATCAAAGAGATTGTATGCTGAAATTAATTTAGACTTTAAGTTCTGGTTTGGTTAGAAAATCTCAATGTATTATGGGGATGGAAGAAATGCGTAAAAAAAAAAATTTAAAGGAAAATGGATGTGTTTTTTTTTGCCAAATATGATTTTGTACTTCGATGCCCTTATCATTTGCCTGTTTGTGATTGAAAAGAGTACTGAATTTTAGCAGATGGTTTTGGATGGCTTAGACCCTTCATTACTGCCCAAATATATGCACCTATGTTAGATTTTCAGTTTGGATATTTAATATTAATATCCTACTTAGTGTGTGAGACACTTGAATCATTTAATTCATTTTTTGCCCAATATGTTTCTGGGATGAAGTTTTAATACTATTTGAATGTTTTCTTCTAGTTTGAAGCTAAATCATCTATCTTCATCTACAGACCTCCACAATCTAAAAATCTTCGAGAAGATTCTAACCATAACATGTATGTAGCTGGTTGCACTGAAGTAGAAGTGAAGTCAACAGAAGAAGCTTTTGAAGTCTTTTGGAAAGGTAAGTACAATTGGATTTGTGATCATTTTCTATAAAAGGTGCAAAAATAAACTGACCTTTTGATCACAACTGAAGTGAGATATATCACTATATCCAAATTAATCCAATGATGATTGCTTTGATTTGTGGATAAGACAGTGTGGTATTTCAGCCACTGCTTAATGATGCAATTTGGTTTTTAAAGTTGAAGATTTGAAATTTACTTTGCACATTAGATGTACTTGATATCTTCAGAAATTCATTTTGTTCCATATCACAATGTCTTCAGTTCACTGGAATGGTTTTCAAAAAAAGGTTGTTGCTATAGACATGTAGGCTACAGCTGGTTGCCCTAATTGTTGTATGGAAATGCAGCTCTCCCACCTTGTTTCTTGTCCATGAATTGTGTTGTGTGCATTCATTAGAGCCAGAAAAGTAACAAGACCTACATCACTTTTTATTTCCTTTTTTGTTTGCAGGCCAGAAGAAACGACGTATTGCTAACACAACATTAAATCGAGAATCGAGCCGTTCACATAGTGTTTTCATTATCAAGTTAGCACAGGCTCCCTTGGATGCTGATGGGGATAATGTCCTTCAGGTATATTGCACCATTGAAGATAGTTTAATTACTTGCTTTCATTTGCAGTTAAGTCATTTGGATGTGAATAAGGTGTTGCAAATAACACAACTTTTGGGTATTACCATTGTTGGAATATTTTGTTCAACCCTGAGTCTATCATCAAGAATGAGAATAGTCAGCTGACCACCTGTAAACGTTCCTATTCCATTCCCTTCCCCACCTTTTGGTTAATCAGGTTTGTCACTTCTTTCGCCTTGATCTCTTCCTCTTTAAATTCCATCTTCTTGTTTTGCTCCCCCACTGGCATTTTGGACAAAGCTTTGTAATGTTTCTTGCCACTCCTATGCTTTGCATCTGTTCCTTCTAGTTGATAAGTGTCCCCTCACCAACCCCACCCCTATCTAAAGTATTATGGTGTGGTGCTTTTCTCTGCTAAATTCTTTTACGTTCTTTGCCCAGTCCTGGAAAAGCACAATTCAGTATGACCATCATGCAGCAATCACTGCTGAGTGCTTCAGTGCTGCCTATGACTACAGGTGGCCACCATGTAACAGCTTTGAACATTACAATTACTACACAAAAGTCTGATGTGCAATGCAATTCACTCTTCCAGAATTTGTGGGGAGAAAATTAAATAAACACAAAATGTGAAAGAAACAACAACTTTAGTCAATTTTTATTTTTTTCAATTCTCACTATTGAAGTTTCTATAACCATAGTTGCTGCTACGTCAATTTTTTAATTTCTGAATTTGAGTTTTAAACCTAAGCTACTGGAGATGTAGAGAAAATGGTGGATACACTGAGTTAGTCTGCAGATCTCTCATCATCCTAGTGAATAGTGGAACAGTCTTGATTGCCTAAGTAGATTCCTATTCCAGTTGGTGTTCCTAATTATGTCAACTAGTTTAAGTGGATAGCTTTATAATATTCAAGTTTCCAAGATGATTCAATCACTTGGGCATTCATTTTAACTTAGGCAAAGGATCAGACAACTGTAAGCCAACTGTCCCTGGTGGACTTGGCAGGAAGTGAGAGAACTACCAGGACAAAAGCTGAAGGCAACAGGTTGCGAGAGGCAGGTAAGAATCAACAAAGCAAAGCTGTTTGCTGTGTGAGTAAATCTTGGCTTTTCTATTTCTGTTCCTGGTGTGTTACTTATTTCTGTTTTGGAGTTGGTCTAGTGCTGGGAGCTGACATCTCCAGAAAATGTAAATTAAGTAATACTTGGAACTATTTTTTAAACTGCTTCTCATCCAAATGGTTTAAATGTCCCTGCTGTAAGCAAAAGTATTCATGCAGCAGCGTGGTGCAAAATCAAAGGTTGTATGGACTGCATCCTTTTGGAAAACGGTGGTGATCACAGCACTTGCTTGATTGTTGGAATGCTTCAAGCTACAAAGCTCCTTGGTTACTGTTTCAAAGCTATAGCCCAGCTCTTCAGCATTACTTAGTATTTGACCTAATTTTCCAGAAATACAAATGTGGGTCCAGTTTTTCATTCTGATGCAAACCCAAGCTGTGTATAACTTTTGGAAATAAACTTCAAGTAGAATTTTGCCATGAGCAAGAATAGATTTTTGAGGGTTCTTTCATTTTAACAGTTAGCATTAGTGTTTTTGTTTACTGCTTTGTCTTAAGTTTGTCCAACTGTGGCAATGGTCAGATTCTCTGCTAAGTTATGTTGTTGATAAACGTGTTCTATTTCTTTCCCTCAACTAAATGTAAGTCCATATTGGCTCACTTTTTCTATTTAATTTTTTTGTAAGCATTTGCATCTGTTGAATATTTGTGCAGCTGCAGCACACTCCCTAGTCAATATTTCAGCCACATCTACTTAATAGATTAAGAACTCAAAATTTCATTGTTGACAATCTCGGTATTAAACTTGAAGATTATTCTTGGATAATTTTGTTCATCTTGCACATCCTTGTTGAAGTGTTTTACCAGAAGGTATGATGATTAGAAAGTAGTTCATAGTGACTAGCATAAATGCAGTTAAAGGGCCTTAAATAATAATTTTCTGACTCCTCCTTGCAGGTAATATTAATCAATCACTGATGACTCTAAGAACTTGTATTGAAGTGCTAAGAGAAAACCAAATGTATGGAACAAATAAGGTAATGCTTGATGCTATCTCTTTTGAAGTAACCATTTAGACTTTGAGCAAACAAAAAATGCACAAATTAGAACAATTTGGTGCTGTATTATAAAAATCAAGTGAAATCTGACCAAGGGTCTTTGACTTGTAATGTTACCTCTGCTTCTCTTCTGATAGATGCAGTTCTGATCCTCTGAATATTTTCAGCATTTTATTTAAGTACTGCAGCATATTTAAGATGTTTTGAGATGAACTTGGAGTGTTTTATGTTTTGGGGTTTGCATAAGTTGAATATAAATTGTTTTAAAATTGTAGACTTTTTAAAAAATAGTGTTCTGACTTTTTTTTTCCCTAGATGGTTCCATACAGAGATTCAAAGCTCACGCACCTCTTCAAAAACTACTTTGATGGTGAGGGTAAAGTTCGGATGATTGTGTGTGTCAATCCCAAAGCAGATGATTATGAAGAAACTCTGGTGAGTGCTATACTTTGTTGGGGGAGGGGGGGGCGTGGCTGGTGCAAACTTTACGCTGCCTATCTTTTGCCCATCTCATGAGGCTAGATATAATATTGGTGCTATATTCAGTTCCTTCACAGTCTCACTTTGATGTTTTATTTAACAAGTTGTAATGTCTGAAATATTTATTTAGAACTTTTAACAAAAAATGATTTGAATTTAAATCTTATGTAGTATTTTCTGCCATGTCTGGTAGATGAAAAACTTGGTGACATTTTAAATTTGCACTGAATGTTGTAATTTAAATTACTTTGCACACAGTTGGTCATGAGGTTTGCTGAAATGACTCAAGAAGTGGAAGTAGCCAGACCCGTAGATAAACCTATCTGCGGCCTCACTCCAGGGCGCAGATACAGAAATCAGGCTTTCAAAGAAGAATTGACAAGAAAATTAGAACTGCGGGGAGGCCCCATTGATGGAGGTATTGTACTGTGAAAAGAATAATTGTTGCTCTCTTAGATTGAATGTTTTGTAGGAACAAATACACAATCTTTTTCAAACTGGTACAAATCAAACTTGCTATTTTATTTGGGGTGGGGAGGAAGTGGGAGCAATACTCACCTCTATTTAAAATGGACCACATCTTTTGAATTGAGTTCTCTATTGTACCCAAATTGAAAATGGATTCTTTGCGTAGCATTTGCTGTTTCTGGTTAAGTTTTCAGACTCGCTAATCGTAAGCTCACTAGCCTGTCATCCTAATCCCAAGCAAGGGCAAGTTCTTGAATGAACTGTAGAGTCCAAGTTTTGGCACATTTCCTAAACTTTTTCTTTTTTAAAAAAAAAAGGAAGAAATTCCTTGGTTCCAATCCTGCCTCAGTACTGAAACAGGTTTTTCATGGGATCTTATCAGTAATTTACAGACCGTCCCCAGGTTGAGAATGTCAAACTTATGGACACTTATTCATGTGGATTAGCTTCCATAATATTAATAAATCCAACAGTCTGACATGTGTACATATGTTTATTCCTACAAACAGCAGAACTAGTTTCATCTTTCCCTTTCCACTTTTAGCAGTTGTTCTGATCAGTTTTGTGTGCTTTTGATGCTGTTCTTTACAAAACCGTGCAGGTATAGTTGCCATATCGTGATTTTTGTGTATTTTCAGACTAATGGACAAAATAAGCTTATGATGTCTGTAAAGACAAAACCCATTCTTGGCAAGTGCCTACAATGCATCTCTTCACTAGTTAGTGCACCCCAGTGCTGCCCATTTCCCACTTGCTCTTTGCTCCTTAGCAACATCCATCAGAAATACTCAGTAATGGCTGACAATCCTGGCCTTCTTCATATAAATTTTGTTATTGTTAAAGATGCATTTTTTAATGGATTTTATTTTTACAGTACTGCTAAAACTTTGAAGACATAGTGGGAAAGGAAGGATCCTTCTGCAATTGTTAAAACATTCCAGTGGTTTTAAAAACAAAATTAAGGATTTTGCAAATAAAATAACTTCACTGAAAGCTCTTGCTGCCTTCTTTTCAACAGACCCAAAATTTACAGAATTAATTCTACAAAGTTTTGCACCAGTGCCTTCGGTTGAGCTAATGGATGCCAGTGATGAGCATACATTGCCACGACTTATAGAGTGTTTGGAACAACGGCAAAGAGCACGCCACCTGGCCACTGAGGAGGTGAAGAAAATTGGTATGTAATNNNAAAGTACATAAAAAAATAAAGGTGCAAGGAATTTTGGACCTTTTTTGCTTGCTCTGTTATTCAATAAGATTATGATCAACCTTCCACCTCTGTCACTTTCCTCTATTTGCTCCTTTCTTCATTCACCCATGTTCCTGGATTCCCTTAATATCCAAACATCTAATGATATCTGTCTTGAATATACAGAGTCTCTGTAGCTCTTGAGCTGAGAATTCCAAAGATTTGCTGTCCATTAGGTATAGAACAATGCTCAACCTTTAATTTTGACACTGCAACCTGTGCAGTGTAATCAACTTCTCTGCACTTACCCTGTCAGGACCTGAAGCCTCGCTCCCTGTTCTCCAGTGTTGGGACCTGTGCCCTGTGAATTAAAATACATTTCTCCCATATAATCTTTGAGCCACAAATTAAAATCTCTGATCTTATTTACCCTTTGTCAATTTGTATGTTGAGAGTGCAGCAGAACACTGGCCAAGTGCCGAATAGAGCTTTGTATGTTAGGATTGGGGTGGCTGGATTTTGCTTGAATAATGTTTCCTGGAGTACCTGTGAGATCTACTACTTGAGAGCTGGCATTTAACAACAGCAGGTTGCAATCAATAGCCTGTGGGAATAGACCCCAGCTGTCAGTTAAGTAGGTATGGGTAGTTGTTAATAGAGGAGCAAAGCGAGGATTCTCTTTGACCTGCAATTAAATTTGTTGAACTTGACCTGCTTTTAGTCCGTGAACTCCCTGTCTGATTTAGCCTGATGGGGACACAGTCCTTGTTCCCTGCTTGAGTCTTCAACTATAGTAGTTCCAAATGATCTCAAAAATACTACTTTTTTTATTTTAATTGCCTCTTTCCTGTAATGTCATCCTCATTTGCTTGAGGCATTGCTGAGGTTGAGAACTGGTTGGAAGACCAGTTAGAAGACCATCAAGGGGCTTAAGCATCAGCAGCGTAAAATTTTAGGCAGTGATGAGAACATATAAAAGCAGCGCTTCAGATGTGCTTCTGTCCTTCCTGTCCTTGTCTGCTCAGTTGTTCTTGTGTACGGACTCTGACTTACTTCCTCATATAGGCACAAAGGTTATTTATTTTAGTTCTTTTGTTGATCAGTGAACACTATCAGAGGGATGCTTCAAGACTGGGACAGCAATTTCTCTGTAAAGGAAACCTACATACAAGATCAGCAAGAAAAGCTGCTAGAGAAAGATCGTATTATAAGTGGGCAGAAATCAGAGACTGAGCGGCTGGAGAAGAAAATCAAAACTTTGGAATATAAGGTGACTTTGCATTTTTCTGTGAATCTCTGTGCACTGAGTGTTTCAAGCATTATTAAATACAGTTGGCACAAGAGACTGTAGATGCTGGAATCTGGAGCAATACAAAAGGTGCTAGAGGAACTCAGCAAGTCAGGCAACATCGATGGAGGGAAATGGACAGTGACGTTTTAGGTTGAGACTCTTCATCTGGGCTGGAGTGTGGACCCTTCACCTGGACGGGATCTGAACCCAGTCAAGATGAAGGGTCTCAACCCAAGACATCAACTGTCCGTTCATAGATCTGCATGATGTGCTGAGTCCCTCCAGCAGCTTTTTACATTGTTGAATGTTGGCTTGACTTTTTATTGGGAAACAAATGACAAATTTTAAATTTTGTTGCTAGATTGACATATTGCAAAAAACAGCAAATATCTATGAAGAAGACAAGCGGACTTTACAACATGAGTTGGATGAAAGAGACCAAAAACTACACAGAGAACTATCAGACAAACGGCGCTTGGAGCAGAGAATGCAAGGAGTGGTGACTGATACAAAGATGAAATGGGAGAAAGAATGTGTGAGTGGACAGTTCTGGATTCCAAGTGCCAAGAATGATGTGGTTATGGCTTAATTCTTAAATTTGTTTAAATTTTCAGTCATGCTCTTTATGGGTGTGTGTTTTTTTTTATGAATGCTGCCAGACAAAGGAGTTCCAGAATAATCCAGTGAAGAAAATGGCATTTGGAACAAGGTTTTGTGGGCTGTGTAGCCAGTGCTTGTGGGTTGTTAGTCAGGAGGATTTCTATAAGTAAACAATCTCAATATATTGCCTACAGTTTGCAGACTAATCTTTTTCTTTTCCTTCACATGTGGGGAAAATAAAATTAATTGATAGGAACGTCGAGTACAAGCCAAGCAACTTGAGATGCAAAACAAGCTTTGGGTAAAAGACGAGAAACTTAAACAGCTGAAAGCAATTGTTGCTGAGACCAGAATGGAAAGGCCTGAGAAACCAGAAAGGATGCTAAGGGAAAGAGACCAGAAAGTACAAGTACGCTCAGCATCCCCACCTTCAGTTCCTGTATGTACCAGTGAGATTCTGCTTAACATTCTACACAGCACTTTAAATCTGTTTGCTTTTGGGGAAATAGAACCTGTATAAACTTGACAT
>JARFYF010000061.1:3770157-3780607 GCA_030265395.1 Rhina ancylostomus | reverse complement strand
AACATTCAGTGCATCAGGCAGTATCTGTGGAAAGAGAAACAGAGTTAATGTTTCAGGCCCACGACCATCAGGACTGAGAAAGAGAGAAAGACAAGTTAGTTTTCAATAGGAGAAAAGGTGGGGGAGAGATGAGTAGACCAAAGGAAATATCTCTGATAGGGTGAAACCAAATGGCCATGGGTGCCAGTTGCCAGCACATTGTGCTTACTTGTCTGTGTAATGTGCTGTTAATGGCAAGGCTGTGGGACATTCTCAGAAGGCGTTGAGAATGCAATTCGAATAGGGAAACGTAAGTCAAAATAGTGAGAGGCAGAAATGACCAACTCTGTCACAGACAGAAAGAAAGACGGAGTTACATAAAGTTGGAGAATTCAATATTGAGTCTGCAAGATTGCAACATTCCCAGTAGAAGATGAGGTGCTGCTTCTTAGGCTTGAGGTGAGCCTCACTGTAACGGTACAGGAAGTCACAGACTGAAAGGTCAGAGTGGGAATGGGATGGGGATTTTTTTGAAGGGTTTGAAATTATGAAGGGCAGCCAACAATCCTCCACAGGATTGTGGAGCCCAGCCACTCCTGTCAGAGCAGTTGCCCAAAGGAATCAACAGCAACCACAGCAGACACCAATACATATTCACAACAAGTTGCCTTTAAAGCTTTGGGGTAGTGAAATAGCTGAAGGCAGTTTATACATAACCAAAATTTGACACAAAGCGCATTAGCAGGATAGCTGGCAACACAAATGGATCAGAGAGATGGGGGTCTTAAAGAGGTACACAAAGGAGAAGAGAAAGGAAAGGTTTAAGGAGGGAATTCTGGAGCTCAGAACCATGGTAGCTGAAGGCACAGCCAACAAACAAATGGTAGAAGGAAGCAAAGAAGTTGCCCAAGTTAATCTATTTCTCTGTAATTCATTTATTTTGGAGAATTTAATGACCCCACAAAAACTGATTGGGATGATATGGCTCAAAGGGAGATGAGGAGATCTACCTGGTGCCAGTTCTGCTGGGACTTGCCTTGTTTCGCCAGGGAAGCCCCAGTTTCCAGCACTGGCATCAGTTTCCTAAGCTGATGGCAGCATCTTCCACCCAGACACTAGGCTGTCCTGCCCTGATGGAGTTTGATTTTTTTTCAAAAACAAAGTTTGTTCATAATAAATATATATGCGTATAAACATAGTGCAAAGCTCTTCACATTTTCAGTGTCATTTGGTCAATATATTCAGTAGTGTTAACACATTTTTCTAGCATTATTGCCACCCATGATCCCCCTGGGGTGGTCCACCCTTCCGTTGTTCGAGGGCCTTCCCCACTGGACTCAGCCCCTCAATGTCCAGTAGTGGAAGGAACCCAGACTGAGGACTTTCCTCACAGAGACTTTGCATTGGCTGCACTGAGCTTCAGTGTGTCCCTCAGCACGGACTCCTGCAGCCGGGACTGTGCCAGTTGGCAGCATTCCCTGACGGACATCTCGCTGTGCTGGAAAACCAACCTTTCGGGCAGACTAAAGAGTGTCTTTCACCTTCCAGCAGCACTTGATGTCTGTCTCGGTGTGTGTCTGTTGTCTGGGAACAGTCCGTAGATCAGAGAGTCCTCTGTCACACAGCTACTGGAGGTGAACCGGGACATGGACCCTTGCATCCGTCTCCACACCCTCTGACCCGTCTCCTCTGACCACCTCTTCCTCAATGCAAGTAAGTTTAAATGTGTTTATTTTCGACTAATTTTTAAGGAAAATGTTATCACCATTTAAATTTTTTACCATTATTTTAGGTTACAAAGGCCCGAGTGATTTTGAATGTGTTTGTTGATCGCTTCCAAAAACAATGACGGCTTTGACAGCTGGTGAATCTGGGGGCGGGGTCTCAACAGATGCCAAAGCCATCCAATGAGTGCAGCTGATTGCTTGTGCCAAGGCAGCCCCTGTGGTGTGTTCTGCCTTACCGTTGTGTAGGGAGCCAGGCTCCCAGAGGAAACTGTACCCAGCGCTACAGTACAACAGGCAGTATGGCCTAAGGCCACATAGCTGGAGGTCTCAGGACAACAGAAGGTCTGCCTCACAATGTGCTCATTGTACATGCAGCAACGCACACAGGCTGCTGGGGGAACTCAGCGGGTCGGGCAGCATCCGGGGAGGGAGGGAAATGAACAGTCGACGTTTCGGGCCAAGACCCTTCATCAGGACTGGAAAGGAAGAGGGCAGAAGCCAGAATAAGAGGGGGAGGGGGAGGAGCATGAGCTGGCAATTGCAGTCTCTCTTGTGTCTCCATTGTACAAGCAGACCGCAGGTTACGACAGGCTTCCAATCCCGAGAGCTGTTCGGAAATGAACAGGAACAGTGTGTGTGGGAGGATCCCAGAAGCAGCCGTGACAGGAGAGAGAGCAGGTGCGGGAAGAGCGGCCGCCAGCCGGCCTCGCTGACTCAGTGAGTGAGTCTGCTCGGCTCAGCTCAGCCCAGCCCCCGACTGTTGCAGCTCTGGGTACTGGGGAGAGAAGGCACGGGGAAATGCCCTGTTCCTGTCCAACAGAAGATACCTGCAGCCCCACAGCAGCCGGCAGATCCATCCCCACCCGTCCCACCGGTCTCCCAAACACTCACTTGTTTGTACAGGGTGTCCATAAATCAGGCGTTGGTAACCCAGGGGGGATCTGTATATGAGATAAGCAGGAGGCAAGTATGTTTATATAGAAGACATTTGCCAACTTTGGACATGGCTCCCAGTATTAGTGCAAGGTGTTGCATTTTGGGAAGTCAAACCAGGGTAGGACTTTCACAGTGAACAGCAGGGCCCTGAGGGGTGTTGTAGAACAGAGAGACCTAGGAGTACAAGTACATGGTTCCCTGAAAATGGCGTCACAGGTAGACAGGGTGGTGAAGAAGGTGCCTGGCGCACTGGCCTTCATCAGTCAAGGCACTTGAGTATAGAAGTTGGGATGATATGTTGCAGTTGTACAAGATGTGGGTGAGGCTGGACTTGGAATACTGTGTTCAGTTTTGGTCACCCTGTTGGAAAGCTGCCATTAAGCTGGAAAGAGTGCAGAAAAGATTTACAAGGATGTTGCCAGGACTCGAGGGACTGGGCAGAGATGTTGGGCAGGTTAAGACTTTATTCCTTGGAGCACAGGAGACTGAGGGGTAATCTTACACAGGTGTATGAAATCATGAGGTGGCTAGATAGACTGAGGGGAATTAAGAACTAGAGGACATAGGTTTAAGGTGAGAGGGGAGAGATTTAATAGGAACCTGAGGGGCAATTTTTTCACCCAGAGGGTGGTCAGTATATGCAACAAGCTGCAAGATAAGCGGTTGAGGCAGATATTTTAACAACATATAAAAGGTGTTTGGAAAGATGCATGGATAGGAAAGGGTTAGAGGGATAAGGGTCAAATGTGGGCAACTGAGACTAGTCTAGGTGGATATCTTGGTTGGCATGGATGCGTTGGGCTGAAGGGCCTGTTTCTGTGCTATATGACTCTATGACTCTAAGCTCTCCAGTACTGGAAGTATCTAAGTCAGAATCGTTGCTGGAGATTCTTGTGATTATTCAATATCTCCAACATTGTTGTATCCATGACAAACAGCATGGTGGAAGGCAGGCAAGATGGATGTGAGACTTTTTTGCATGGAAGAGTTCCAAAGTTACTGTGTGCTTTAACCCTGACACTGGGAAAACCCACTGTTCATCAGTTAGTTTTGATTCCCACACTCCAACCAGTCCTTGTGACCTATTGGAGTGTGATTGCCAATTCAGAGACAATTAGTGGAGAATTTTGAGCAGATGGAGCAAATTAAGAATTAGGTTGAGACCAGCCAAGCTTGTTTAATGAGCCAACAGAGAAAATCTATTTTTATCCCATCAATCTGGGCGAGAATTGGCCCAAGGTCCCAATGTTATTAAAGATATATAAAGAATGATTAGGAAGGTTGAGAAGGAGCAGGAAGGTCTAATGGCTAACGTCAGTGGAAATTGAAAGTGTTTCTGTTAGCTTACAGTACAAGGACAGGAAAATAAGGCATGGGACTGGACAAAGATAGGAGACTGGGGACCTGAAAGATCTGCACACTGCTGTCTTTAAACCAATGAATAATGTTGTCACAGCAGCCATTTTGTGCACATCAAGTTCTCACAAACTGCAGTGTGATAATAAGAAGATAATCTGCTTGTTTTTATTGTTTGAACATTTCCCTTGTTCTTCAATACCCTGCTGTGGGATCTTCTTAAGTCCATCTGCAGGAATGGATGGATCCTGTATTAACGGCATTTCAAAAATCAGAGCACTCCCTCCTTACTGAACAAGGATTCCACCCAGAGTTTTGTGCCTAAGTCACAGCCGACTGACTTAGAGTCGTACAGCACAGAAGCAGGCGAACCAGTCCAGAATCCACACGGACCATCGACCAGCCATTTACAATGATCCCAGTTTATTCTCCCTGCATCAACTCCTCCCAGAATCTACCACTCACCTGCACGCTAGGGGCAATTTGCAGTGGCCAATTAACTTACCAGCCTGGGCATCATTGGGATACTTCTACAACATCCTAACTTGGTAAGAATTGCTGACAACGAAATGTTACAAAACAAGGATGCTGCCTGGAATGTGGGGCATGCTTTATGAAAGCAGGCTGAGGGAACTCAGCCTTTTCTCTGTCTTGGAGAGACGGAGGATGAGGGAGGACCTGATAGAGGTGTATAAGATGATGAGAGGCATTGATCGTGTGGATATTCGGAGACTTTTTCCCAGGGCTGAAATGATTGCCGCAAGAGGACACAGGTTTTAAGGTGCTGGGGAGTAAGTACAGAGGAGATGTCAGGGGTAAGTTTTTTTACTCAGAATGGTGAATGGACTGCCGGCGACAGTGGTGGAGGCGGATACAATAGGGTCTTTTAAGAGATTTTTTGGATAGGTACGTGGAGATTGGAAAAATAGAGGGCTAGGGGTAAGTCTAGTAATTTTTACGGTAGGGACATGTTTGGCACGGCTTTGTGGGCCCAAGGGCCTGAATTGTGCTGTAGGTTTTCTATATTTCTATGGCTCAATCACAAGTCATTTTCTTTTTTTATTCATGAAAATGCTATAGGAATGTTGACACTGTCTCTGCATTTTTAAATATATTTACTACAAAATGACCAAAGGTTTAACTTAAAGTACAATTATAACAAAGGCTGAAATGTCCAAAGGATAGTTCACTTACAGCATGGAAAAGGCATTTTGATCAATTAAGTCAACACCATTGAGAAAAGGAATTCTGATTGCACAGGAGAGAAGTTGGATCATTGCAAACTGTAACCTGTTAGATGCTTATAAATCACTAGCTTTGTTCTCCTGATACTAATGGATTATAAACATTTTTTGTGAATTAATCACCCAATTTTATCTCTTCAAATTTTAAATTTCAGGTTTAATAAAAATGTTGAAAACTATGTCTCAGCAGACTGGTTTCCATGAAGTGTATTTAACATGAATATATATTGCATTAAAACGATATATAAAGGATTAACAAAATCAGAAGATATGACTTTTTTGCAAAATTACACTAAGTCCTGCATCAGGAGCATTAATTATCAGTTACTAGAGTTAATTTTAATTTACCTGACAATTTCTCATCCAATGTAAACAGATTTCCAAATGCCTATCTCTTTGGGAGTCAACGCAATCTGAATAAAGTGTCTGCCTGTTTTGCATACTGTATGCTTCTCAACCACTTGATTAGGTTTAGCACTGCACATGAACTTTGGGGTGATTATGATACAGCACACTGGCCTTGAAACTCATCAATGTTCTCAAAAGCACACTAATCTATTGCAGTGTGGCATGAAAACAACAGTATTTATTGTTAGCCCGCCAATTAAAAATTCAATAGTACCCAAAGACCAAGGTATTAGCTGCTACTGAATCAACCTTGTGCAAGAACAAGACAAATACTGTATGTGCCTGCCAATACTGAGCACAAAGGGTCAGAGGGTATTGAGTCAGGGATCAGGATCATCTGCTGGCTAACAAAGGTGGTAAGGCCTTTCACTGCTGGTCAGGATGATTGGATTGGGTACAATGGAAACTCAAGAAACTGCAGATACTGAAATCTGGAGCAACAAACAATCTACTGGAGGAACTCAGTGGGTTGAGCAGCATCTGTGGGAGGAAAGGAATCGTCAATGTTTTGGGTCGAAACCGTGTTTCAGGACTGAGAGTGGGTATTGGTTTATTATTGTCACTTGTACCAAGGTACAGTGAAAAACTTGTCTTGCATACTGATCATGCAGGTCAATTCATTACACAGTGCAGTTAGATTGAATTAGTACAGAGTCCATTGAAGTAGTACAGGTAAAAACAATAACAGTACAGAGTAAAGTGTCACAGCTACAGAAGAAAGTGCAGTGCAGGTAGACAAGATAGATTGCGAGGTCAGAGTCCATCTTATCGTATAAGGGGGGGATGGCCAGTATAAAGAGGAGAGAGGGAGTGGTGACACAGGAGTCCGAGGTGATTGGTGGAGTGGTGGGGGTAGTGAAAGATCACGGACAGGTTGTGCAAGGAAGGGGAGGGGAGGGGGTTGGATTTGGGAGACAATGGGAGGTGGGTGATAGATGGAGTCAAACAAAGAGAGGAAAAATTTGAGAGGCAGATGAAGCGAGGTGGGAGAAGGAGAGGGTGAAGGTCGGAGACGGCTGCTGGAAAGGAGATAAGCAGGAACACAAAGGGCTATCAGTGCTGGAATCTGATAAGTGAAGGGGGTGATAATAGAAACCATTAAGGGAGAGGTGAATGGCAGCTGGAACCAGACAGGGGAGGGGGGACCTATGGGTGCACTGTGTGTGTGGTGTATCGATGGAGCCAGGAGGGGGAGGGGGATAAAGATGGGTGATGAGGGGTAGGAGTTGTGTGAAAGGGGACAAAAATGGGAGGACTGGAGGAGGATTGGAAGGAGAGGACAGGGAAGGGGGAAAGAATGCACCAGAGGGGAGGGTTACCTACAATTGGAAAACTGAATGTTCATGCCATTTGGTTGTAGACAACCCAGGCTGAGTTCCTCCAGCAGATTGTTTGTTGTTGTTGAGTGGATTGGGTGTTGAGTCAAGGTTCGGTTGCCTTTTGGAGATGAAGTTGCTGAGTTTGTGGACTGATCACTGGTTGTGGCGAGCATCATGGAGTTGGAAGCTGATCTCCATTTGTGGTGTGGGTTTGTTAATTCTGGAACTGATCCTATGGAGGTCTATGAAAGATTGGGACCAGGGCTGTTGAGAGATGTAGCGAGGTGAGGGGTAAACTAGGCACAGTAATGCATAATAAGTAGTTAGATACAAAGATGGAAAATCCGAACTACAAATTTTCCGAGTTGATGATTTTCATTACAACTGATCCTTGAAGGTATTAAGTTTGATAGAAAAGGTGATTAAGAAGAAAAGATAATTCCCTTTATTGATGGAGGCAAAGAATATAAGAGCAAGGAGGTTATGCTTAAACTGTATAAAATATATGAGAATAGTTCTGATTACGTGTCAGGATAAACATGGCAACATTAGCGATGGTATGGAAAAAAAACATTTGGAAGGTATTTCCAGATAGAAGAATTTTACTTACTTAAGATGAAAAATTGACCACATCAGGGATGTTTTCTTTTGGATAGATAAAGCTGATGTCTAATTAAATCAAGGTGAATAAAATTAAGGGAGGTATTGGTCAGGTGATTAAAAAGGACAGGTTGTTAAGTGAGAAATAGAGATTTAAGACAATTGGTGGAAGAATTGGACAGAAGCTGAGTGAAAATAATCCCCCATGAATTGTGAGGATTTGAAATGTCTTTCCTGAAAGGGAGATGGAGTGGAAACATTTCAAACATATATGATTGAGATACAAGAGACTGTAGATGCTGGAAACTGGAGAAAAAAATTAAACTGCTAGAGGAACTCAGTGGGTCAGGCACCAGCTGTAGAGGCAGAGGGATAGTCAATGTTTCAGGTCAAGACCCTGCCAGTATAAACAGCTGAGAGGGAGTGTTGAGACAGATGCTGGTAAGTAATAGGTGGAAACATAGGAAAGAGGGAAGATAGGCATCATATAGATATGAGAGGAGCACTTGTTGTGTGCAACCTTCCAGGCTGGTGACTAGAAGTAGAGCAGATGGGTGAGGTTGCATGGCTCTTTTGTAGCAAATGTTAGAACCAGTGGAAAGAATGATCTCCTTTAGAGTCACAGGTGATGATATTCAGGTTTCAAGTATTTGACTTCATTAACTCAGCTAATATTTTGAGTGCTTCAGACATTAGTGCATCATGATTATCAATTCCTGCAGATATGTCTTGTACTTATCACCTAGTATGAAAATTAATCCATATTTATTTGTTATAAAATCACAAGCCTCTATGTACTTTCCATAAAGACCCATGCAATATTAAAATTCTGAACAATCATGAGGAATCAGTCTCTTTTTAAGGCATTATAAAAGATTTTCTAATTGTGATGGATGACTGTGTAGCTTGAAATGGACTTCATTTATCAATTATATCTTCTGTCCTGAATTAGTTGGTTGACTCAATATCTTCAGCAGTCAGGAAAGCCCAATAAATATTATCTTGTCAATGTTGTCCACTTCCCAAGAACAAGTTTTAAAAATTGCTTTTCATCCAATTTATCTCCACAGTCTAATACATCTCATATTGGGGGTGCAGCGATGCTGAAAAATTGTCCCTGGAAATCACATGGCAGTAATTGTCATTGGAGTTATAAAAAAAAGTGCTTCAAGTGTGGTTTATTTCATTTTTGTAGCTTCAGAGTTTGAAATACCATGCAGATATATTATCTGAATACAGAATGAAATACAGGTCGTCTCCAGGTTACAGCAGGGTTTTCCATTCCTGTGAACTGTTCATAACCTGAACAATTTATAATTTGGAAATTTTGCCCTGAACCAAGTTCCCAGACAGCAGAAGATGCCTGCAGCCCCACAGTAGCCAGCAAATCCATCCCACTCATCTTCCAGATGCTTGTTTGTTTGCACAGGCTGTACATAAATTGGGCATGAGCCCTGCATGACTCTGTATGTACTGAGTTAGCAATATGCCAGATACCTGGGCCAACTTTTCTCAATGTTGTTGACACCTGAAGTTTATTCTCATAATTTATACAATTGTACATTTTTTGTACTAATGTTCAATAACGGGGATCATTTTCAATGTTCCTTGCACCAGCTGAATGGAGTCAAGCCTGCACTTCTTAAAATGGAGCTTAAAATGGCTATAACCAATGCTGGAAGTCATTGTAGTTTTGGAAATGTTCATTGATAACCTTTAGAGCCTGATGGAGAAGTGGGAACTCCAATTCCCTGATTAAGTAATAGACATATTGATCAAAAAAGCTGAGGAATAGGGGAGAAGACCTATATGACTGAGGGCATAGGAAATCTTCCAATTGAATTGAACTGCCAAAGGGATAATGTGGGCAGGGAGATCAATGTCCAAGAGTACTGCCTCCAGGAACTGTTTACAGGGCTGACAAATGTTTAATCTTATGCATGTAGTCAATGTCAATGAACATATCAACAAATTCAATCACCAGTATCTGCACAGTTATATTCATGGACTTGTCCATGTACCACATCTCCAACAATCTCCTAATAGTGATCTCTATTAACTGCCTCCTACTCAATATTTGTATGCTCTGTCACACACTTGCCACTTTTTCAACATATATACATACATACATCTCACAAATTACATGCAGTTCCAGATATTGGTCCATAACAGCCACAGCACACAGACACAATACAACAGCCTCACTAACACTCTTGCATCTTAACTGGAGACAGTGGCAAAAGCCTTCACTGACAGCAACAAATTGAGCCCTGCTGTGCCCAAAGGCCCAGATCACCTGGAGGTGAAGATATTGGTGATCATGGGCTCGGCTGCCACAGAACCTGATGAAAATAACAGAGCATGGATCGTGGGAAGCAGCAATGTGGTTTTCTGTATTCCTTCTCCTCACATCTCACTTTCCCCCTCCAATTCCACAATGCCAAGTTTGTAGGGTGCAAGTGGCTTTAACTTTCATCTTTGACATGGCTCCCACCTTCTTGAAGAACACGTTCTGCTCAGAGGGCTCAGGTGAGGACTATAATAGAGCAGTCTATAAATATAGATTGCTGATTGTGCACAATGAAATGTTTGGGGAAATGTTCAGCCTGTATGAAAGTCGGTGACTGTTAACTAGGCACACTAGGAACTCTAAATTTACATAAAAGTCTCCTTTCTGGCGGAGGTAGTCTGCTCTTCAAAGCCCTACCTCTGTGGAACCGGGTCTTCTGCTGAACTGCAGAGAGATTTGATGTGCCCTTCCAGAGAGAAACACTTTTCATTTCAGTTACCTCCTTTCTTCTTTTCCTCCCCTTGTCATGGTTCTGAGTTCTGGCCCTCAGTTTGGCTCCATTAATGCCTTGTTGTCCAGCACATGGATTCC
>JARFYF010000061.1:3285740-3295740 GCA_030265395.1 Rhina ancylostomus | reverse complement strand
CATCAATCCCATCCCCCCACATATTTCCCTGTAAACTACTATCTCTCAGATTCTCCCACCTCTCACCTACACACTAGGGACAATTTACAGTGGCCAATTAACCTGCCTACCTGCACCGTCTTTGGGATGTGTGTGGAAACCGGAGCGCTCAGAGGAAACCCGCACAGTCACAGGGAGAACGTGCATACTCCACACAGACCACGCCTGAGGTCGGGACTGAACCCCAGTCTCTGTGAGGCAGCAGCACTGGAAAGACTGCTCAGTGAGTGAGAGAAGATTTTTATTTATATAGTGCCTTTCACAACCTCAGAGGATCCCAAAGCATTTTGCAGCCAATGAAGTTCTTCTGTGTGCAGCTGAAGGGTCCCAACCCAAATGGTCAACTGTCCATTTCCCTCCATGGATGCTGCTGGACCCGCTGAGTTCCTCCAGCTTCTTGAGTGTTGCTTCAGATTCCAGCATCTGCAGTCTCTTGGGTCTCCTCTGAAGTGTAGTCAGGATTGTAATGTAGGAAACATGGCAGCCAGATCAGGGACTGCAAGCTCCCACGCATGGCAGTGTGTTTACAAAGGCTGTCTGTTCCAGTGATGTTGGTTCAGGGGGAAGATATTGGCCAGACCCTGGACATAATTCAGAGACACAAGAGACTGCAGATGCTGGAATCCGGAGCAACACACAATCTGCAGGAGGAACACAGCGGGTCGAGCAGCATCTGTGGGGGCAAAGGTAATGTTCAACGTTTCAGGTCAAAACACTGCATCAGGACCAGTCTGCACCAGTCCTGATTCAGGGCTTCAACCGCAAACATCAACAATTCCTGTCCCTCCCCACAGATGCTGCCCGACCCACTTGAGTTCCTCCAGCAGATTGTGTGTTGCTCCTGGGCATAATTCGCCTGATACTTTTCAAAACAATGCTACACATTGCACGAAGCTTTGGTTCACTGCCTCAGGGGTAGTACTGCAACCCTCACTGAGGGCCGGAACTCCTGAAAGTCTCACCACAACGTGAGATGGGTGCTGACTGAGTCACAGGCTACAGCTAACACCTAAAATGGAGCTTGCAAGCAGCAACACTAAGACCGGTTGTTTTCCTTTTATCTACCAGTGACAGATTGCTAGCTATCTTCAAAATAATTTAAGGATAGCCATCAGAACTGAAAAAGGAAGAGTATGGGTGTAAAAGAAAGTCACAGCAAGTACATTCAGAAGCTGGAGAAGGGAAAGAAATTGGTTAAATTGCCACCTTGCCGTGAATTCGAGACAACTGAAAATGTTGAAAGAATCTCAAAACGTTTTAGCCAGTGATTCTATTCAGCAGCTGATGGAACAGATGGAAGAGACAAGAAGATGAAATTATCCTTTTTCTTATTGGAGGATGATGTATTTCTGATGATTCCAGCTTTTAGGAAGCAAAGGATTTGGTACGGGATGCGATATTGAGCATGCTTGAGAAATGATACAATCCCAAAATAAAATCCAATCCTTTGCGAAGCACAGTTTGGTTACGCAGAAATCAGGTGGAACATTTCATCAGTGGAAAAGAATGCTTTGAAATCGCACCTTGGCCAGTTGACAGAATCATCAATAAAGAGCAAGCTGATTTGTGGAATATTAGGGATTCATTGAAGACAATGGCATTGGATCCAACGTTAGACAAAGCAATCCAGTTAAGTAGGCTGGTGTGAACTGGTAATCAGGCAAGCTGTAGGTCTGTGCAGTGAGGAAAATAGAATCAATCAAGCACCACTTAGGAATGTGATTAAGAAATATGTGAATAGCGCATCTTTCTGTCAAAGTCAGAAAGGGGGTGATTGTACAGAGCATAAACCAGTCTAAAGCTTGGCATGAAGCGTGCCAAAACTAACTGTTGTGACAAATGTTGTAAATCACGGTTAAAAAATAGAAAATTCAACTGGGCATTGTAGAAGAAACGTTGCCTGAAGAACCCTATGTGGCTGTAATAGCTGCAAATCAAGCATGAAAAAGAGACGTGAATACTGTCATCAGTTGTGATGGCAACAGACACGCCCTTTAAATTGGATGAAGGAGCCCGAGAGCATGTCAAGTTTGAGTGCGGTTATGTTGCAAGGGTCAAACTTCAAAGAGATGGGGCAGGAGACTGGCGGACTACAAACGTAATAGAGATATGCTGATCCCTTTGCCAAGGCCAAGCTCCACAATCCAGTTTTAGCTCTGAGTGCTTGTGGGGATGGGCTATGAATGGTGTGGAAGAGAGAAAGTTCTGGCTAAAGGACAGCTGAGCTCCTTGCAAGAATGCCGAGGCTCCTGGGTGCCTGGAGTGCAGGTAACTCCTCTGCCCACACTCTCAGTCCCAGAGCGGGATGTGCAGAACACCAAAGGTTGAAAAGCGGCCACCTCGGAATTGAACGTGTGGGAGGGACTGCGAAACAAAGCATTGAGAGAGCTTGCAGAAGCAGAGCCGGAGAGCCTGAGAGCCTGCTCACACTGCGGCTTGGCTGCACTGGAAAATATTCTGAATTCAGTTACCTCAGTAACTGCTTCAATTGATTCCCATCCAAGGTCGCAGCCCGATTATCAATGTCTCTACACCTTTCAATATGGTTGACCACTACAGGCTGTCTGATGCACCCTTTCATCACCATGGCCTCACATTCACTCTGCTCAGAATCAGTTTTATTGTCACTTCCATATACACTTAGAGCACGCATGGGAGCGAAATACCAAACTCCACAGATCAAGGTGCTGGTCACATTAAAGTCAATAGGAGACAGAAAGACATTAACGACATTGGACCCGCATTAAAAAGAGACTCGAATTTTAAAAAAAACAGCTTAACATGAACGTACTGATGCCACAGTCATCGGACATGTAAAGTGCTGGTGCATTTTTGTATGGCTAGCATCCTTTAGTGTTGGAGGGAGGGATGGAGGGCAGCATTTTGAGGGAGTTCATAGTTCTAATGACTTGTGGGAAAAAGCTATTGCACAGTCTGTTCTTGCACGGATGGAATCAAGAGATTTGAGAACTAAGCACAAAGTGAAAGTGATGGGGCTCAGTAGCAATCTTATCACAATCTCAAAAGGCTGCATAGCTGCTATTTTTAAATAATTCCAAATCTGTTTAAAATATTTTACATCAATACATCTTGGAGTCTTAATTTACAAAACAAAATGCAACATACAAACTTTTTGCTTGTTTACTCAGAATACATCTTCACGAAATTTACATGTATCAGCTGAATTAAGAATGCTGCTTGTTGCCATTTCTCTATATGGCTGTGGAGCCGAAAAGTCAAATCAATGGTAGGAAAGCAGAAGTGGGTAAACCTAAATCCAGTTTGAACAGATTCTGCACACCAAGCCATAGAGTTCCATTTCCATTCTGCAGCTAATATATCCATTGCTCGATTTACAAAATGGACACGTTCTTGAAAAATGCTTCCTTATGCAGGATTACACAAGTTTAAAAGGCTGATCAAAATGTATTTTGGGTAGTTTAGCAAAATCTATTCTTCTAGCCAGACAGGAATGTGCTATACATCACAGTGGAAAATACATTTATAAATCAAGGTACATACCCCAGAGTCAGTGTTATAGTGAAAGTTTGTAAATCGAGGAATACCCGTCAAGGATAAAAATATTACTTATCGTAGCTTATGACAAGACAATGCTACGATGAAACACTAAAATCAGAAGCTGGTTTGGAGAATCTCTCCCATAACCAACCGGCATTAGCCAAGATAAATCTTCCAAAACTGGATCTGTGTTTACCAAATTTCAGATCTCTTCCACTGATAGGCTAGAACAAAAATTCCAACCTTTCCAATATTATACCTTAACCTATCCAATCCCCAAACTGTTTCACTGGAATTTTCCAGTGAAATCTGAACTATGTATTAATTATTAATAATTGATAATTTATACAGTCTGCCTTGCATAGAAAATGACACCTGAAAGTAGTATTTTCATGTGACAATTAAATGATAACATTTGGGGAACAGTCTCTTGACTGAATGAGATCTTGATTTCTGCATTCAGTGCAGGGTGTAAACTGTTGCAAAATAAATGGAACAGATATGACATCACTGACAACTTTGACTTGTTAATGCAAATTAGTGTGGTTATCCATCGTATGGGCCCTGAAGCAACTGCTGTTTTTGAACGCTATTCCAGGTGATGGAGATGGTAAATAGAACTCCTTCCAACAAGTTATGCAATGAGAAACAGTACTGTAACTATGACCAACCAGTGAAAATATGCATGGTCACTTGCTACAACAACCCTCCAAATCCATCCCAGTGCATGCACCTGATTACAAAAGTGCCATACGTTCCATTTGGAGGAGCCAAAGACCAACACACAATTGTGCTGATATAGCAATGTTACCATTTAGATTCCTATATCTGAACGGAGAACCCTCTTCATGTGCTCCAAAGGAAAATTTTCCAGCATATGTTCTATGATTCAGAAACATCTTCTTTAATTCATAAATCATCTTCAAACTAGACCCTTCTCCTGAACTGAAGAGCAGCAGGCACTACTACTACTGCCACTATACATTCATAGATCAAAAGAATACAAGAAAGTTCAATGTTTACCCAATGTACTACCGACATGATGAACTAAATCATATGCGTAACATTTCTGGTCAACAGATGCCCACTTGACCTCATTCCATTTCACTGCAATTTAAATACTATTAACAGTGCTCTTTCTATCAGTTGATGCATTACCTCAAAAATTCTAGATACTTGATACAAATGTTCATTACACTCACTTCCATTTACCTCCCTTGTATCCAACAGTTCCAATATTCAAAGTATTATTTCACCCAGAAATATTCAACATCCTTCACACAATTATATTTCTGTAGTACAATATTTTATACTTACTTCTTATTCCAGCCACTATAATGTATGAAGTATTTCACTTGTTTGTCCTTTATAGCAACTTTTACGCACTACAACAAGAAAAATTAGATTAATTTCAAGAGTAATAGCAAATTTAGCAAGTTAGATTGGCAATTTGGAATATGATTTTTTTTTGTTAATAAGCTTGATTGATATTGGCCAAAAACACATTCCCACATTAGCAGCTAATTGGAAAGCACAGTTACAGGAAATAAATATCTGCAACCAATTAAAGATAAAAGAGCAGAGTAGTTGTGTATAGAAAAACATTACTGCAAAATCCCCAATGGGATTCACTGTCAGGACCTCTTACCCAAAGGTCTGATATTCAGACAGGTATCAAACCTTCTAAGTGATTGCTCAATGCTTCTAAAAGATAAATGAAACAAACAGGAACTAGGTGTGATGAATAAAAGCTAAATTCTGGTTCATGAAGAATCCCTCCTGATACTAAACTCAACATTCAATGGTTTTGACATTAATAACGTTTGAAACAAATGAAGGGTTTAAAGCCATGAACTAGATTCTGCAGAAAGTGACAAAAATAAATATTTAAAACAATTCCCAAACATGGAATGATTGTTTTGTTTTTAAAATGTTTGAAGTTTAATCACAGAACATGATTTAATAAATTATTTAAAAGCACAACTATCCCAATGCAATAAAAGCCAAACAGAGTTTCTCAGCTGTGTGAAAATTTACATTCCAAATACATTCCATTAATTTGAGAGGGAATGCATGCATAGTTTTTTTTCTTAAGAAGCCCTTGGGATTGATGATGACTTGCTTTAAATTCTGCGAGTTGAGGTGACTGAGGAGTGCTCTGTGTGAACTGTGACTCTTCCATAGATGGGGCAGGAAATGCCTGACTGGCAGCTTGGGTGCTGGTGCACACTTTCCATCCTTTACACAGGATTTATGAGCTCTGGGCATAGATTTGAGGTCCTCATTACCTTCCTAAATACTCCTCCTCCACTTTCAGTGGTCATGGGCCAGGGATTCCCAGGAGTAAATGGAAAATGTTACACTTTTTCCCCCCAGGGGACTTTCAGAATATCCTTGAATCTTTTCCTCGGTCAGCTGGGTAGTCTTTTCCTGTTACATAGCTCAGAATTGAGCATCAGTAGAGGCATGGGGCAGAACAGTTGGCAAGAAGAGCATTGCCATTTTGAGGTAAAAATCTTCTCAAAGTGTTGCATAAACCAGAATATCTCAAATTTAAAGTGTCTGAACACTGAACTTTCAGAGTAGGAAAGAAGAACTGATTGTTAACCTTTGCAAGATTAAGGAAAAAAAGGATTTTTTTTAAATAAAGAGGGGATATTTGGAGGGGATTCCACATATCATGTCTTTAATAGCAGCAGAGACCTTAGGCTGGAAAGGTGTTGCTGCAGTAGCCTAATTACTACAGTGCATTTCGCATATGGTACACACTGCAGCCATGGTGCATCAGTTGTGGAAGGCATGAATGTTTGAGATTTCATTGCTAATTGCTCATCCATACTAAAAGCAAATTCAATGGAACACTAAAGGGATTAAAAGATGATGAATCAAATTACAGCTCTTACTTCCTCTAAACTCATTTTTACAAGGAGGCTACGTAGCCTAAAAATGGACATTATTTACCATGGTGTGTATTGTATTAATTCCCTTAGAAATTAAAATTTAATTTAAAAAAAAGTTTAATTCTCAGGAATAATCAAAGGGATTTTTTTTAAATTCATTAGACAAGATCTATGATTTCTATGCAGCTAAAGCTAAGGAGCTGATTGAATGCACTGCTTTTGCGACAACAGCAATTTGTGGAAGTGCAGCACAAAGTCCCTTTGTGAAGTGTTCAGCTGATGCGATGAACAGTTGCTTTGATCACCACACATTTGGAAAATTCCAGATTGATTATCATTCTGTGTGAAATTACCACTCAGATGATGGTGATTAATGTATCACAAGTGGCCCCTTGGTCCTGTACGGGGTACACTGGCAGCATGGCTCCAGAACTGGTTAAGCGAATGTCAGAAAGACAGCATCTTCAATTGAAAGGGGAACAGTGGCCACAAGATTGAAAACCATAAAGGAACAGGGACTTCTGGAATCTTCCAAGAGTAATTTTATAACCACCATCCAATACAACAAGGTACTTCTACCTCAAAAGCTCACCCCAATCCCTCAATAATTTATGTTAAGTTTATGTTAACTTCTATTTTTTATGTTTATACTGTGCTGCAGCAAAAAGCTAATTTTCATGGCATTTATACCTTGTGTATGAATGCCAATAGCAACAATAAATTTGAACGTGAAAACCACCAAAATATTGGTGAACAATCTGCTTTCAAATCCTCTCCTATCCTCAGTCTTTCCTATCTTTAATTTCTGTTCTATAACCCTCCGAGATCTCTGCATTCATTCAATTCTGACCACTGATCATCCCAAAGCCAAGATCCTGGGCCTGATCAAGCTATTATTCACCTGTCCTCACAGTCCCTTGTGGCACGGCCTCAAATATTGCTCAATAATGCCCCTGCAAAACACATGGGGTTACTTTGGCACATACAAAATGCAGCCGTTTCAACCTCAATTACAGCTGCTAGGAAGTGAATTGGATCAGTAGTTAGAGTATGCAGTTTGTGGTGGGCTTTCCTTGCCCCATGCTCAGCCAGATATGGATTGGTTGGGCAACATCAATTTTAATATCAACCTTAAATGCCTGAGACAGTGGTGGTGGTACAGTCTGTTCAGAGTTGCACAATTTTGACTCAGACATGAAGAAACAACCAATGTTTTTTTCATGGTACTATGTAGTGTGGAAGGCAACTTAGACACTGGTCTTTCTAATGTGGTAGCAGTTGTGGGCTTGGGAGGCATCACAAAACTTGGCAAGTTGCTACAGCCCATTCTGTAATGACTCCCACTATTGTCTGAAGGCACCAATGTCAAAGAGAGGAAATATTAAGAACATGCATGTGTTTTTTAAAGCAGTCAACAATTGGCGAATGAGTCAAGATGTTATCCAGTTTCCTTGCATATCATCCACACAAAAGCTAGTTCTTAATTCAGAAGTTTTTTTAATGTTAGTTCTTGCCCAATACATTCCATTGCATCAATTTCTTCCTCAACTCACTGGCTAACCCAAATACTTGCTCAGACCTCCTCCGTAAACCAATTTCTTTTTGAAGTGCAGATCTTCAGTCGTCCCCTCAATACTCCTCCACCATAGCCCTTCAAGTGGGCTTTTCTTTCTGCTAATCTTTGATGGTTCATTTTTATTTCCATGAATCATGAAAGATCCTGCTTTTAATAACTCCACTGTTAATTTCCTTCATCTGTTGAGATTCTTGGCAATACATTCACTTGCATCAAATGAAACACCCTTATGAGCTGAATCTAACTTTAAGTAGTTTAGCAGATACAAGAGATGGCAGATGCTAGAAAATGGAGCAACAAACAATCTGCTGGAGAAACTCAGCGGATCAGGCAGCATCTGGGAGAGGAACAGAAATGTCAACGTTTCAGCTCGAAAACTGATGCAGGGTTTCGATCAAAACATCGACAATTCTTTTCCTCCCACAGATGCTGCATGACCCGCTGAGTTCCTCCAGCAGATTGTTTGTTGCTTCAAGTAGTTTAGTTTTCTCAAGTGCTGAACAAATGATTTATCTTCATATTTTTAAAGAGTAAAAAGCCAAAATCTACCACTTCAATATTTTTCTAATGCCTGACAATTGTGGACAAGACAAATAACAAACCATTATCTTTATCCGTAATCTTCTCCTTACCCCTGACTACCCATTATTGTCTTTATTGAACTTACAGTCATATTTTCACAATCTCCTTTTAATCCTATACACCCTTCATTCCTTTACAAAAACAAGAGACTTACTACAATATCCCAGGACAGCCAGTTTTCCTCATCCCAAAACCATAAACACCACAACTCAACTGTTCTATCCTCCTGCAGTCCAAACTTGGAATAGATTGACTACAGGTTCCAAATAATCTCTGCCCCCTTATTAAGAATCTTGAACACTTCTTAGGACAGAAATCCTTCCTTAGGTTTCTCAGAAAAATTTTGAGTAATGCAAAAAACAGAAAAAGATACACCTGCTGCTAAGGTGTGTGCTACCAAACCATTAAGTTCCCACAAATCCATTGTGAAACATTACCATTCCTACTCACTGTACAGGAAAATAAATCTATGCGCTTCCAATAATTTTCCATTTGTTCTCTAAATAGTGCTTCCACCAGAAATTGTGTAATGAATTTCAGACCGACTTTCAGAAATATGCTAGTTTGTTGGAGATGCAATGATTATAAAAAGAAAAAGACAGACATTTCCAAGAGCATTCTAACTATACTCAGTAATAAAAAATGAATATACATTTGAATAAACTGAAAAACCCTTGCAAGAGTTTCTGTCGCACATACCTTAGCCTCATAAAGCAATGGCCCATGGAAACACAAGACACGTTCACCTGAAATTAAAAAAAACAATGATTCTTCTAGTAAGGTTTACAATGGCTCTGTTGCAATTACACTGAAATATTCAAAGTGGTTACAATAAGTGAATGTCTGTGTTTCAAGTTCTTCTCTGAAAATACTGTTATATTCCAGGTTATGAAATTTGGAAATTAGAATACAAATTTTCTGTTCTGTTCTTTCCCCAACTCATCTCTCAAAAATATAGAGATTCATTTCCTTTTGCTTATATAGTACTCTTCCATTAAATTTGTCTCACTTGCATTTAACAAAATAACTTCTCCAGGAGTGTTTTACTGAATTGAAATTACCACATGATTGCGTACTTTCCCCACAATTATAATTCCAAATTAACAGACATTGAGCAACTTCTCTCTCTCTCAGTTGGTAGTTAATAACAACTCGTTACCTTTGCAAGTTCTAGCAGTAATAGATGAAGGAGATGATGTCTGCAGACATCAACAAGCCCAAACCTGTTTGTACTCATTAGTTATGTTTGCTCATTAATAGCATATTTCCAGTAACATGAACTTGGGAAGCATTAGAGGGGTGACTGGAAAGATTCCCAAGGTAATTCTCCATACGGCCAGGTCAACAAGGCAACTCTTTTGGATAGAGTGGGGCAGCTAAGCAT
>JARFYF010000061.1:2883791-2894542 GCA_030265395.1 Rhina ancylostomus | reverse complement strand
TTTTTACACAGAGAGTGGTGGGTGCGTGGAACGCACTGCTGGCAGAGGTTGTGGGGGCAGATACATTAGGGACATTTGGTAGACTCTTAGATAGACACATGAATGATAGAGAAATGGAGGGTTACGTGGGAGGGAAGGGTTGGACAGATATTAGAGCAGAATTAAATGTCGGCACAACATCGTAGGCCGAAGGGCCTGTACTGTGCTGTAGTGTTCTGTGTTCTAAATTATTAATTAATTTGCAGAATGTTGACTTCACTGGCAATGCCAGCATGTATTGTTCATCTTGTATTGCCATTTTAGGCTAGGAGACTGCAGACTCTCAGTCTGGAGATACATGAGGGCCAGTTTGGGTAAAAACAGTAGATCTCTTTTCCAAATAGGCATTAGTGAACCAAATGGGTTAACAGAACTATCTGGTGGTTCTAGGGTTACAATTATCAAAATTGGCCTTTAATCTCCAGAATAATTTAATGAGCTGCCCTGGTGGAAATCAAACTCATGTCTCTGGGTCAAAGGTCCAGACTGCTAGCTGTTGGTTCAGTATTGTCACTAACATGCTATCCTACTCCGTGGGGTGTATGTCTTCGTGCAAAGAGAAACTTTTTGCATCACTAATGCTAATATTCAGTTATTAACTGTTTTCTGCCAAATACATCCCAATGTTAACCATCCTAGATAATGGACTTGGCTCCTTACTCAGTTTGCCTGGTTTGCATACATTTCAAAGAGTTGCTGGAAGTTGGAATTAATCCTTGAGCACAGACTCCCCAAATCTTACTGCAAATGTAAATGAATTTGAAAATTAATTTCACTGCAGATGCTGGAAATCTGAAACAATAACAGTTCCAGCAGTCTGTTCAGGTAAATGTTAAAGATGAATTTGACTTATTTAACGAATTAAGGTGTGGGCTTGTTGCACGTAACTACTTAAGTCACAGCAGCTCAACTTAATGCACAAATATTTCAAATAAAAACAGAAAATGCTGGAAATAGCCAGCCAGTCAGGCAACATCTATGAAGAAACAGTTCATATTTAGCTTGTTGATCTTTCATTGGAATTTTGGAAAAAGTGTTCCTGTGAAATGTTTTAATAAAACAGGAATTCCTAAAGTAACTATCCTGTTGATGAGAGAATACTGCCTGCCCATGACTTTGTATATAATCACACTACTGAATCTGCTTTCTTTCCAGCCTTTGCAAATTTTAATTAAGATAAAGGACCAAGGAAGCACTGTATAGAGAATGAACCAGAGAATCTTATCTCTCTGTAGGTACGGCTAGTCACTGGCATTGGACGATACAATGATATGACCTATATATTCGACCTGCTTCATGAGAATCATAGGTTTGAGATGCTGTTGAGGAAAAACGTTGTGTCGGTAAGTGGGGTGGTAACAGGCTGGGCAAGTGATTAAACCTGCTTCACCTGTCCTTACCTTCTGTCCAATCACAGGGAGAGGATGGAACAATGAAATTATTACCAGAATCTTTTGTGAATTGTTGGGTAGTTCACGTGAATTTCTTTTGTTTAAACAAACCAATTGTAGAGAGTATATGCTGACTGAGATAATGAAGGATTAGTGCTAGAACACCAGAGATGTCCTCCCTCATGAGATGTGAAGCAGCGTTCTGTTTGCCTGCTTAGTAGCAGGAGAAAGATGATGGTGCTCATAATCAGGAATACTGTTAAAACTTTTCTTAAAAAATACTTGTCCTGAACTGTGGGTGACGTTGACAGAGCCTCTTTCTTTTGCCCCATCCCTCATTTTCTTCAGGTCAGTGGGTCAACTGTAAAGTATGGGACTGGTGAAAATGTAGTGAGGTGGGAAGGGGTGGCAGCTGCTTCTCATATATATCAGTGAACCAGTTGTGAGCCAGTGCTGGCATCAAACTACCACATTTACTGAAATCATTTCCATTTTTCTGTAGTGTACTTTTCTCTTTGCCTCTGGAATCTGAATCCAGGTACCAACACCACTGGGCTCCTCATAGAATCAGAGTTGTAGAGCATGGAAGCAGGCCCTTCGGCCCAACTCGATCATGCCAACCAAGGTGCCCAGCTGAGCTAATTCTATTTGCCCACGTTTGGCCCCTATCCTTCTAAACCTTCCCTATCCAAGTACCTGTCTAAATGTCTTTCAAACCTTGTAATTGCACCATCCTCTACCACCTCCTCTGATAGTTTGTTCCACATACCCACCACCCTCTGTGTGGAAGTTGTCCCTCATGTCCCCTTTAAATCTTTCCCCTTTCATCTTAGATTTAAGTCCTCTAGTTTTAACTTCCCTACCCTAAGGCTGACTATTTACCCAATCTGTACCCCTCATGATTTTATAAACCTCTATAAAGTCACCCCTCAGCCTCCTTTGCTGCAGGGAAAACCGTTGCAGCCTGTCCGACGTCTCCTTATAACTCAAGCCCTCCAGTCCCAGCCACATTCCTGTGAATCTTTTTCACAGTATGTACAATAGAATGGAGACACACTGAAGATCAGGAGCTCATAGTGTGGGGTTCCTGACCGATAACCCAAGTCTTCCCAATCTTCAACAACTTTGCTAGTCTTCCGGATAATTTCCTTAAAGTGATTTTTGGAAATTATTGCTGAAATATAGAATGGAAATCTGAAGACAGCTCTGCTGGACTACATCAAGCGCTGCCTGCCCGGGGATAGTGAGAAACACAACATGGTGGCCTTTTGCTTCAGCATGTGTCGTGAAATCGGGGAAAACCACGAGGGTGCAGCCCGGGTGCAGCTGAAGATCATAGAATCACAGCCTTGGGGTGAGTCCCTTGTGGAGAAAGTACATAAAAAGCAATACAGCAAGGAATCAGGCCCTTCGAGTCCATTACCAACCAGGTGCCCACCCAGCTAGTCCCAGTTTCCTGCATTGGGACTAGCTGGGTGGGTACTTGGTGCCTCACTTTAAACTTCAAAAAACTTGAAGGGATTGAATTTCTACTTTGGGTACAAAATTTCATCCTAAAATTAGCTTGAAATTGTACTGATTACAATTTGACGTTCCACCAGAAGTCCTGTGCATCATCCCAAACCTAAAATCCTCCATGCAAACCAGCACAATTGGAAGACACTCATATCCTGGTATCCCTAGATATATTAATGAAATGTGATCCAGTTTTATTAATGAAATGAAAAAAGATATATCACCAAACAAAGGGATTTTTATGGAGACACAGGGGACTGCCGATGCTGGAATCTGGAGCAACAAACAATCTGCTGGAGGAACTCAATGGGTCAAGCAGCATCTGTGGGGGGGAAAGGAACTGTCGAAATCCTAACCCTGAAGCTAAACTACTTAACTGGCCTTCACAAATTAACTTCCTGGTAAATGAAGTATCTTCTGAAATGAATAAACTTTAAAAATGTGTCAGCTGGTGCTTATGCACCTAAGACAATGAGCAAAATCTGAAAACCAGCTCAGCCAGTGCACAGGGTGGTATGGTGGTGCAGCAGTTAGTGCGGCTGTCTCATAGCTCCAAGTACCCGGGTTTGTGTCCCACCCCTGGTGCTGTCTATGTGGCCACATGGGTTTCCTCCCACATCCCAAAGATTTGCTGGTGGGTTAATTGACAACAGTAGATGTCTCCTTGGGGGAAATTTCTCCTTAAGGGGCATTAATGGGTATGAGTGAGAACTTGCCCTGGAAGTTGGCACGGGCCAAATAACCTCCTCCTGTGTTGTAGTAAGTATAAATAAGCAATCCACAGCATCAGACCGTGGGTACTTCCATGGTCTAGTCTGATCAGGAAAATTAAATCTTAAACCATCTTAAAATATAATGAGGAAAAACAAGTGTAAATGAAATTAGGCATTACTCCTGGACTGGCTGATTCCAATTGGATTGAGTTGATTTTTCTTGTGGAAACCCAGATTACAAGTATTGGGGCTTATGAGCTTACCTCCATCCAGTTATAATTTTATTCCAATATGATTTGGGGTAATTGATTGTTGCATTAATGGTATAAGCTTGGAAAATGTCACAAATAAGTCTGAATTACATTTCCAGCTTTGTTGAAAATGTAGTCAGCAGAGCAATTAATGAGGCTACAGAGGTTTGTTTGATGGCATAATTTGCTTTAATCATAATTCTACTGCTGAAAATAAATTTTCCAATTAAGTTTCAGAACCCTCTTTATGTAATCCACTGAGTTTTTCAAGTATTAACCTCTGTGCAGAATTTTGAGATTGTCCAGGGTGTGTGACCTGTGACTATCACGCTGTCCTTTTTGTGTCTCAGAGTTAACTCCTGAGTTGAAGAAATCTTTGGTGAAGATTCTGTCCTTCCTCAAAGATGCTGCTGAGAGCTATTCAAAGGTAAATGTCTTACTACTTGGATCTCAATTTGTCAGCTTCAGTTCATTCTCATGTTAGCCAGTGATTACAGATTGTAAGGCACACGTTTTCTTGTATAGGCGCATTATGTTGATAAAATGTCAGAGCTGCACCATGAATTGCTCGTTGAGTGCAGAAACTCCAGGCACACTCAACAGTATTGCTAGCAAATACCAACGAAATGGTACAAGAAACAGAATGCTGGAAGAACTTAGTGGGTCAAGTAGCACATCTGGAGGCAAAAGGTGCAAGTGGATGTATCAGGTTGAGATTGTGCGTCAGGACTGAGAGGGAAGTGGAAAGATTGCCAGTGTATAGTGGTAGGAGGGGTGGACAAAGGCTGATCAGTGATAGGTGGAATCAGCTGGGGGTCTACCTCCTTCCCACTCCCTCACCAACATGTCTGCCCTTGGCCTTCTCCATTGCTACGGAGAGGCCAACCACAAATTGGAGGAACAATTCATATTTCACTTGGGCAGCTTACAGCCTTGAATTTCAGGTATTGTTCACCTCTCACATTCTTCCCACCTGGTTCCATCTACCCATTGGTCCCTCTCCACCTATCAGTTTCTTTCTCTCTCCCACCCCAACCCCTGCCTCATACTGCTAGATACAGGCAATCTTTCCTCTTCCCTCACAGTCCTGATGCAGGATCTCAACACAAAACCTTTTGTCTCCACGGATGTTGCCTGACCTACTGAGTTCTGGTTTCGTTCCAGCTTCCACCATCTGCAGTCTCTTTTGTCACCAAAAAAATGGTGTTGGTTGAGGGAAGATTGACCAGAACATAAAGCTGCAGCTTCCTCAAGTATTTACCTAAACAGTTCGAATGTTACAACCAAATTACATATTTAGCTTGGAAACTGCATCTTCACTCAGCTGTAAATGAGGCACACAGTTGGATGGATTCAGTGTCGAGATTGTGTGGGGTGCTTTCAACGTGATGGTAGTACCCATCGTTGAGAGGCCTTGCTGTTCAGTGCTGGGTTTATGATGAATCCTATTAGTCAAGTGTACACTTGATTTTCTCCAATTACCTAAAAGTATTCAGGAAGAACAATTCACTTTAATTTCAATTAAAGTAGATCGGTTCTCAGATGTGTTGGGTCCTTCATTTCAACTTTGTCTATCTACTTGACAGAGAGTTCATCTCCCATTTGAAGCACAACTTTCAGCAACCCTGATAAAATTGGAACCTATGGCAAATCTTCACTCATTTCCTCAATATTTTTGTTGTTTGTTAGGTTTCTTTGAGATCACTATAAAAGGGCTTTAATGCACAAGGTTGAAGTTTTAAACCAACCCCAGGTGTTTCCCAGATGTGTTACTGAAAGAAATTTAATGAAGAGAAAGTAGAACTGGTCACCAAAGAGTGGATCAGATTTAATAGAAGTATTAAAGGTGGGGTGGGGGGACCTGTTTAGAGAGGGGCTTCCAGAGTGCTCACTGGTGGAGTCATTAAAATCTGATTTTAAGAATGGCACGTATGTGAAAATTGAAAGTATCTGATAGATGAGCAACCACAGGGACTGCGATCACCATTTCCAGAAGTTTTCATCACTAATATAAGACACTAATACAGTGCACTCAGAAGGTTAGATCACAAGAGCTTTAACATTTATTTTACAGGGTGCATGCATCACTGGCAAGTTTGTTGCCTCGATGTCCTTGTGAAGGTGATGGTGAGCCTCCTTGATCCCCTCCCACACAGTTATTAGGTAGAGAGTGCCAAGATTCAGACCCAGTAATGTTGAAGGAACAGATATATATTTCCAAGTCAAGAGGGTGCACGACTTGGGGAGGAACCTGCAGATGTTGGCAGTCCATTCACCTGAAGCCCTTGTCCTTGGTGGTAGCAGTCAGTCGGTGTTGCCTGGGCAAGTAACTGCAGTGCATTTTGTAGATGGTGCTCACTGCAGGCACTTTATGTTGATGGTGAAGGGAATGAACGATCAGGGCAGTGCATGGAGTGAGATGCTTTAGCCTGGATGGTGTTAAAACTTCCAGAACATTGTTGGCACTGCATTCGCCCAGGCATCATCAGTCCTGATGTGTCTAGTAGATGCTAGAAAGGCTTTCATTGCTTGTTAATTACTGTGAAAGGAATTGTACTGTTCATGAAAGAAACTATGTAAATGCGAGTTCTTTTGTTAAATATGAAGGCAGAATCCAAAGAATCAGAAAAGAAGTGTTAATTATTGTTTGTTAATTTCAGACTTTCTAATTCTGCCTCCATCTTCAACCGCCTCACCGTTCCCCAGAAATTCTCACCTAACAGAAGTGAAAATCTGTAGCTGTCGTAGTAAATTATATATGACATTTAATTCATTGAACTTCCAAAGCAAGTGAATCATATAATTCTTGATAATCCATAAACCTGTTTCTGTAAGAACACTTTGAAGCTGCAAATGACTTTACGCCGGACATTTGAAACTATTATGTGGAATGAATTTCAATCTTTATTATACACACTATATTGTCCATTTATCACTGGCTTAGCAGACTGTCATCTTTCTGATCAGTGTCCCTCAGTTAAATTACAAACAAGATCTTTGCTGGTACAGCCAGCAGCTCCATGAGCCTGGGACACTGGACAGAAATAAAAATCTTCCATTTATGTGGCGCCTTTCACAGCCCCACAACATGAATGTGCTTTACAGCTTGAATACTGTTGCTAAATAGATTACTGAAGGGTTAAGTATTGGTCAGCCACTAGGGATAGCTCCTTGGCTTTGTTCCAGAATCATTGTGGCGGGTTCGTTACACACACCTGAGAGAACAATGAGGCCTTGGTCAAAAAATACAGGGATTTGCTTGTTATTCTGACTGGTAGATTAAGCATCAGTCTTTCGCCTGATCCTCCATTAATCAGCTTGTCTTGATCAGAAATCATTCTTTTTGTTTACAAGTGATATCATAGCGTTTGTTGTACCAGTGCAGAAAGGTTCTCATTGCTTGAATGCTTTGTGGTATGTGAAAGTGCAGATTGATGAGGGTCATGGGGAGGCATTAAAGTGCTTCACAGCACTTTTAAGTTCTGTGTCCAACCCCATCAAGATCAGAATCGTACAGCACAGAAACAGGCCTTTCCAGCCCATCTCATCCATGCCAATCTGTGCTAATCCCATTGCCCTGCCTTAGGTCCGTATCATTCAATGCCTTTCCTATCTAAGTACCTGTTCAATACCTTTTAAAAGTTGTAATTGTATCTGCCTCGATCACTTTCTCTGGCAGCTCATTCCAAATACCCATCACCCTCTATGTGGAAAAACTTACCCCTCAGATCGCCTTTAAATTTCTTCACTCACCTTAAACCCTCTGGTTGTAGACTATCTTATATATTTTATATACCTCTAAAAGGTCACCCCTCAGCCTCCTACATTCCAGTGAGAATAAACCCAACCTGTCCAATCTCTCTTTATATTTACATTCCAGGCAACAACCTCGTGTACTCTCTATTGCTATGACATCCTTCCTTTAGTAGAAACCCACGCTAAAGATACCCAGCATATCTCTGATAGCAACCATCATATTTGCTTGTACAATTTGTATGGACATGTTCGGCACAGCTTTGTGGGCTGAAGGGCCTGAATTGTACTGTAGATTTTCTATATTCTAATTACATTCTCCCACTTTCAAGGTATGAAATGTCAGAGATCCCTCTCATTTCACTGAAGGCAAGTTAATAAAATGATCTGTGGTGGTCACAATCTGATACCAGTTTCTCTGGAGTTATGGCATTAGACTGGGAGATCCTGTAGCAATACTCTCTGTACTTCTGTACATTACCCTTGTGATAATCATTGGCTGGAAACAGCTAGTCTGTGTGCATAAAAAATCCACATTCTTGTGATTTGGGAAACACATGGCTCACAGCTGATTGATTGCTTTCTAATCAGTGCTGGACTCAAAACATTCAGCCAAATGAGACCAATTTAATGGATTTGATCTTCCAGATTTGTATGTTATGTTGTGTAGAACTGCGGCAGGTATTAATGGGGTAACAGCAGGGGTGACCTGCTTAACCAGTCAAGTGTGTCTGGTTCTGAAGGCAGCCAATGGTCTGGAGCTGTGCATGAGGTGGGATTGATTGGATTTTACAACTAAATGGTTGACACTGGGACATGTAGAGCCATTTCATGTTTTACTAAAGGACTGAACTTCTCAAGTTGAAAAGGTAGGGTGAAATGCAATGTGGACATTTTGATACAATACATTCCATGTGTGGAGAGTAAAGTGTTATTCAGAACAAAAAGTAGCTTCAGAAATCAATGACATATGCCCCCAAAGAATCAGTGCTGTTGAAGTGAAAATACGTAAATCAAATGTTTGTAAATTGAGGAATTATGTAATTAGTTTCTTACAAAAGGTGTTATGGTTTGACAGTCATGCTTCAAACTATAACAAGATTTGGAGATGTTTTACACTCTCAGTATAAAACTATTGCTGATTAAAGGTTGTTTATTATTTAGTCCCTGTATTCAACCAAGAATAGCCATTCATGGGAGCATGGATTTGAGTGGAAAGTGGGGAGTACTCAAATGAAAACTCTTGATAGTTGCTATCTACAACTGTTAGGTATGGTCTTAATGTACTACAATTTGACATGCGTGAGCTCCAGGTTGATGAGTATGATAGCATCTTCCCAAATGGAAGCTTTCCCTTCTGTTAATAACTCCTAGGTAATGGGGTAAAAGCTGTCATGTTAGGTAACTGGTTTTCATTCTATTTTGAAATACTTGCCTTGCTGTTTCTAGAACTCGTGTATCCGCCGTGCCTCTCAATGTGTGAAACTTGCCAAACTGGTGACTCTCCAGCTCCACTTCGTAAACAACAACCAGAATGTGCAGTTAATTAATCTGCAGAGAAACGAGTTAATGACTTGTATCCTCTCCTTACCAAGGTTCTATCAGGTACTGTGAATTGCTTGGATATATGATTAGTTGTGCCATTTAGTTGAGCTCATTTCAGGTTTGGGAGTATGACTGATCTCTGGGGATAGGTTGGTGACAAATATCCATTTGGGAGATGGTGGAGTTGCTATCAGAGTAGGTATGGTGAGTAATTGCAGGGCAGTTTGTAGGTGGTACACTCAGTAGCAGCTAGTATGTATGTTTAAGGCCCTGGATAATATTGAGTTTCTAGCTCCACTCATCCAGATATTTAGACTAAGAGGACAATTTGGACCAGAATTCACAGAACAAACAATGATCTTTGCCTTGTTGGCAGGAACGTGTTGGAATTCTATTCATAAGCTATCTTGTGAGAAGACATCTTTACTAAGAACTAGATCATTAAACTAGTTTATAAACTGATTATATTAACAACAGTACAGGAAAGATACCTGTAAGCCAGAGAGGTCTGGCAAGTTTTTTGGTCAATGAAAACATGTACCTTAACTGCAGAACTCATTCTCTCTCTCCTTCCAGGCTTCCATAGTTGCAGAGGCATACGACTTCATACCTGATTGGGCAGAGGTTCTGTACCAGCATGTGATTGTCCATGGTGATTTTGTCTATCTAGAGGAGTTTAAGCAACAGCACCAGCTACAGCACAGCCTGTTTGAAGAAATTTCTACAAAGTAAGTATTATTCTTAAAGTTATTGGGTCAGGAAGGGAGAATCGTGAGAGAAAACCTGAAGAAAATTAGGCACAAATTGTTTGCAAGGGGTGAAAATAGTGTTTATTTACTCATTGATAACTGGTTCTAAGGATTCTAAATAAAACAAAAAGTTGCCATATTACAGGTGATAGAACTAGTAGAGAGTAAAATTTGGAAACGAGTGTTTTCACTGTTTGGATAGACTGGAATTAAAGATTTTAGATGAGCAAATGAAGAACATCTTAGACTGTGGGGCATGATTCCTTTGCCCGACTTCCTCAAAATAATACTTCATGCTAACAGCCAGTGGCTGCTGCCCATTCCCACTGGATAACCAGCAGTTTCTGGACAGTGAAGCGGGAGGAGAAGCATTCCTGAATACTGGTGTAGGAATAACCATTGATGTCAACAGAAGGAATAATTAAAAGCAGATTACAGATCCACCCCATCTTACGAATGCCTGACCTACATACACCCTGTACATATAATCCAGTGTCTGGGAGCCTGGCGGATGGATTTGCAGGCTGCTGTAGAGCTGCAGGTATCTTCTGCCTTGCAAGCTGTTTGCAGGAATGGAACACTCTCTTAACCTGGGGAGGAGCTGGATTGCAAATATCCATCTGATTCACTGAGGTCCTTCAAGGAAGGAACTCTGCTGTCAATATGGTTCTCAATCACTTTTATATCTCAGGGGTAATAGGGATGAATGGTGATATCCACATCCCATTATCAAATAAATAAAAAGATGTGGCCCATAGTCCTACCTTGTGTATTCAAAGGCATTTTATTTTATGG
>JARFYF010000061.1:2733448-2746652 GCA_030265395.1 Rhina ancylostomus | reverse complement strand
GAAAGGGTTAGATAGTGTGAGGTGTGGTTTGATGGGCGGCACAACACAGTGGGCCGAAGGGCCTGTATTGTGTTGTACTGTTCTATGGTTTTGCTGCCAGAGGAGGTGATGGAATCAGATACAGTCACTACGTTCAAGAGACATTTAGACAGGCAGTTGAACAGGCAAGGCATAGCATGCATTAGGTCCCTATCCTTCTAAGGGATTAGTGTAGATGGGCAGAAAGGTTGGCCTGGAAGTGGGGGCCAAAGAGCCCATTTATGTGTTGTACAACTCTAGATGAATAAATCTAAAAAGGATATTATTGCGCTATTACTAACTCTTCAACAAAACTAGTAAGAGACACCAGTTATGGGCTGAACCGCCTCATTCTTCATTGTAAAAAAAAGTACAATTAAATAATCTTTGTGGCAGTTTTATGTTTCAGCCCTCTTGCAAATCAGCAAATTAAATCTTCAAACTAAAAGCATCATAACTGATTTTTGAAAGTTATGAAGGAGTTATAAAATTTGTACTTTCTGCAATTTTTGATAAACAACTGTTGCCAAACTTACGGATCAAAAACCTCCCAGTCTTCTTCATAGCTTGCCTCTGGGTGAGCAGGTGGCTCTGGATAAGTGTCAGGAGAAGATATTGTCTTACAGAGTTCTGCATTCGTCACATTCAATTCTGGTGCTAAAAATTTAAAAATGAACAGATTAAAAAATCATCTTAAGGTGGATAAAAATTTTAAGAAGATAGCATGCTTCCGATAGTTACCCAGTTTAAGGAAATACACAGTCATGACACCTTACTCTGACATCTACTTTTCCTCACAAATTGCATGAAATCATTTCCCCCCTCCCTCCACCTCTCCCCACCATTTTTCTGGCCAGACTTCTCCATGAATTACAAAGAACAAGTAGAAGAGGACATGATTGTTCTGCCAGAATGATTTTTGTTGATAACACAGCAGCATAGGCTGTAAATGGCTTTTGATGCTCATGGCCATTTCTTTCAAAATACAGATATAGACCCTGCTGAGAAATTTAACTGGAAATACAATTGTCTGATTTTAGCACTACATCTCAAACCTGTGCTTGATTCCCACCTTGCCCTTTTATGTACAACAGAGTCAGATGAAAGGTTGACTGCAACTTACAAAACACGAGCTGGACCATTAATTCTCGCAAAAGTTTTTCCTAAGAGACAATCCAGAAGCTTAATTACATTTTTTTCTCTCTACTTTTACTTGGGAGGGGTGAGGGGGAGACTCAGGTTTTTATTAGCAGTTAATAGAATGAGCATGTTCAGTAATTAAAAAAACTTCAGCCAAGAGATTCTTCAACTTTCTGCCTTTAGGCAGAGCAACAAAATTGAAATTAACAAATGATCCAAACACAGATTTAAAGTTATGATAACTAATTAATATTTACCACCATTTACAAGGAGTCCACTATCATGCGTACTGTCAGCACATTCTGGGATTGGTCAGTTGTCTACATGCACATTTTGAAAGCTATGTGTACCATTCTTAAAGCAAAACTAATGAAAATGAAATTTTGCATGGTTAACATTTATTGCTGGGCTTTCAATCATTAGTTTGATTTGCAAAGCCACCCATTCAAGCCCATTAAGAATTTTGTGGGTTTCCACGTCAGCACCTCTCATACTTCTAAACTTGTTCTGGCAGATGTCTTTGACATAAGGCTTTGTTTCAGTTTCTCTTTACACAGATGATACCTGACCTGTGTGTTTCTGACATTTCTGCTTTTCTTCCAAATTTGAAGCATTTGTATTTTGAAAGTGTTCATACATCTGTGATATTTGCTCAGTTTCTCCCTCTCTTTTTCCATTAACACAGCATAACCTCCTAGGCATGCCTTACATTTCACAACTCTAACATGCTTTTTGTCTGTGTTCTCACTCTAACTGCACTTACTTCATTACTTTTCTGAACAAACAACCAGTCTCCCTCCCTTACTGCTCCCATTAACCCATCAAACAGATAGCCTCCTTAACAACTTATCCCCAGTGCAATCATGGCCTCACCCAATCAGGGATATCCCCTTTGATCTATCCATTCATCCCCCACCCTCCCTGCAACTGGATACCAACTTGTTTCCCTCCTTCTAGTCCTTCGATCTGAAACATTAACTACTTCTCTTTCCACAAATGCTCCCTGCCTTGCCAAGTGTTTCCAACATTTTCTGTTTTTATTTCAGAATAAAGGCACACTCTGATTAATCTTAACTCACTGAACAGACCGGCCAACCCAGAGATCAATTTAGTGAACTTTTACTGCACTCTCTCTGTCACAAATATATTCTTTCTTAAATACAGACTAGTACTGCATACAGTATTCCAAGACCCTTTATAATTCTTGTAAGACATCTGTACTCCTGTGTGCAAATTCTCCTGCAATTAAGGCCAGCATGACATTTGTCTATCCAATTGCTAGTTGAACCTACAAATTAACTAAGGTGCACAAATCCCTTTGAACACCAACACCTTTCCCTTTTTTTACAATTTAAAATACATGCTGCATTTCTATTTTTTCTACAAAAGTGGATGATCTCAAATTTTATTCTACTTGTCACCTGATCTGCTTCTATCTGTCTGAAACCTCTCTGCAATTCTTAGTGGCCCACATTTATAAGAACCCTGCCTTGCATCATCAGCAGACTACAATGTATTACACTTAATCACATCATCAAAATCATTGATGTAGATTGTAAACAGTTGGGGGCTTCAGCACTAAACCCTACAGCATTCACTGACCACAGCCTCCCAACATAACTTTTTATTTTGTTCCATTAACCAACTTTCAATCCATGCCAGTTTACAAGTTCCAGTTCCATGCACTCTAATTTTATTAACTCCTGTGCCTTCTTATGGAATACCAAATACACCAGAATAACTGGTTCGCTTTACCTCTTCTATTAGTTACAAACTTAAATTCAGAGTTGTTAAACATGATTTCCCTTTCATAAATCCATATTAATGCCTTGTTACCACTTCTTAATAATAGTCATATATACATTATTACCCTTTGTAATTTTAATAAGATGTCTCTGTTCTGGTATTCAAATCCTCCTGCAATTAAGGCCAACATAACTGTTTATCTATCTAATTGCTTGCCACCACCAGAATCCACTTAATTGAGGTGCTCAAGATTATGGGGAGGAAGTTTGATAGAGATAAATTATTTCCAATGGTAAGAGTAGCATTATTGATGATGTAGGAAGCTATTTCGCCTAGTCAGTCCATGCTGGTCCAGAATAATGCTATCCTGCCTTAATCCAACTCTTGTTTTCATACTGTCAAAAGGTTACTAGACATCAAGTTTTCTACCAAGTACGTCTTAAATATGAAGATATTTTCTGCATCAACTATCCTTCTAGGTAACAGATTCCATGGTCCCACCGTGCTGGGTGAGAACATTTTTCTCCTACTAATTGCTATTATCTATAGCTGTTGCTGTAGGGAAATGAGTCCTTCCTGTCAACTTTGCCTAGGCCCTTCATCATTTTATATCATCCAATTAAATCTTCCCTCAGCCTACCCAGTTCCAAAGAAAACCATCACAATCTAGCCAATCTTTCCTCACAATTACTTTTTTTTCAGCCCTAGCAACAATCTTATAGTTTTCCTCTGTACCCTCTCCAGTATTCTCACATCCTTCCTGTAAATCAACAACCAGAGGAAATGAATTTCAGCTAATTAATAAAAGGGAAGAGATGTGGAGAATATCTTTTCAAGCAATCATTTGTTATGATTGGGACTGCATTGCCTGAGGACAGTGGAAGCGGACTCAGCAGTAACTACTGATAGGAAAGTGGATATATAGTTGAAAAAAAAACAGGGATTTCGGGAATGTGCATGAGAATGAATTTTTAAAGAGCCCATGCTTTTCTGGTTTTAATCTTCTACTTTTTTTTTCTGTGGCCATAGTATCAGGTAAGCAATGCTTCAACAGTTGAGCACAATGATATGACACAGAAATTAAAGGAAGTTTAATTCTGTATTGCATATTTATCAACCTGACTCATATTGAAGGGTTTATAGCACTATCCATGAGTTACAAGCTCCTGACTTGTAACTCATGGATAATACATTAGCATGGGTAGGGGATTAGCAACCTAGCAGAAAACAAGAGTCGTGATAAATGGATCATTTGGGGTTAGTAAATGAAAAACTGGGCCTATACTTATTGGGGTTTAGAAGAATGAGAGGTAACCTTATTGAAACAAAGGATTCTGGATTGGGAGGGGAAGAAGAGGGGGCTCAGAAAAGTAGATGCTAAGAGGACATCTCCCTTCATTCAAAATCAACAACAGTTTTAGAATAAGGGGGTCACCCATTTAAGATGGAGATGAGGAGAATTTCTTTTAGAGGAGGCTATGGGAAGTTGCAGATCCTGTAAATTTGAAAATTAATAAAGGACATTAATTCTATTTCTCTCTCCACAGATGCTGAGTATTTTGTTTGTATTTCCTTCTCCAGTAGCCCTTGCAAACCAATGCCTAAATGGAAAGCATGGTACTAGTTCTAAAGCACAAATATGATGACTTGTAATTTCACAGCTTTAAACTCCAATGGTACTTTGCTCAGTACACTAAAGAGTCCTCGAGGTTTGCTGAGGACATTGGTTTAGTGAATTAGACTCTACATATATGGAGGTGGGAGTTTGGGACATGAAAGCTCGATGGTGGGTCACGTGACACAGTTGCTTGGCAGATAAATGAAAATCAAGAGACACTGGGAAATCTGCCAACTATGAAGGAAGTTTACTATTAGTACTATGGCAGGAAGTCTTCAGTAACTACTAATAAACACAGCAAAGAAATGAACATCAGGATTATATCATCACTTGACGGGTGTCATTTATACAAAATGTAACAAAGAGAAGCAGAAGTGGGCCTAATTAGTATGCTTGCACGTATATTCTAAACTCTGACCTGAACGGCAAACCCTTTACATTAATACTGTGACTGCTGGTTCCATGGAGTTATATAGCAGCAAAACAGCCCCTTTGGTCCACTCATCCATGCTAGCTAAGTTGCCTTCCTGAGCTAGTTCCATTTTTGTGTCTGCCCATATCCCTCTAAGCCTTTTCTATCCGTGTACCTAAAAGTCTTCGAAACTTGTAATTGTAGCCACCTCTACCACTTCCTCTGGCAGCTTGTTCCATGTATCTAGTTATCTGAGTGTGGAAAAACTTGCCCCTCAGGTTTCTTTTAAAGCTTTCCCCTCAATTTAAATCTTTCCTCTCTAGTTTTAGACTCCCCTACTGTGGGATAAAGACTGTGACCATTCTCCTTGTCAATGCCCCTCATAATTTTATAAGTCTTTATAAAAGTCATCCCTCAACTCTTATGCTCCAGGCAAAATAGTCCCAGTCTATCCCTGTAACTCAAACCCTGCAGTTCCGGTAACATCTTTGTGAATCTTTTTTGTGCCCTTTCCAGCTGAAGTTCATCCCTCCAAAAGCTAGGCGACCAGAATTACACATAATACTCCAAGTGCATTCTCACCAACGTCTCATACAGCTGAAATATGATGTCCCAACTCCTGTCCTCAATGCCCTGACCGATGAAGGCAAGCATGCCAAATGCCTTCTTCACCACGCTGTCAACTTTTGTCACCAATGTACACCTCAGCCTGCAAAAGTATCAACTCTGTAAGCTTCATCAGAATTTTGTCTGCTTCAACAAGTTCACCTCTCATTCTTAATTTTAAAGAATGGCTTTTACTCTTAGTTTTAATAAGCCAATCTGTTTAGTTGCTCCTCATTCAACAAACCTGCTATTCCAAGAATTAATCTGATTAATCTTGACTCCCTCTATTAAATGTACATTCTTCTCTAGGTAGGAAGGCCATACCTGTACACAATAATCCAGATGCAATCACAAAAGGGCTCCACAAAAATGGAGCATGTTTTCTCTACTCTTGCATTCAAAACACTTTGCGATAAAGTCCAATACACAACTTTGCTTCCTTAGAAGTTTGCTGAACCTGCAAGCTAATTTTCAACAAATTCTGTCCATAGCCACCCAGGTTCCTCTGAACACCAATACCTTTCCATCTCTCACCATTTAAAAATATTCTGACAAAGTGGATGACTGCACATTTTTCCACATTGTAAGATATCTTTATTAGCCACACGTACATCGAACCACACAGTGAAAAGCATCTTTTGCAGTGTTCTGGGGACAGCCAAGCAAGTGTTGCCACACTTCCGGCACCAACATAGCATGCCCACAACTTCCTAACCTGTACATCTTTGTATATTCTACCCGTCATATCATTTCCCATTTTTCTGAGTCTGTTTCTATGTGCCTGAAACCTCTCCGCATCATCCTCACAGCCACACTGTTACACATCATCATCAAGCTTGGATTGCACTGGATCACTTCATCCAAATCACTGATACAGTCTGCAAATAGCTGGAGCTCCAGAACCAATCCATCCTCACAGCTACCCAACTCAAAAATATCCCATCCCTCCCTTCTTTGCGTTTTGCCTGTTACATAATCGTCAACCCGTACCACTATACTACCCTCAATACTGTGCTTCTAATATTGTTCTAAGTATTCACTCTACCTATTTTGTTAGTCATAAGCAAAAAAAGTCCAAGATTTGTCAAATGGTGATTTTTCCCCTTTTGATTCTAATAGTGACTCTGCCAAGTGGCCTGTTACCACTTCTTTAATATTAGATTCCAGCAGTTTTCCCCCTAATGATGTTAGGCTAACTTTTTTTTAATGGTTCCCCATTTTCTTTCGCCCTACTTTCTCAAATAGTGGGGTCACATTTGCTACCTTCCATTCGGTGGGAACCATTCTAAAATCTATGGAATTTTGGAAGATGGCAACCTCTGCACCCATCGTCACATCCTTCAAAACACTAGAATACTGGTCATCGGTCACTTATTGCCTTTCAGTCCCATTAATTTCTCCAATACTAATTATTTTTTTCCAATCATAACTTCTTTGAACTCCTCATTCATACTAGTCATGTAGTACACCACTATTTCCAGTTGTCTGTGCCTTCTTCACAAAAGTCTTGTTTAGTGTCTCTGCCATTTCCTTATTGCTCAATTTATTTCTCCTGTCTCAGTTTGTAAAGGATACTCATTTATTTTAGCTAACCTTTTCCTGTTTACATATCTACAGAAACTTATACATTCAGTCTTTACATGTACCAGTGATGACTCTTGTATTTCGCTTTTCCTTCCTTTATTAATTAATTTCAAACTCTGAATGTAACATTTGATTAACTATGGCCTAAGAAACTGCCATCATGACCATTTTTATAGCTTTGCAGAGGATACACTCAGGAGGCTGACCAGCTGATTGAAATCAGCATTAATAGCTAAGAGGTTTGAAATCAAACCCACAGGGCATTCTTATGCCACTTGGGTTTCTGAAATAGGCAGGTGTAATATGATCCCTTCAAACCAACCCAACCCTTCTTCAACTTTCCAAGGGCCCTCAGTATACCACTCTGCCAACAACCACCACTATCATCAAGGGGGTTGTTATTTACCAGAATTTACCACATATCCACTTGTCTAAAAAATCTGTTATACCTGGCATTGGGTGAACTTTACTGGTGACTTTATCTTCTGCATTATCTGAACTGCTGTCAGGGGACGGCAATTGTGCTGTCACTGCCTGACCAGAATATAGTCCTCCTGTAGCTGACGTTGCAGTGCTGGTGGTTATCTCATCTACCTGCTCCAATTCCAGCTGTTTGACTATTTCTTCAGCCTCCACAGCTTGACCTGGGGAGTCAGAACCTGATGTTCCTACAAAAAAAGATCACAAACATTAAATTACATCATCTTAATAATGAGAAGATTACCAACCACAACATATTAGACACAAGTCTCTACTTATTATTGGTTTTCACCAAAGTAGTACAGCCACAGGAGACAAAAGACAAAAGAAACAATACTGGTGAAGGAAAATTTTTGTCTCCTGCTCATATAGATCCAACCCCAGGATTTAAGAACATAATCAAGGCTGATTCTCCAACATAGAAATACTGTCATCAGTACAGATCTTCCAAATAGTTGATCCCATGGCACTAGTCAACTTACACTGATATCTTGGACAAATTCATCCCTGAATAAACACCCTAAAATTTAAAAAAACAAAAAAACTGCAGATGCTGGAAATCTAAAAAAAACAGAAAGCAATGGAAAGACTCAGCGGGTCAGGCCATGGCTGTGGGAAGGGAAGAAGAGTTATCATTGCAGATCAAAGATCAGTTCTAATGAAGAACCAACCTGAGAAGGTAACCCTGATATGGCCTGACCTGCTGAGTATTTCCAGCATTTTGTTTTTATCCAAAAAGTTAAACAGGGCACTAATCTCTCTCTAGTTTGAAGGGCTTTACTGTACAGAAATGGTTGGCATACTTGTCAATGTAAATCAATGTATCTTGAACTACTGTTGAGTTTTATTTATTCATTTTGCAGGATGCGGGTGTTGCTGACAAGATCAACATTTAATACCCGTCTCTAATTACTCAGTGTCAGAGACACTGCATAAATTAAAGACTTCTATTGCACAACATATAGAGTGCAATGTGGAAGACAACGAAACAACATACAAATTTAAAAAGCACAAATGTTTGTGGGGAAAGAATAAACAAATTTCATTCACAATTGCATATTTTTAAATGTGGCTGGATGCTCAAAGGATGAAAAAGCCAGTAATATCAAGTATAAAATGAGCTCTCTCACACTTAAGGGGTTTTTGTTTTTGTAGTACGATTACCTTTCTTACATAATAATTTCTGAAGTGAAATTGCACCTGCACAATTCAGATTGTGGGAATTCCGAAGGGAGTTGTGAGAACAGAACACAGAATTATCTATGCTTTCTGACTTTTCTAATATACCCTTTTGTTAGAAAGTTCTTTGTACAAAAGAACAGAAGGACCCAAGAAAATATCAGGAATGGACCACCAGGCACCTCAAGCCTGCCCTGACATTCAACATGATGATGGCTGACCTAATGCTGGCCTTAAATTGGGACATCACGTTACAGCTATACAAAACGTTGGTGAGACTACACTGATTTTTACTGTGCACAGTTCTGGTTGCCATATAATAGGAAGGAGGTGATTAAATCAGAGAGGGTGCAGAAAAAATTCACAAGGACATTCCTGGACTAGAGGGCTTGAGTTACAAGGAGAGACTGGACATGCTGGGACTATTTTCCCTGGATTGAAGGGACCTGAAGGATGACCTTATAGAAGTTTATATCATGAGGGGCATAGATAAGGTGGATTGTCACAGTCTTTTTGCAGGTTAAGAGAGTATAAAACTAGATGACATAGACTTAAGGTGAGAGGAAAAGATTTAAAAGGGGACCCAAGAGGCAAGATTTTCATACAGAGGGTGGTGGATATAATTAACAGGCTGCCAGAGCAAGCAGTAGAGGTGGGAACTATTGCAATGCTCAAGAGACATTTGGACAGGTGGATATGGGCCAAATGCAGGCAAATACGACAAGTTCAGGAAGACACCTCGGTTGGCATGGACAAGTTGGGTTGAAGGGACTATTTCTGTGTTGTATGACTCTAAAACCACTTCCCTGACAAGCTCTAGAACTTTGTATTTTGTTTTGCATTTCATATCCTAGCAGTGTACAAGGAAACGTTTCTTTATTTTGACAAGTATTTTCAATCTACCACTACCTACCACTTTAAATCTATCACCTTAGGTTAGTAAACCACTTGCCAGAGGAAATAGTTGCTTCCTATTTGCTTTATCAACATCCTTCATGACTTTGAATACCAAATAATATGATGAAGTGGTAGGTTATTTCCACCATGTGGGAAGTTCCAGTTACACAATATTACGGTGTGTTTCCAGGAAAAGGAAGAGAGGAGGGATTTGGAGAGTGGTAGCACAGCTCCTTCTGATTAGTTACAATGCAGCAATGACAGAGGACTCTGAACATGTCAGCTACCAGTTTATTATACTGGGGCTATTATGTTGATATGAGGAAGAGAAGGGGGGAAGATATCTTTTTGAAAACAAAGCTGTGTTTGTGAGACAATGAATAGTTTTAGGCTCTTGTAAATTACTGTGTAATTATTATCTAAACAGAGATTGCAAATGAGTGAAGTTCAGTAGGGTCTCTGTGTTCTAGTGTGTGAATGGCAAAGAGTTAGTAAGCAGGTCCAACAAGTGGTTAAGGTGCCATTTTGCGAAAGGGTTGGAGTTTAGTTGTACTAAGGTGTTGGTGAGGCCACATCTGGAATAATGTGCACAGTTCTGATCCCGTTACCTAATAAAGGATATGGTAGCATTAGAGGCAGTCGAAAGGAGATTCACCTTGTTGATTCCTGGGATGAGATAGTCATTTTAATAAGGGAGAGTGGATAGTTTGGGACTGTATTCCTAAGTGTTTGCAAAATGAGGGATAAAATTATTCAACCATATAAAATCCTAAGGGGATCTGGCAGGGTGGATGTTAGGATGTCTTCACTAATGAAGAGTCAAAAATAAGGGGACATGGCTCCAAAATAAGTGGCTGATCATTTAAAACTGAGCTGCTTAGAAATTTCTTCTCTCTGAGGGTAGCGAATCTCTGGAATTCTCTTCCTCTGAGGGTGGGGTGGAGATGGATCATTAGATATATTTAAGGAGGAGATGGATACATATTTGAAAGATCAATGAATTGAGGACTATGAGGAATTAGCACAGAGAGAAGTTAAGAGTCATAGTTATACTGGATGGAGTGTGTAGAACTACAGATTTCAGTCTGGAAATAAGGGGTCAGCTAGTTAGGGCAATGATAAGAAGACACTTCTTAACCCAGAGGGTAGAGAATCTTTAAAATTCTCCATCCATAAAGGGCTGTGGAGGCATAATCTTCAAATATAATCAAGAAAGAGACAGATTTTTAGATATTAAGGGAATCAAGAGATATGAATGTGTAGGAAAATGGCACTGAGGTAAAACATGAGCCATGATCTCACAATGGCAGACTAGGCACAAAAAGCTGAATGGTCTATTTACACTTTTGCTTGTTGTGCGAAAGTTCAGTGGAATCAGGTTCCATTTTCAAAGTCCAATGGATATGTATTTGAGGAGGAAAAATAAACAAAGCTGGGCAATGGGACTACTTTGACAGATTTTTGGAACAACACACACAAAATGCTGGAGAAACTCAGCAGATCAGGCAGCATCTTTGGAGGAAAATAAACAGTGGACGTTTCGGGTCGAGACCCTTCATGAGTGTCTCGACTCAAAACAGTGACTGTGTATTTCCCTCCATAGCTGATGCCTGAGTTCCTCCCAGCATTTTGCTGTTATTGCTCCAGATTCCAGCATCTACAGAATCTCTTGTATCTTGGACAGATTTTTCCCAAGAGCAGACCTGATAATCTGAGTAACCACTGACTGTGGTGTAACACACTTAAAGCCTTTGTACCAGCCTTTCTCTAAAACAAATGTTACATGTGCATCTTCCTGACATTGCAAAGGCATCTTTAAAAAATCTCTTAGAAATCCAGTGTAACCGTTCATTTCATTTAGCACCGTTCTACAAAGGTTCAAGAAACACAGTTCCCTCAGTAATTAATACTTTACCATTTTTGTTTGCTGGTGAGAAGAAACTGAAAACAGGAGAAAAGATGGTTCCGAGTAAGGCAGTTCGTGGAGGGCTAACGACATCACTAACAATCGTTAACTTTCCATTCTGTTTACTTCTGTAACCTCCAGTCTCTTAAAAAAATAAATAGTAAATTTAAGTTGCATTGTAATTATTATATATATAGTGGCAAATGATAATGAATATTAAATGCTGTTCAATTCTTCCATGAGAGGCACAGTAAATCACATAGGTGGGAAAGGATCCATCATGTAGGAGAGATAAAGACAACTACATTTCCTACATTCCAAAATTTAAGTGTGTACATTTGGTACGTCACTATTATTTGACTGTGTTTTATCTGTGGCTTCATATACATCCTTGTTCAAACACACATTTGTATAAATATAATTAAAGAAAACTAAAAATGTTGCTTATTGGTTCATAAGCACCTTAACACAGTAAAGCATCTCATACCTGTTGTAATGGCCTTGTATATCAATTACAATGAATCTTTCTGTACTGTGAAAATAACCAGGAATAATCTAAACAACAGTACTGGAATACATCTGTACACAATAATTGCAGACTTGCACAAAACACATATCTCTATAAGTGCACATACTTAGAACCTTGTAAAAGCCCAGTAACAACATTAAATGTTTCTAAGTACTGATGGATGTTGGGACTGAAAAGAAATCAAACAAACAGAACCAAAAATTGATTCTGCACCACACATTAATAGTGGTAAGAATGCAAGGTAAAGGGTCATAACATTTAATAGCAACATTTATAAATTAGTTAAATGTATAATGTAATTGACAAATTTTAATTCTAATTCAGATCTCCTGTCCAATAGGTATTTATTTATTGCCAGGCTATTACACTTACTAGTTCAATCCTTCAATTATGCACAAATATCCAATGCAATGCTCTTGTGGATCAACTGCCCTCGTCAGCCCTCAACTTCCTCTAGCCAATCTCCCACCTCAGAGCTACTTCAAAGTAAGGCCAACCATTGCCCAGCCACATAGTCAAGTGAGCTGATGCTTTTCACACCATAGCAGAAACCAAAGAACCATCTGGGCGACTCATCACTATCCCTAGACCTTCACCTGGTGGAAGAATTCATTACTTGTAAATCTGGAATTAATCATCAAACTATGGCAACGTAAGAGTTATCTGACTGATTGAACATATAAAATAACCACAATGAGTGCTACCTCAACATGTGGCACTCACTGAGACTACATGTGCAAAGCATATAGAGCGAGAGGCATATAGCAAGGGAAAACATGTAAAATGTTAAACAAGGGAGAAACAGGCTGAGAGGATGGTAGAAAAGAAGTTTACAGTAAGAGAAAGTGAAGAGGCAGAAGATTGGAAGCATATGATATGAGCAGACCTTTTTCGAATCCCCTTGAATAACCTTTGAATGTAGAGGAGTGGAACTGAGGACATAAGAATTTTTTTTTAAAAAGTCAAAGAAATATCAGTCCAGTTCTTTTTTCCTTTGATGTTTTTTGTTTGCCTTTGTTTAATATTATACTTTTCTTTTTGATTTGTGTGTTTTTCTCTTCAGATCATTAAATTTATTTTCTTGGGGGG
>JARFYF010000061.1:2351222-2361379 GCA_030265395.1 Rhina ancylostomus | reverse complement strand
TCCCACCCCCCCCCCCCCAACAGATGCTGCTCAACTCACCGAGTTCCTCTAGCAGATTATTTGTTGCACAAAATAACGACTAAACATAAAGTTGCTTGCATATTACACCTACAACATGATGCTGTTGTTAGTTCTGTTAAATTATTTCAGCATTTAACTCTTCATTGATAAGGCATCAGCACGCAAAGGTGCAAGAAAATGTCAACAAAATTAATGAGTACTTAATCCCTTAAGTGATTTCTTCTCCATATACAATGTTTATCTTTGACTTGATAACACAATCTTTACACCATTTCCAGTTGTTTGCACTTTCTCCAGTTGATCTCAAACTCAAGCACTATTTGCACTGGTCACAATATTAGCTTCTGCAGATCAATAGTTTGTAAACTTTATCTTTTAGAATAACACTAATATCACTTCACCCTTACCCAAATGTGCCAATAGCCTACCAGCCAAACATAGGATATTAAATAGATCTCTTCAACATTTTGATCATTCACCATCTGTTTCTATGTAAGTGTTTCTTCACAGGAAGGCATATTTTGGCTGCTAATTTATTCCCACACTTGTGCAATCACTCAGGAGTAACACAAGAATGGCCCCTTTGGCATCAATGGATGTACAATGAAAAAGCCCTTATTTCTTAATTCAGATAGGCAAATCTCCTGATGCAAATCATAAAAAAGTCACGTCCAAGTGTTTCGGACATTTACATGCTGCACTCTCTAAGAATATTCAGAATGCCCTCAAGTTCAGATTTACTTCAAAAATGTCAACAGATTATCGCTGGTGCAACGCGCCTTCTGTTTAAATCAGTTCTGAACGGAATACTAGTTAAATAAAACAGCGTCAGACCAATGCCTTTCTTCTTACTTTAACTATTATTTTACTCATTCACAGTCAGGTTCTAAATTTTGATCTGCATTTTTCTTTCAGTAATACTTAGCACAAAATAAGCACAAGAATCCAGGCCAATTTTCATACCCCAAGGTACAAATGAAAAAACATTATAAACATGCCACATTTTCTGCTTTCTGAAAAATAGAAAAAGGAGAATGTTTCCAAGCCTATGTCTTCATTTTTCTGATGAATATATAATCAAGAAAGATAGGTATCTAACTATTAGTCATTTACATGCCTTCATTAGCAAAATTAATATAATTTGAAATTTACTCTATTTGGAACTACTAAAAAAACCTAAGTAATATAAGCAATGAAAACCTACAAATGCCTTGGTATACATGGACCACAGAGACAAGAATGGTCTCTAGTTCAATTCCAAGTTTAAAGGTTAGTTGGTGAATCAGAAGAGACAGAGCAACAGATCTCTGCCAAGGAAAGCAAGTATTACATATTTTTCCACTTGTGGGGAAGTCAATCAAGCGTGAATTTCTCTTCTGCTTCCATACAGTCAAGTTCCCAACACAGATAAGATCAGCAATAGCACTGTCATTGCAGCAAAGTTGCCAACTTCAAGAAGAGGACTGACATAAGAAGTGTGAAGCGAATGATAAGAATTTATTTCCCAACTAATGGGCGTATCCTTCACTTGGTTATTTTAAGTATGTGAATGCACTGTTCACTGTTTAGCAGATCTCAATTTTATACCATCACTTTAAAATAAATGTATACATCAGGATATTTCATGCAGAAACCTAGCCAAAAATTCCATAGATTTTAAGCCTAATGGATTACACAAGCTCATTTCCACATGTTGAAACACAAAGTGATCATAATTTGATGCACATTTTAAGTGTATTGTTATGTTATTATTGGGCCAGCAACTAAGTTGTATCAATCTTGCTGTAATTTTTTTTAAATATAGAAGTCATCAAATTCTACAGCTAAATCTATCATTAGATCTCATACAAGCTTGCCACAGCAGCCAAAGCAACCTAACAACAATCATCCATTCACTTGACATTTCTTTAATTATGTCACTGTACTTTAAATAACTTTAAATAACATTAGATTAAAGTCATTAATCTATGCAGCATTCTCTATTTATTCTGTGGTCACTGAGCATTTCAGATTATCTCCAATTTACATTTGCTTTTGTTTTAGAACTAAAGATTGTACTGGTACTAGACTGACTTCAAATGTGGATAGTTTTAAGATTCAGAATTTCATTATCACATTGCTGATACTTTAAACACACATTTATTCACTTGAAATAGACTGTTACAATACAATGTCCATCAGGTGCCACCATTTCTTGCTGCTACCTAAAATACATGAAAGGAATCCAAGACACATATTTTTCTAATTTTAAGATTTTTAAAAATAAATGTTGATAAATGATCAGGCAGGTAAAATATATGCAGGCCGTTAAAATACAAAGTGAACTGAATCAGATCAGTCAGAGTATCCAAAAACTTACTGCAGCCTGAAATCTTATGTAGCAGTTACTGACCACCTTCTGTCAGTGGAAAATATCCAATTCAAAGCCCTTTGAGTAGGTTTAATAAAATGAATTGGGATTACATGTTTAGTATTTAACATAAAAGAAATCTAAATGTTTGGAATGTCCATTTATTTCTCATTGTCCAATATTCCCACAAATATATTTAATATCTACAGGAATTAATAAATTATAGCCCTTTTGGCCTCAGAATTGGGCTAGTGAACTGCTAAACATTGTTTATGGAAGGAGGTGTGTGCAGTTCTTTCTGTCCATATATTTATCATTAAAACTAAAATGATTTAACAAAAAGAAGCAGAAGAATGATTTTTAACCACCTGAAATCTCATGTATATTTATTATAATTAAATATAGTTGGTTTGAAACTATGCAGCAATCAACTATCCCACTCCTTTTATGATTTTCTGGTAAAAATTAATAAATTTGTAAGGTTACATCTCTAATTTTCCATTTATGCTACAATGGAAAATTTAACCAATACTTGAACTAGTCAAATATCCATTTTTGCCAGTCACAATACTACTGCATTCAAATTTAAACTTACTGGGGCTTTAAATGTTTTACTGTACAAACAATCTCTAATACAAGCAAATATAAACTGGATTATTTTCCACATATATGATAACCACAAGAACAGCTATTATATTAAGGTCATTTTTATTGATTGGACTGCTGGAATTAAAGCAACTGGAGAACAATTACTTCATCCATTATCTGATTCATGTGAATTAGTTGTTGAATGGAGGTAGTTGAGATACTGTCATATACTTAATGAAAGTACTAAACTTCCAGATTTTTTTAAAATCTATTGTTGACTTTAAAATAAATACTTTTGACCAAATATATATACCAATTTGTTTTTAAACTTGCATAAAACTTAAAACTGTAATTCTTCTAATCAAATAATGTGCCAAAGAATACAAATGATATCTTAAGATCAATGTTAATAATCCTCATTCTTTTAAATAAGCCCACTAGATGCTGGAATACATAATTCAATACTCAATATTGATATCAATGATAGTAATAAAATTACTGTTTATTGTCAAAAGCATAATGCTGCAAGATAGATGTTAAACCCTGCCAAATACTTAATTGAATACATAATATGCAAATATTAAACAACTACCTGCAAGTTTCTTCAAGTACTTAATTGCAGCATGTTTTAAGTATGGAATGAGAAATATCCATGCTTATTTCATTAGCAATGACAAAGTTAACGTCTCTAATATATGCAGATATTACAGACCATAACATTCATGATATAGACATTCAAGTAAAGTGAACTAAAGAGTGAAAGGAATGAAAGATCCCACTTCAATTTATGGTTTGTAGAGAGAGCTGACCCAAGTCAATCACTGCAATTGGCGTCAGAGCCTGAGCAAGGCATTGGAGAAGTCAGATCAGAATTTTGGAATCTACCAATATCGACCTCAAAATAATATGGTACAGCAGCATAGTAGTTATGTGACTGCAAGTATAAATGCAACTCAAATCCCAATATGGCAGTTTGAAAATCGAAATACAATTAAAAAAAGATTAAAATCTACTGGCAAAGAGAGCCCTGAAGTTGATGGATTTTCTGTAAAAACCTGATTTACTACTCCTCTTTCATCAGGGATGAAAGCTTTCTACCCTTACCCATTCTGGTCTGTACCTGACACCAGTCAAACACCAAATGGATTTGACATTCACTTATATTAAATTCTTAATGTGATTTTAAGCAGGGTAGCAGGAAACAGATTACCACTAACACCTTCACACTGAGGGCAAGTTAAAATATGGACATCATGCAGAGCTCTGGTTTAGTCGCAGAAACACATGGACAAGATAGTAGATGTCTGCTGGCACCATTGGCTCTTCCCTCAGCATGACCAAACCCCAACAGAAAGAAAAGTGAGATAATTAGGAAGATTAGTTACAGAAGTATTTAGCAGATTATGGTCATGGATTCTATTAACCACACTAATGTAAAGCTCATCAATTACCTGCAGAGCACAGCGTGGTTTGAGGTTTGACACTGGCAGTTGCAGAGGGATGAGCCGAGTATTCACTGCCATCTTGTGCTGAAGTTCTCTTCTCCCAGGACTTCCTGGACCCTCCCTCCCGAATGGGGAGAGTACCTGCATGTGATGAAACTCTGGATGCGGGATGACTTGGTGGATGCACAAAACACTCTGTTTCTTCATCTAAGACATCAATGTCAAAGTTATCAATATCAAAGGTATCATCCAGCACCAACTCCTCATCAACACTGCAGTCCTGGCCCTGTATGTTGGGTAGCCTCTGATTCTGAGCAGTACCCGTGCTTTCAGTAGACACCAGCAGGTGTCTGCCTGCCCTGCTTCTGACATCTCCATTAGAGGATCTGTTCAAGATATGACCATAAGGAGAATAATTGGACTGACTGGCACTCGATGAGGAAGCCTTGTTCTCCCCTACTGAAAGATCAAGCTTGCTTCTTTGGAGACATGGCCTGTTCTGCCTGCAGCTAGTTGCAGGAGTCGAGAGCACACTTGTCCTGCCAGTCTGTGTCAAAGTTTCATCCATTGTAAAGAAATCTGCCTCACTAAGAAAATTATCCACTGGCAAGTTTGAGGTGTTCGGGCAAGATATCTTGAATGTAAATGTTTTAGGAGAACACTGTCCCTGGTCTGAATTGACATGAATGGGTGGAGGAAATGAATTGGTAGAATAATCATTCTTTAAAGAGTTCTGCACTGGCCGGAAAGCAGCCCTCACAGTATCTTCGTTCAGTGTTTTCTGTGTTTCATTCAGATCAGCCAAAAGCTTCTTCCTAGAAGGAAGGTAACAGTTAGTCACCAATAACTGATGCAGAAATGAAGTGTCCTTAGTTGCTGCAGGGGAGGGAGGGGTGTGGTGGGAGGAACAGTTCAGTTACCAGTTAATCTGAGGCAATGACATTCTCTGCAGTGCCCCTTTCTACAACTGAAGCATACCCCAGTCACTGAGTACACCCAATAGCAGGCCCTAAGAGGGTTGTTCTCTCAGGATTTCCATCCTGGGCATGGGTGGCCTTCAGCACATTTATTTCTGAAGACACAAGAGACTGCAGACGCTAGGACCTGGAAAAAAAAACAAACTGCTGGAGGAACTCAGCAGGTTAGGCAGCATCTGCAGAGTCAGAGGGACAGTCAACATTTTGAGTCGAGACCCTGCATCAGGATGGAGCGTGGAGGAGAGATACCTAGCAATAAAGAGGTGAGGGGGAAGGGTGAGGAAGGAGCTGACAGGCGATAGGTGGAACCAGGTGAGGGGCGGGGTGATGGGTAGATTTTTGAAGTTTAATCACTACAAGTGCAGGAAGCACAGCAGTCAACTGGCATACAGCACGAAGGCTAGGATATTGGATTATGCTCCAGATTATCCATTAAATATTGCCTGAAATTTCACATTAACGAAGAAAGCAGAAGAGGCATTGTTCAGTATGTCAACTGACAGGGTTCCATTCCTTTAGTGGTAGGCTAGTTTTTTTTGTCCACGTCTTTGGAACGAGACTTAAACATGAGCATCTCGTGAATCAGTAGGAGGAGTACTAACCATTGCTAATATGCTGTGTTAACAAAATACTTGGGCGGAATGCAAAGAGATGGGGTCCCAAAGGCAGCCAAGAAAGTTTGATCTGTATTCTTTGACGTTTAGAAGTATAAGAGGAAATCTTATTGAAAGATGTAAGATTCTGAGGGGATGTGACAGGATGGATGTCGAGACACTTCCACAGGGAGTGGCTCTAACAAGGGGACATATTTACAAAATAATGAGGCAGTGATTTAAAACTAGGAACTGTAGGAACTTTTTCTCACAGCAGATGGTGCATCTATGGAATTCTGTGCCCTGGAGGGTTGTGAAAGCTCTGTCATTGGGGGGTTTTTAAAGCGAAAGTGGATAAGTTTTTGAAACATTTGGGAAAATTAAAGGTTGTGGAGAACTGGCACAGAAGAAGAGGCAAGACTCATGGCAGATCAGCCACAAGCATGGCTGGCAGGCTCAAGGGGTCAGGTGACCTCCTCCTGGTAATTCCTTTTGTTCTTGCAATCTCTTACTAGCAAAAAATAAGAATTGATACCAATTTCCATTTCCAAAGCAGAAATAACATAAGAAAATGTCAAAACAGCAAGATGCCGGAGGAACCCAGCAGGCCAGGCCTGCTGAGTTCCTCCAGCATCTTGTCTTTTCATGTAGATTCCAGCATCTGCAGTCCTTTGTTTCTCTCTTTTCTATAAGAAAATGTCACAAAGTCTTTCACAAGAATGTTATCAAACTGAGATAGGAGGTATTAAAACAAAATCGCAGCACAAAAGGCCATCATCTGGCACTCTAAGTCCACACCAGCTCTTTGCAAGAGCAATCTAGTTAGTCACAATTCTCTATTAACCTAAAAATCTTTTCCTTTCAGATATTTATCCAGTTCCTTTTGATGGCTACGACTGAATTTGCCTCCATTGCTACCACTGGCAGTACATTCCAGACTCTAACCACTGACTGGGGGGGAAAGTAATCTTCATATCACTTTTGGTTGTTTGACCAATCAGCTTCATTCTATATCCCCAAGTTCTTGACATTACTATAATTGAGAATGGTTTATCTCTGTCTATATTCTTCTCAATCCGAAATATCAATGTCATATCCCTCACAACTTCCTCTATTCTATTCAGCCTCTCCAGACTATCCAAATATTCAAATTCCTCAGTCCTGGAACCATTCAGGTGAACCTCTTCTGAACTCTAAAACCTGGTTATCTTTCCTAAAAGAACTAGACACAATACTCGCTATGGCAAAACCAGTGTTTTAAAAAGGTTCAAGGCTTCTTTAATCTTCTACTCTGTGCCTCTTATTTCTGAAGCTCAGGATCCCTTGTATTTTTTAAACCACTTTCAACAAACTGAGCACATACATTCCCAGATCACCCTGTTCTTGTACCCCGCTTGGAGTTATGCCCTCTAGTTTATATCAGCTCTTCTCATTCTTCCTACCAAAACTTTACTTTGCATTTCTCAATATTAAATTACATCTGCCACTATCCACCAATCCACCAACCAGTTTATATCTCCTTGAAGTCCATTACTACCTTCCTCACACTATGCTCCAAGTTTTGTGTCACCTGAAAATTTGGAAATAGTGCCCTGAAAATCCAATACATGTTAAAAAAAAGCAGTGGTCCTTACACACCCTCTGGGAACCTCACCATACACTTCCCTCCATCTTATTACTAATATCTGTTACTTAGCAAGATTACTACCCATGGTTGTACAGCCCCTTTTATTCCATGTCCTTCCATCCTGACAACAAACCTATTACGTGGCATCTTATCCAATGCCTTTCAGAAGGCCATGTATACATTGCCTCATAAATCCTCCTTGTTACTTCACCAAGATATAAAAACTATTGCAATAGATGGACACAGTAAACCAATCTGAGGTTCTCTTATCAATCCACTCTTGCACCCCAGTCCTTCAATCAAGTTAGTCAGTGTTTCTGAAACTCTCCCCACTGCAAAGGTTCAACTGATTTGCCTGTTGTTATTGGGTTTAATCCCCCAAACCTTTTGTGAATGATGGTATAACATTTGCAATTTTCTAGTCCCCTTGCACTACCCCTGGACCTATTAATGTTTATAAGATTATGTCAGAAGTCCTGAAATCTCTCCCTTGCTTACCTCAGCAACCTAATATGCATCTAATCAGGACCCAGGTGATTTACCCACTTAAAGCGCTGATAGCCTTTCTAATACTATCAATTTTTAGCCCATCCAGAATCTCAATTACATCAACCACAGCACATTCCCTCTTGATGAAGATTGATGTAACGTACTCATTTGGTACCTCAACCATGCCCTCTGCTCCAATGAGTAAATTTCCTTTTAGGTCTCTGTGTCCTCACCTCTCTTGTTATAACTCTCTTTCTGTTTGTAAAACTATCTTGCATTCTCTTTCATGTTTGCTGCCAGTCTTTTCTCATGCTCTTGCTTTGCCTCTTTTATTTCCAATTTACTTCTAACTTTGAACTTTCTGTACTCGGCCTGATTTTGATCTATGAAAATCATATAACTGCAGATGCTGGAAAGCTGAAATAAAAACAGAAAACGTTGGTAACTCATCATGTTGGGCAGCATCCTGATGGTCTACAACCTGAAACATTGACTCCGATTTTCTTTTCAGATGCTGCTTAATTCTGACACAGTAAGAATCTGGCAGCTGTCATGTGTTGTGTTTTTCTGTTCTACTTTCCTTTCCGCCCGTCTGGTTACCTATGGAGCGGTCTTTAATTTCCCTACCCTTCTCCCTCATGGATTATTACACTGCATGACCAAGTTTGGTCAAAGAGGTGGATTTTAAGGAGGACAGAATGGAGATATAGAAGAAAACTAGACTGAAAACATAAATGCGATGGAGAGGTAAGATGTGGGAAAAAAAAAGGACAGACTGAAGTAGTACAGGCTATAGGAATTTATGGAGAAAGTGGTAATAAGGCCAGGAAGGGACGTGAACTTGAGACATGAGAACTTCAAATTGAACTAATACAAGTTAATAAATATAGGAGCAGTGAGTGCACAAGGACTAGACAAGCAATAGTTCTGATTGAGCTTAATAGTGGAAGAAGATGGAAAGAGGGCCAGAGGTGTTTGGTAATGTTCAAACGTGAACATAACAGAGGAATGCAGCTTGAACTAAACACCTTGTTATGGTGATCCAACAACTTGAATACATGGAGCCAGCACTTACCGGAGCTCTCTCTGCTGAAGCAGCTGGCTTGCACAAGACAAAACCTGCAGTTCACTCACTGGGATCTGGTCGACCAAGGTACAGATATCTTCCATTACTTGGATCAGTTGCTTGCTGTACCCCATTGAACTGTCTGTAAAATAGACAAAGTCAGCATCTCTATAGGCAACTTTGCAGTTTACATGTTTAGAAATACACCTAATGCACACAAATCACTAGAGCTTCTTTAACTTTCTAAGCAAGTTTGAAGAGTATCTACATCGTAATGATGACAGGATCCCACAAGAGGTCACCATGCAAACACCATTGCTGTGTCTTTTAGTTGTTGGTTCTCTTGCCAGTAAAGTTTTATATCTCATTTGTTTTACATTGAATAAACAAAACAAAAGCAGACCATACAGGCCAACACTTTTATTCCAGGGTTAATGCTTCTCACAAGCATCCTCCCACCCCCCTTCATCAATCTGATCAACATATCCTTCCATAGCAATTACCACCACAAAGAGAAATTGGGATGAAAAACATGGTTAAAGAAAGATATAATGGAGTTAGGTGAGGTAAGATGAGAGAAAGTTTATATGGAGGATGGGCACTAGGATAGAGTAGTTCTGCCAAACTGCCTGTTTCTCTGCGATTCTCATTACCCTCCAACAATAGAGCAGTTGTTTCACTTGAACTCTTATTGGATTTGTTAGTAGCAGTCATTAACAGTCATAAATTACGCATTGTAGTCATGACCTGGTGCAGTCTCACTGATCCTAGTAAGATGGGATCTCTGTAGCTGTGACACTTTACTCTGCATTCTGTAGTTTTACCTTATGCTACCTCAATGCACGCTGTAATGAATTGATCTGTATGAATGGTATGCAAGACAAGTTTTTCACTGTACTTTAGTACAAGTGACAATAATAAACCAATTTAATGCGATGAAGGAAACAGAATGAGCAAATTTAATCTAGCCTTTTATTCTTATATTATAAATCCTCATGTCC
>JARFYF010000061.1:2265305-2276663 GCA_030265395.1 Rhina ancylostomus | reverse complement strand
TTGCAAGATCATTTCTTTACAGACACGAGTACACAAAGCTCTTAAATGTTAAAATATAAATAAATATTGAGAAACTGACCTGTACGCTAATGTAACCAGTAAATGGTTTAGTTTAATTTTTGAATCATTTAAATTTATTTAAGATCTATTTCCTCACCGGTGTTGGATTAGACGCTGATTTCGAAGGTCAATTTTTAATGATAAACTCATTTTCAGCTGTACTGGTAAAACTGTATGAGGTTACCACACCTCGATACATTTTCAATGCCAAAAATAAGAAATTGTGTTCTAAAATAGATTGCACTGGGTCAGGAACATTTAGGACTGAGACAATGGAAGTGACTTTGGGCTGAAACTTATAACTTCAGAAATCTGGTCTAATTTTAGTCATGGCCAGGTAGACCATTAAGTTAAAGCAGACTTAAAAATAAATCTTCAGAAAACCAATTGGCACAGATGAGCCAGCACTGCAGAGTTTGTAGTGACAGTCTCCCTGGCAATCTAATTGATACACTCAGGTATATTTTATATGCTCTTGATTGACTCTTTTTATATCTAGCCAACTTTTCATTTAGGGGATATAGATATTCTGGTAGCTCCACAATGGGAGATATAACTGGTGAATCAGACCAGCTGACTATTGAACAATGGGCCCAACCTGCAGGAGAGCTCAGGCAGAAATACACAGCAGAGGACAGTCAGGTACAGCAGTGGTAGGAGGGTGAGGGGAGACTTACCCACCCTATCTTCAATGTCACAACCTCTCTTGATAAGAGGGAGTTTTTAATGGATTTCATTGCCATAATTTCTTCAAATCTGGTTTTGCTGTAAATCGGCTCCTAAAACTTATGGATTTGCAGGAATCTCCCAGCAGAATTACAGCACAGGTACATTGAACATACCATTAGCTAAATTAATAGTAAAAGCAGGCAGAGATGGGATTTCATTTGGCTACTTGACACATTTTCTCCCTCTGGATATATTGATTAATCTTTGAAACATTCTGAACTGTTCCAGAGCCTGTGTACTTAATTTGCACTCTTTGTGTTGTTTTCTACATTAAAAAATGTCAATCCCATTTGTGTCTTGGCCATGGTGAATTTAAAGGCACAAATCAGAGCTCCCTTCTTGTGCTGGGTATTTTTAGAATCAACTACCAAGGGATTCTATCAGTAAAGATTCAGCATTGATAAATGCCAAATGTGCCAAAATCCAGAGGCTACCTGCACTGGCCAGGGACATCCGCCTGAACTTCTCCTTGGTGGGAGTGCCCTCGTTGGCACCTGCTGTTGCAATGGCAAAGGCTGAGGTCGCTGACAGCGCACTGCGGTTGTTTTCCATCTCCCGACTGGACGTGACCACCACTCCATTATTGTAGGAAAACAAGGAGAATTCTGCAGAGTCAAAGTAGGTCACAGGTAATCCACAACCCTGGCTATCTTCAACCATTCGTTTCTTACGTGATTCAACTGATACTGGCTGTGAAACTTATATATGATGCAGCCTATGTCATTCTCTAGAACATCATAAGAAAATAAAATATAAAACTAGAGGCAGGAGGATTCAGCTCCTTGCACCATTCAACAAGGTCTGGGCTGATTCAAGATAAGAGCTGCCTTTCCTCAGCACCACTTTCCTGCACTAATCTCGTATCCCTTGATCCCTTTGACGTACAGCATTAATGGTCTTATCTGCCCCTATGCAATACAGTCACTATATAATAATGTGGTATATCATCGTTGATACAATATCATAATGGCATATTCATAAAGTAAGAGTAGACTTTTAAAAAAAAGAAAGAAATGAAATAGGTAAAGAATCCTCCCAGAAATACATCTCTGCAGGGCAGTCTAGTCAGGCTGGTAAAGAAATATAACTTTCTCAGAAAGAATTGTAAAGAATCTCCGAGTTGGATAAATGATATCTGAATACATCTATGAAAATGTTGTTGAACAGAATTTGACTCTGTTAGATAAGGTAATTTTGGAAGAGGTGACCAACCATTGGTCAAAAAGGTTGGTTTTAAAGAGCATCTTAAAGGAGAGAAGAGCAGAGTGTTTGACAAAGGAATTCCAGATACTAGGACCTGAGGGGCTATTAATAAATAAATACAAGAAGCTAGAATTGGAAGAATGCAGTGACCTGAGAGGGTTGAGGCTGAAGATGGTGAAAATGTCACGGTTATAGGTGGTTATGCCGATAGAGAGAGTTATAGGGGCTGGAGGTGGTTACAGTTTCTGAAAGTACTGCTGGAGTTGGAAGAGATTACAGAGACAGGGAGGGGTAGCAGGATACAGAGACACAACATTCCAGGGGTGTTTGATCTCCTGATCAGTTGACGACAGATTATTTGCTTCTTACCTGAGGAGTTCTTGGCTTTTAGTTTTTTTGGAGTTGTTGGAGATTTTGTTGGTGATGTTTCAGTCTCACCCTCATCGCTCAGACCTTGCTCAATCTCAGAATCCTCCTTAACTGTCCTGGCTGCACCTAATTACAAATGGGAGATTCATGATATGTCTGGAGGGTTGAGTGCTCTCAGTCCATTCACTTCTTTGCCGGGATTCCAACCAGAAATAAAAGACATCTCTTTTCAATGGGGAGCTGAGTGAAATAATTGGCCTCTAGTTGCAGACTTTAATATCTTCCTTGGCCTTAAAGGGGCTTGGCTGTAATAGGTGACTTGAGAAGTAACCAGTTCACAGTAAAATCCTTTTTGCCCTCACCAACTTTACTCATACATACTAGGCCTAAACACCTAATCAAAATACTGGACGTGCACATGTCAAAACTCCAACTTCCCAGGTAAGCTGTGAAGTGGCCATTATTTCTGTAGTAACTGATATATACGCTGAGTGACATCACACGCAGCTGCACAAAGAAATCTTTTCTGTCACCTGGTGTTCACTCATATCATTGTATGTAAAGTGCAAGGCGAAGCCAGCCCCTCCAATTCACACACACCATTCCACCACATACATTGAGACTAAGCCGCACGAAGCAGTGCCTCCTTCTTGAACTGTACAGACTGCAATAGTTCAAGGCGGCACATCTTCACATTCTGAAGGATAATTAGAGATGAGAAGTAAATGTTGGCCAAACCAGCAACACATACACCCTGAGAACCCCAACACCAAGATACAAGTTGTAGAACTATCCCCTTCCTGATGTTGCCATCTAACACTATTGGCACTGATAACTCACCTCCTTTGCTGGGACCAGAATCTTCAGCTTTGTCCGATTTGGTTTCTTGCTCATCGGGGAGTTTGTTGGAATAGTTGCCGGACACGTAGAGTTTGTTGATATCCAGGCTGGTCTTGCTGAAGGGGGACGGTGAGGAGTACATGCTTGCATAGCCGTTGGATGAGCAGGTCATGGTGGCAAGATCCAGGGCTTTCCCCCCAGTGATAATGGGAATATTCAGGGAAAGCTTCCTCCTCCGAATCGGCGATGATGTCTTAGAAATGGAAAGGGGTGGCGGAGAGGAAAATTTCCGACTCGCTCGTGGGGACTTAGGGGGCTCCCTGTACAGAAGCTTATTATTTTGGCTGCTTGCAAGAAAGAGTTCAAGTGACCTATATTTGAAATAAATTCTAATGTTAATAGAATTGTTGAGATATAATTGCTGCATTTTATTTAACTGAAAGCATCATCATACAGTTAGGGCTGACTGAAATCAAACGCACTTTACTGAGAGTTAACTTCATCATTATCCCTTTCAGATAATTGTAACAGATTATGCTTGTGATTGCTGTAAAAGGGTACAACAAGGGTCTTTACAACTTCTCAATAATTGCTCCAAGTTTTTCTTCTAAAAACATATTATGATAATTAACTATAATCTGTAATAATTATCTGGAAGAGATAATGATAAAGAAGTTAACACTCTTGTTGTGGAGACACAAGAGACTGCAGATGCTGGAATCTGGAGCAAAAAGCGAGTTGCTGGAGGAACTCAGCAGGTCAGTCAACATCTGTGGAGGGAAATGGACAGCTGACATTTCGGGCCAAGACCCTTCATCTGGACTGAAGGAGTAGAGGGGAGATAGCCGGTAATAAAGCAGTGAAGAGGAGAGGTGGGGCAAGAGCTGGCAAGCAACGGGTGGATCCAGGTGAGAGGGGGTGATTGGCAGAAGGGTGGAAATACTGATAGAGATGGCAGCCTTGATGTACCCATTTACAGGCAAGAAATGGGCCTGTCCTGGAAATCTGCCTCACCCAGAATCAATATTGGTAAGTGCTTCTATGAGATGAGAACTCAGCAATATCATTAGTATAACCAATGAGGAAGCTTTTATGAACAAATTGTTGACATCACTGTACATGTGATCAGAATAATTTTTTACAAACACATACACCTGTAGCCGTATGCGATGGGTTTCCGTAAGGAAAACTCAGAGACGTGGAGGCTAGGTTGAAACACACTTTACTGACTCAAACAAAAGGCGCGCGCACTCACATCCCACACACACTCACATGCACCCAAACACACACACACACACACACACACACACACACACACACACACACAAATAGAGTGGGCTTAAGTGCGTCACACAATAACAAGGTCATGCGAAACACACAGACGTCACCTTGCAGGTATTGCACTTATTGGCTTCTTGTAAATGGTGATGAGCTTGTCCAGCACCACATCGGCTGTCGTGAATACCCGGTATGAATGCAGGAACGTGTTGAGGAAGTCTATACTTAAGAAGCGCAGGTCAGTCAGGCGCTCCAGTAGACGTTCCACAGTTGCATAGCGAATCTGGAGAACTTTGCAGGAGTTGAGGGTTTTGCTGAACCTTATATCCACGTCATCACAGTAAAGGCTGGTGTCAGACCTGTTAGTTACAATAAAAACTGAATGAGGATCTTGTTAGGAAAGGGTGGACTATCGATGGAATGGAGACGACATAGTTCCTTATAAAATTCTGGATAATGTTTGACTGATTTTTGTTAAAATGTGATTTCAATGGATGTGGAGCTGAGGCAGGTAGTTAACGTTAAGATGCAGATTGCAAATGGCAGTTGATGCTGGGTTAACTGTTAATTTTAAACCTGAGACTGACGGATAACCAACAGTGGTGGGAAATGGGTAAAAGGGGCTATTTGTTCAGTTAGAGTCATAGAACAGTCAGTCTCATCAAATGGCTTATCAGGCTGCAAAGGTTCACCTTTCCCAATATTCCTAGTGGTAGAAAAGGCTTGAAGAGCTGCCCTACATACATTTATTTTATGATAATACTGATGATCTGGTTAAAGTAGCTTCTTTTAAATTCTGGATCCAGGTGTCAGCTCAAGTTCAGGTAGACCACTCCCCAGGGGTGGAAATCCACAGCAGGGCATGTGAGGTGAATTCCTTCCATTTTGGATTCAGCAATGGGGTTGCCCCTTTCTCCATGTCCTCCAAATGGTGAACCTGTCTCTAAAGATCTGCAACATGCCGGTGTTATATTGTCTTTCAGTTTTGTCTTTCATCTCCAACTAGTTGTTGGCCTGATTGCAGTCGAAGCTGCCACATTGCAATGGCTGTGCAAGGTTGGCTGGAATCGGAAAGGAAATCCCGTCCCTAGCACAGTGGGCAATAGCTGGAAATATACCTTCACACGGGAAGATACTGTGATCTGAACTGTATTGCCTGAAAGGATGGTGGTCACAGATTCAGTGGGAACTTTTAAAATGTTTTTGGATAAATACCGGAAGGAAGAACTATTACCTGGGAATGGCAATAGTTGGTTAACTCAGTCTGGAATGCGTCACTGTAGTAGAAGTAGAGTATTTGCACAAACCCAACCCAGGACTCCCCAATAACCAAGGCAGGAAGGAAATCTTTCCAGGATATCACAGAAGGTTCATCACGGAGATGGTGCTGTATTCCATTGTCCATGACAGAGAGAGATCAAGGGTCCTACTAGACTTCTTTGGGACTTGTTTTTGTTCTTTCATGCTATGTGTGGGTCACTGTCAAGGCTGTCAATCATTATCCATCCCTAATTGCCATAGAAGGTGATAATGACAACAGGGTGCTTGGTAAGGCATGTTCGAGGGCAGTTAAAACCCATCCATAGTCTGTCATTGGACTGGAGTCACATATAGGCCAACAGACTTCCTTCCCTGAAGGGCATTGGGTTTTTTACAATAATACAGCGATTTTTCTTTGAACATATTGTTTATTGTTCCTGAGTTATTGAATTGTCTGGCTGGATTTGAAGTCATGTTTGCTGATTTCTAGCCCAGTAACCTAGAGATTATGTGTCCAAATTCTGACTGCATTAAAGTGGGCAGGGGAATGTCCTCTGCTTCCCATTGCTTCAGTGAAGCAAGTGGAAGTGCAGGGTATTGTCACTTACTTAATCATCTGTGGAACTGTGACTTTGGAATTTTCTTCAAATGCATTCATCATCAGTCCATTGCATCGAATATTATCTATGCACTAGAAAGAGAGAAATATTTCAGTAGGTAAAAATATTTCAGTAGGTAAAGATCTTAAGAAAAAAACAAAACATTGGACAGAAAGTTTTGTACAACTTGGTTTCTGACTTGAAATGTTAACTCTGTTTCTCTCTTCACTGGCACTGCCTGACCTGTTGAGTGTTTCCAGCAATTTGGATTGAAAGGTGCTCTCGTGAGATCTAAGAACTTAAATTACTGCTAGAAAATTAAGCAACTGCATGTGGCGGTACAGCAATAATTAAAGACCCAAAACACCCAAAATATTTCACAGGAGCACCATCAAATAAAGTTTATAACCAAGCCACATGAGGAGAAACTAAAATAAAACCTTTGACAATAAGGCAGAATTTCAGGAGCATTTCGAAGGAAAGAAAGGTGGAGAGGTTGCTGGGGGGAATTTGGGCCCAGTCCAGAAGACACAATCTTTTTTCACTACTTTGGTGCAGTGTTAATGGAGCGTGGTACCTTCAGCAGTTCCATCAATTGGACAAGACTTAAGAGCAAGTTCAAAGGATCTCATTTCACTACAAAGGAGAGCAAGAGTCATTGTCCAATACTCTTCCTCAGCCAGCACCAACTTAGAGATCCTTTCGCTTACTAAAACTTTTCTGGACAAGCTGGGTGAGGGTTGGTTGTCATGTTTTTTCAGGATGTGGGCATTCCTGGCAACATGGTGCTCACTGTCTGCTTCCAGTACCCTGATCCCATGTGGAAAATCCCAGGGATGAGAGCCAGGAACGGGTCAAGTACCTTGATGCAAGACCAGCAGGGTAAACGTGGAAAGGGAAGGAGGAGTGGGATTAAGTGGACAGCTCTTTCAACAAGCTGGCACAGGGAAGATGGGCCAAGCAGTCTTTGTCCGTATGGTTCTGTGAGGATTCACTCACCTGGCTGATGTCACTTGTCCATGCTGCTTTCTCCTGCCGTGATGAGGCCACCAGAATTACAGTGAACGACGGAGCATCTTTTGGTTCCACCACAATCTTGAAGTCAAGGTGTTCCATGTCCTGACCTGCTCCCCGTGCTGGCAGACATAAAGAGAGAAGTTTCAAACCAGCAGTGGCAAGGCAATTGGCCCTTTTCATCTCCCACATTCTTGGACTTGCCAGGGGTCTCACATCATCCCCAGAAAGTCAAATCACTGCTGCCCAATCCATGGATTGTGCATCAGCCAATAGATTTCTCATCTTGGGAAATGGGTTATTAAACGTTGGGAGAGCAGAGTGCCAGCATGGATCCCATCATACCCGGCCTCTATTCAAATCCTAATTGAGATTGCATGACCAATCTATCCTAAGAGAAGCTGGACCAAAGAAGTATTTAGACACAAGAGCACCACCCACTGCAGGTTCCCATCCATGTCACACACTATCCTGATTTGGAGATGCATCATAGTCACTAGGTCAGATCTTAGAACTGTCTCCTCAACAGCCCTGTGGGAGTACCTTCACAGGAAGGATTGTTCAGGTCAGGATAGTGTCACCAGGAGAGGAGTGTGGAGGTGTGGTTGTTCCTGTGCATGTGCTGCCTTAGGTAGTAAAGGCAGTCGGTTCAGGAGCTTTCTTGGTGGAAAGCTACAATTCAGCGTCAATTTTAGCCTTTAGTCTGAAACTCTCTACCCATTTAACTGAGGCTGTGCCAAGGCAGGGTTCAGTGAGAGCACATGTAACAGAATGAGGCTGAAGTCAGCCTATGGCTCCAGGAGTTGGTCAGCTGATCTACTGTACATATACAGACCCCTCACAGGCACACACAAATACAGAGTCATGAGCAGACTCACACATACAAACCCAAACTTAGACACACACACACACGCAGATTCACATTCATGGGTGCTCACACTACGCTCACATATACACACTCAAACACCATGATAAATATTTTAACACATTTTACATACTTTCATCTTCTGTAGTCTCTGGATCCTCCACCAAGGTGCAGTCAATGAGGGAGAGAACACCATTCTGGAATGCAATTACAACCACATGAGAAGGCAAACAAAATGTGACTTAAACATAAGTTCTCTTCCTTCTCACAGTGAGTTCATCCATGTCATGGTACACATCATTGGTTAAAGGGCAGACACACAACTGATGATAATTAACAGAGTGCTGTGAAATGGCACATTTTTGTAAGAAGAATGAGAGGTAGTATGAACTTAGTGGTGAGGTCATAAAGAGGATGTGAGAAACAAGAGAAATCGAGGCTATATACATTAATCATTGAAAGTTTAACTTCCCCAAAGGCAACTGCTCTAGTCTGGAGCAGAGTGCCACACATCGCTCTGTTCAATTGGTTGTTGACTAACTAGATGAGCACAAAGGATACTGTAGTTGGATGAGTATCATTTGGGCAGGAAGAGGAAGGGGTGACTAGGTGCTCCTGATTGGTTAGCAGCAACTGCTTCAGAGTATGCTGTTGGCCTGGACTTCTGCTTTCCATGGTCTGAATCCCACCCTGGTACAGCCAGAACTTTGTGTGCTCCTCTCTGACCTATCCTACAGCTTCCTGCCAGGTGCTCTCTAAACCCCAGGTTGCTGGTGGTACAGGTGCAACAGGTTATCAAGAAGGCAAGTGAAATGTTGGCCTTCATTGCTAGAGGGGGTTATGCTGGAGCTGTACAGGGTACTGGTGAGGCCTCACCTGGAGGACTGCGTGCAGTTCTTGAGGAAAGTTTCCTTACTTGAGGAAAGATATACTGGAGACAGTGCAGAGGAGATTCACTAGGTTGATTCCAGAGATGAGGGGGTTAGCTTCTGAGGAGAGATTGAGTCACCTGGGACTATACTCACTGGAATTTGGAAGAATGAGAGGGGATGTCATAGAAGCATGTAAAATTATGAAAGGGATAGATAAAATAGAGGCGGGAAGGTTGTTTCCACTGGTAGGTGAGACTAGAACCAGGGGACATGGCCTCAAGATTCAGGGGAGTAGATTTAGGACGGAGATGAGGAGGAACTGCTTTTCCCAGAGCGTAGTGAATCCGTGGAATTCTCTGCCCTGGGAAGCAGTAGAGGCTGCCTCATTAAATATATTTAAGACAGGTTTACATTTTTGCAGGGAATGAAGGGTTCTGGGGAAAAGGCAGGTAGGTGGAGCCAAGTCCACAGCCAGCTCAGCCATGATCTTATTGAATGGTGGAGCAGGCTCAACAGGCCAGCTGGCCAACTCCTGCTCCCATTTCTTATGTTCTTATGTGCCAAGGAATGTTCTGCTCTCCCTCAAGCACTGAGAGTGGGGAGAGCTGGGCATACCTGGTAAAATTTCCAGTGAGATCCCCAACATTGGGGCATACACACGTCTCTTGTTCCAGTGACCAGAATTCCCTCAGTGGTCACCAGAGAGATGGCAGTTTTCATAAATTAACAGAGTTCCAAGACCTGTGAGGCCTCTGGGAAGAGAAAGAAAAAGTAATGGGGAGATCCTTGAATGGAAAGAGAAACAGGAGATGATCACGTGGCTGTGGAACTGAGCCCAAGTGATCACATGGCTTCCTTGAATGGAAACTCTAGACACTTGCTCTGTACAAATGCTGGGGCTTTGGGGTTCGGGGAAGGTTTAGCCCAACCCTAGCACTAAAGCCCCAGCCATTCATTTCCCTTTAGGCTCCCACCAGGCTGGCACCATGAAAGAGCCAAATTCCCTGAGTAGCTTCTGACATACTTACTCGTTTACTGTCAAACAGCATCTGAAAAACAAAACCAGTCACAGTGAGTACCACATGGCGGGACTTGGAGACACAGAAATGTCTGAGTGGGTGGGAGAATGTTCCATTACAGTGATGTAAAATTACATTTGAGAATGTTGCAAGAGGGAGAGGCCATTCATCATTCTAGCCTGTCCCACCGTAGAACAGATCTTGAATGATGTGTGACCTAATTCCATTAACCTGGCCTTTCCTCCCTCCCTCAGTTCCACAGCCTAGTAAAAATCCATCAGCCTCAAAGTTAAAATTAAATTGTTCCTGAGCTGCGCAGTTTGTGACCAGATTTCCGAGTTTGACCTGTGTGTGAATGGGAACCCCAACTTCACTCCAGTCAAGCCTGATTCCAACACTCAGACTTTGCTCCTCTGGTGAGGTGAGGAATTCCTCAGGATCACAATTTTGACATGAGTGACAATGAGTGAAAGATACCTGCAAAAGCACATTTCACCTAGTCACTCGCTTCACCATTCTGAATAATTTTTGATCCCAGCGAAGAAAGACTTCACCTGATACGGGGTGGGGGAAAGCTGGGATTGTTCTTAGAGCAGAGAAATTGGAGGAGAGATTCAAAAGATGTTTTCAAAATCATGTGGTGTTTTGATAGAATCAGTGAGGAGAAGCTGCTTTCAGCAGCGGGAAGAGGAGGATTTATTTTTACACAGAAAATCTCTGTGATCTGGAACATGCTGCTTCAAAGGGCATTGGACTTGCTAGGATCTTTCATAGAACAATGCAGCACAGGAACAGGCCCTTCGGCCCACCATATCTGTGCTGAACAAGATGCCAAATTAAACTAAATCTCTTCTGCCTGCACATGATCCCTATCCCTCCATCCCCTGCATATTCATGTGTCTAACAGCCTCTTAAACCCCACTATCGTATCTGCTTCCACCACTGCTCAACAGCCTGTTTCAGGCACCCACCACTCTCTGTGTAAAAAAACTTGTCCCACACATCTCCCTTTAACTTCCCCCCCTCACCTTAAATTCATGTCCTCTAATATTTGACGTTTCTACCCTGGCAAAAAGATTCTGTCTGTCTGCCCTATCTGTGCCTCTCATAATTTTATAAGTTCTATCAGAACTTCCCTCAGCCTCTGACACTCCAGAGAAAACAACCAAAGTTTGTCCAACCTCTCCTTATAGCTCATAACTTCAAATCCAGGCAGCATCCTGATAAACCTCTTCTGTACCCTTTCTAAA
>JARFYF010000061.1:2102530-2113782 GCA_030265395.1 Rhina ancylostomus | reverse complement strand
TGAGGGGGTACCTCACTGTTGGAGGGGCAGGACTGAGGGGGTACCTCACTGTTGGAGGGGCAGGACTGAGGGGGTACATTGCTGCCATATTTAATTCATTCTTGGAATCCACTCCTCACCTCCAGCACCTATTGCCCATCAGTAACGACCTGTGAGAAGGTGGGGGTGAGCTGCAGCCTTACACTGCTGCAGTCCTTCTGGTGAAGGTGCCCCCAGAGCACTGCTGGGGAGGGAGTTCCAGGATTTAGATCACCGGCGGTGAAGGAACGGTGATGTACTTGCTAGTCAGGACGGTGTAAAGTTTGGGGGAGAGCCTGCAGTCTCGTGTGCCCGTGTGTCTGCTGCCCTTGCCCTTCGTGGTGGCTGTAGCATAGATCTGGGAGGTGCGTTATCACGGTAGCCTGGACAGGCAAGTACAGGTGGTTCACAGTGAAGGCTCAGTGTGCCTGTGGTGGAGAGAATGACTGTTCAGCATGCCTGGGGGTGTTGACTGAGCTGTTCGTCCTGCCTGGTGTCAAGTTTCCAGCAAGTGGAGGATATTCCATCATTCTCCGACTTGTAGGTGGTGGAAAGGCTTCGGGTGTCAGGAGTGAGACACCAAGCTCCCAACCTGCTCTTGCAGCCACACTAGTCGTGTAGTTGATTCAGTTATTGAGGGTGGGGGACTCAGCAATGGTAATGCGATCGAGTGTCAGTGGTAGGTAGGTAGATTGTCTCACGTTGGAGATAGTCATTGCTGGGCACTCTTGAGGTACCAACATTACCAGTCACTCATCAGCCCAAGACCGAATGTTGTTTTGCTGCAGGCATGGACTGAGCAGCTGTCAGTGGAATTGTTCATCTGGAAGGTCATTGATGAAGCAGCTGAAGATGGTCGTGTCCTGGACAACCCGAGGTACTCCTGCTGTGATGTCCTAGGCCTGGGATGGTGACCTTCCTTTGTGTGAAGTAGAATTCCAGCCATGGAGAGTGTTCTCTTTGAGACCACTGACTACCAGTTCCTCGATGCCGCATTCAGGCAAATGCTGCTCTGATGTTGAGGGTGGTTGATGTAACCTCACCTCCAGAGTGCTGCTCTTGGACTGAGACTGTGCTGAGCTCTGGAACCAGGTAGCCCTGGTGAAACCCAGACTGTGCACCAGTGAGCAGGTCATTGGTGAGAAGGTGCCACAGTGTCAAAGGCACCTTCAGCACTTACCGATAATGAGAGTAAATTGATTGGCCAGAATTAGCCCAATTGCATTTTTCGTGCCTTTTGTGAACAAGACGTAACCTGGGCAAACTTGTAACTTTATTGCGACAGCTCTGTGGGAGGCTCACCTGGGGCTCAGGTCTTCAGTACTGCACTGGATCCTGCAGTTCAGGTTGTTCATTAAAATGTTTTGTTAGGTACTGGGTCTGGAAAAAGAAACCATCAGCTCTGTTCCACCTTCCAATCGGTATGAGGGAAGTGTACTACAGCACTAAAGAAGGCCACTGGGCTCATCATCTCCATGACAGCCTATAAAAGAGAAAGCTCTCCCTTCCCATCTCTTGGTCTATTGCCCAGTTACAGGTCTTCCAGTGCTACTCCAGGTACCTTCTAAATATGGAGATGGCCCATCCTAGAAATGGGATCCACAGGTGTTTCCCTTGTGCAAACAACACAGGCAAGTGGTTCTGTCTGGGTTAGACTGTGCTAGTGATCACCCATCAGGAAATTGGTGCAGGGACCTCCGAGCAAGAGTATCTGCCTGGTATCAGTCGGACACCAAGTTCTGCCCTGCACATTGCCTGTATTGCTGTCAACGTTGGAAGCCTGGTGTGCAAACTATAACTATAACTATATCATTCACACACAACCACCCTGGGGCAGGGATCTGCCACAAGATGGCAATTCGGGAGTTTCACTGTGACATCGATGTTCTGCACCACACCTGCCAACCTCGCTGTCAATACCAAGATCACGAACCCGTGTCAGCAGTTGTTCCTCTGCTGTTCACAGTCTCTTTGTTTGCGTCACATTGGAGCTGGTGCTCGGAGGTCCCTACACCAATGTCACATTGGAGCTGTGTGCTGTGATCACTGCCCTTGTTCAGCCCATGCCTCAGCTCCCCTCTAATCCCTCCCACATTTACCTTAATTCTCTGCCCACTGATTATTTTTCTCTCTGTCAAGGAGAATAAATCCTTCCTGTTCCTGTCTCATGTAGTTTCATACAGCTCAGTTGTCTCTCTTCAGCCTCTGTGCCTCAAGCCCAGTCCAGCCTGTATCTCCTCACAACTAGAACTGTCCAGCCCTGGTGACGGTGCAGTAAATCTCCCCGCACCTCTCCAGTGGTCTCACACCTCCCTGCAGTGACCAGAAGTGTACACTGCTGCGGCTGCAGCCCAAACAATTCAGTTCGGACATCACCTTCCTGCTCTTTCAAGCTATCTCCTGGCACTTGTCTGCAGCTCCCATCACTCAGGTGTTCTGAGATGTATCTCTGGAGATGGGTGAGAGGGATGTGGGCATCTGGGGCTTTGGTTGGGGTTGCTCTATCAGAACACTGTGCTGAGATGACCCCTCTCCCCTCTAGCCGGATACGTTTAGTTTTTCTCACACTTCCAGATCCTCCACTACAGCTCAGTTTTCAGTACATTACAGGCCTGGGCCTCGACTCCAACTTCTGCACCATTGGGTGGCGCTCCAGAGCCGGTGGTGTGCTGGGAGAGAGGATGTTGATCCAGGAGGTGGAGAGCAGCCCCTGTATTAATAGAACAGCTGCAGTGTCCCAACAATCACAACAGCAAAAATTCTACAGCAGTGACATATGTGCAGCACTGTGCACTGTTCACTCTGCGTATTAGACAGAGACCCAGTGGTGAAGATGTAAATAGAAAACTTACAGGTGGAAGTGGAACTGAGAGGTTATACTCCCTGGGGGAGGCTGAACAGCTGGGAGACTTTATTTTCACCAGAGAAAAGGCTGAGTAGAGATCTTCAAATAAAGTCAGGTAGAGGTGGTGAGAATGTGTCCACCGTGCAAAGTCTAAAACCAGGTTCTGTTAGTAAATGAGAATCACTGACAAACACTGTGGAGGATTCAGGAACGCTCCTTAACCCAGAGAGGGTGGAGAATGCGGAACAGCAAGGAACTGAAGTGAACAAGAGGACGTAATTGGAATTTATAGATTAAGGAGACAAGGTAATCACTAAATGGTCTGTCCCCGTCCTGTGAATTCTACCGACAATAACGTGGTCAATATCGACCATATCATTGCCTGGGGATGCTGTCTGAATATAGAACGTTGGCCAGGGTGTGGGAGAACCTCTGCTTTCCCACCAGTGGGACGGTGGGATCCTTTGTACCCTGGAACAGAACTGTGCCTCACCTCCCTGAGCCCTGTATAGCACATCCTGTGAGAAGCTCAAACACTGATTCTGGACTCAGAAACCAGGGAGATCTCAAATGAGACAATTATAGAATCGTGCAGAAACGAGTCCTTTCAGTCCATCTCGTCCACCACGACAGTGATGCCTGTCTACGCTAATCCCATTGGCCCCCATTAGGCCGAGTCCTTCGATGCCTTTCCCATCTCAGTACTTGTCTTATGCCTTTTAAACATTGTAATTGTACCCACCTCTACCACATCCTCTGGCAGCTCGTTCCACACACCCCACCGCCCTCTGGGTGAAAAACTGACCACTCAGACCCCCTTGAAATTTCTCCCCTCTCACCTTAAATCTGAGCCCTCGAGCTCCAGACTCCCCTACCCTGGGAAAAGGCACTGACTATGCCCCTCATCATTTGATAAATCTCTATACGGCCAGCCCTCAGCCTCCTACAGACCTAGCCTGTCCAATAATCTCTATACGGCCAGCCCTCAGCCTCCTACAAACCTAGCCTATCCAATAATCTCTATACGGCCAGCCCTCAGCCTCCTACAAACCTAGCCTGTCCAATAATCTGTATATGGCCAGCCCTCAGCCTCCTACAAACCTAGCCTGTCCAATAATCTCTATAAGGCCAGCCCTCAGCCTCCTATCCAATCTCTCTTTTATAATTACCTCCCTCCATCCTGGTAACATCCTGGGGAATCTCTTCGGCATTCTCTCTGCTGCTACCCCACCCTTCCTGTAGTGTGGTGACCAGAACTGTACACAATACTCCAAGTGCGGTCTAACCAACGTTTTGTACAGCTGCAGCACGACGTCCCAACTCTCATACTCAATGCCTCGGCCTATGAAGGCAAGCGCACCAAATCCCTTCTTCATTACCCTATCCACCTGTGTCACCAGTGTTGACAAACTATGGACGTGCACCCCAAGGCCCCTCTGTACATCAACACTCCTTAGGTCCTATGTGTCCTACTAGAATTTGAAAAAGTGCAAGTCTTATGAATTTTGTATATCTATGGGTTCCTGCCGTACAATTATCCTGGAAACCTCAACTTCTGTGGATTAAATGAATGACAAGGACCAGACCAAAGGTTATATTGGAAAATTACTTGTGCTTTAGGAAGTAACATATTGGTGTGGATAGAAGAGCATTTGGTGAACAGGAAATCGAGAGCAAATGTTTAGCAAGATGCAATGAGAAGTGAGTCATAGGGGCTGGTGTATGGCCTCAACTTTGTAAAATTATGTAAATGACCCAAGGTATGGTTACTAACTTCACAGATGGCATAGGACTGGTAGGGATGTAAATTGTGGAGAGAAAATGAGGAGGGTACCAACAAATGTAGATAAGTGAGTTGGGCAAAAATACTCATGAAGCTCATGAGACACGATTTCCCATGCCGAATATCACTAATCGGTCCTTGCCTTTCCAAACGTAGGGAGATCTTGTCTCGATCCCCTCCTGTAACTTGCCCACCACTGACGTTAGGCTCATCGATCTGTAATTCCTTGGCTTGTCCCTGCAGCTCTTCTTAAGGCACAAGATTAGCCACCCTCCAGCCATTGGGTACCTCACCCGGGGCTAACGATGGTACAAAACATCTCTGCCAGGGCCCAGGCAATCTCTTCCCTGGCTTCCCACAACATCCTACGATACACTTGGTCAGGTCCTGGGGAATTTTTCCACCTTTATGAACTTTAAGACCAACAGCACCTCCTGCTTTGTAATGTGGATATGTCCCAAGACGTCATTATTCTTTTCCCTGAATTCCCTAGCTCCCATGACCTTCTCCGTGGTAAGGACAGACAAGTACATTTACATTCTCGCCCACCTCCTGTGGCTCCACACACACACGACCACATCAGTCCTTCAGCACCCTGTTCTTTCCCTCATTACCCTTTCACTGACAATGTTCTTATAGAATTCCGCAGGATTCTCCTTTACCACGTCTGCCAGAGCTATCACATGTCCTCTCCACCCCGCCCCGCAGCGATTTTCCTTCTACTCCTCAACGGATTCACTTGATCCCAGCTGCCTGTACCTGACATACGCTTCCTTCGTTTTCCAGACCAGAGCCTCAGAGTCCCTCATCAACCAGGGACCTCAGACTCAACCAGAGCCTCAGATTCCCTCATCTCGCCAGCTTTGCCCATCACTCGAACAGGAACTGAGCTCTCCCTATCTCACTTTTAATCCAGTCCGTGCGATGAGACACAGGACTGAGACTGGGGTCAGAAGGTGAATGCTGGCCTTGAATGGTCCCGGTGGATCTGATAGTGTGTCAGTCAGGGTCTGAGAGCATTCACCTCAGATCAGATTCCTCTCATGACTGGGTTAGTGAGTGCAGGACTTGCTCAGAGCCAGTGCTCTTTCATGGAGTCTTATGTTAATCCTCTCGAAGTGTCTCTGCTGTTCAGAGGAAGCTGGGTCAGGTGTTTACAGATGATAACACAGCAGCAGCCTGTTTAATGTCCATGCTTGTTTGTTACTTTGGAGATTCAGAAGCAGGAGCTCACAGACTGAGAGATTATTTCAGAGGGCCTCACTATTGTGCTGCTACTAGATTATAGAGAACCATCTTAGTCAAAACTTTGTGCTTCTCACATCAATGAATTTCAGTCCAGTGGGACTGATGGTACAATAGTTCCTTGTCCCAGCTACACTGAACTACGCCAACTTCACAACAAAGAAACAGGCCATTGAGCCCTACTGCCCCTGTTGGTGCTTCTGCCCATACCAGCTCTCTCACACTATGTCTCTCCGTCACCATATCCCACTGTCCCCTCCCTCCCTCTCTCTGTGTACATCGAACTCACTGAGAATATATCTCTACTGTTCCCCTCTCTGTGGAAGCAGGTTCCACATTTTCCCTACTTCCTGGGTTACATGAATTTGGTTTTTCTCCCAGCGGGTAACGTTTGTAGGGAGAGAGAGGCTGAGTCTGAACTGGCCTTAGGGACTGGCAGGCTGCAATGCAAAGGTTCCACTGATTTTAATGGGAATAAGATCAAAGTATCCAGTGCCTCATGCCATGAAATTAACTCAGGAGGCTGCCTGAGAGCAAGACCTCATCCTGTCAGAACGACAACAGGCCAGGAGGAGATGAGGGACAGGAAGATCCCATTCAGTCATCTTAGATCATGGCTTACATTGACTTGCTTGACTTCCTTGTGGTTTGATACCCAATAGTAATGAACCTGTCTCAGTGCAGAAGGCCTCAGAATCCAGCACTCATTAATGGTGGTGTTACATTCAAGAATCTCCCACTGGAGAGACACGTTCTGCTGTGTCTACGCTGTTGAATCTTTTATTATTTTAAGCACTGTCACCATATCAGATGACCCCTAAAGCCAGGTGAATTTATGGCACGTAGCAAACCTCTTCAAGGCCAATCTACCACTCGTGGGCAGAACCAGGAACTGTGACTCGGACAGAACCTATCACTCCCTGATTGGAATCCTTCGCCCTGAGATAAAGAACGACGTTCCACCAGCTTTTATGACCACGTTGTGCCAGAGAACCAACATTGTTCCCAACTGATGGTCCGAAAACCAAAAACTTGCAGATGCTGGAAATCTGAAACAGAAACAGAAAATAGTGGGAATACTCCGCAGGTCAGGTGGCAACTGTGGGAAGAGAAAGAGTTAATGTTCAGGTCGAAGACTTTTCCTCCGCATTTTCAGTTTCTGAACCAGCCAGAGAGGAGTCATTCCTTGGGCTGGAATGAGACTTGTGCTTTTATTGAAGCAATGGTAGGGTCTTTAATCTAAATCAGAACAAGAAGAGTTTGCATTTTCACAACCTCAGGATATCATAAGGTACCTTACAGCCAATAAAATACTTTTGAAGTGGTGTCCTATCATGACAGAGTAAAATTAGCTACCAACTTAGTGCACAGCAAGATCCCACAAGCAGCAAGCAGTTTATTGGACGATATTCTGTAACAATAATGGTGACTAGGGGATAAGTGATGTTGAGGACACTGGGGCGAATCGTACTGGCACCTTTCACTTCCACCTACAGAGCAGATGAACCCTCAGGTTAAAATCTCATTTGAAAGACGGAGGACCTGAGAGCACAAACCTTTCTCAGGCCAGCAGCAAGTCCGTCCTTGGTAAATGTTCATCCCTGGTGAGGTCTGAGCTCCTGAGCCAGTCAGCACTAATTCTACTGCTGTGTGAGTGTGTGGTTTTACTGTTAAGTGCCACCATAGTGTGGAGTGTGTACAGTCCTCACTGACATCCTACCATCACTCACAACCCTTCTCCAAGGCAAGAACTTTCCAAGGTGCTTTGCTCCAAATGTTGACATTGAACCAAATATTAATCAGGTGTCCAAAGGTTCAGTCGAAGGGGTGGGGTTTAAGTCACAGAGTCGTACAACACGAAAACCTCAGAGGCAACGAAGCACCAATTTACTCTATTCCTACAGGGAACTATTTAACGCTCCCTGCATTCCCATCTTCTCCCCCACATTCTACCACTCACCTCTGGACTAGGGAAACTTACAGTGGCCAATCAACCTACCAACCCACGTCTTTGAGATGTGGGAGAATGCTGGAGCCCCTGGGGGAAACCACACGGTCACGGGGAGGAAGGAGCAAACTCCACAAGTACAGCACTGGAGGTCAGGAAGCTGGGTTACTGGTGGTACGAGACAGTAAATCTACAAGCTGTGCCACTGTGCCAGCCCAAGGAGTATCCTAAAGAAGAGGAGGCAGAGAGAGAGAGACAGGGAGACAGAGAGACAGAGAGGGAGAGAGAGAGCAACTAATAAACAGTGTTGAAGTGTTAAAGAATAAACCTATTGTGTTTACATATAAGGCTTGATTGTCAGGAAATTATTTTGTAATGCAGCTTTATAGAAAAATCAGTATTATTTAATCAGAACAAGGACTGCTTCTTGCAAGAAAAGGTCGCTTCTGCCCCCAGACACCTTCCACAGAGGGAGGGGTGGGTGTTATCCACCTACACCTCAGTTCCTGTTCTACACTGCTCCTCTCACCACAGAACTGTGATATTTCCAGCTTAGAAATGAAGGAAAAATACACAGCACAAAGGCAGAAGTTGTCTTGTTAAATAAGAGAGACCATCGCAGAAATAAACGAGAGCACTGTGGTTTACAACAACCCCGCCAGACCCCTCTCTGACCTCCTCTTTCAACGTCGCTGAACCCTCCAGCGCTGAAGGAGGCCAATTGGCCCATTGTGTCTGTGCTGATACACTAGCTTCACTTTCCCGGTAGCCCAGATAAAGTTCTTCCCCTTGGAACATTCATCCAATTCCTTTGTGAAAGTTCCTGTTGAATGTGCTCACCCTGCCTTCCAGCCAGTGGTTTCCAATCGCAACAACTCACCATGTGACTAGTTTCAAGCATTTCCTGGGGAGTTGGGGTGTGGAGGGTGTGGGAAGACTCAGCAGGGTGCCTGACTGACCAGCGTTTAGTGCCGAGCAAACTCAGTCTGAGGCAGAACTTTATGGGTTCAAGGCCCACTTCAGTTGGGTCAGTTGTTCATCCGGACTGAGAGAGGCTTTCCCATGAGATGCTGTGGTCTGCTGTTGGCAGACATGTAAGTTCTCATGACAGTATTTCACAGATCAGGGAACCAATATGTCCCGATATTACCAAAACAGGTGATAAGCCATTGTCACTTTGCTGTGTGTGGGATTTTGCTGTGCACAAACTGGCAGCCATGTTTGCCACCTACCGTGCTACACTTACCAAGGTACTCCACAAACTATTAAGTGCTTTAGAACATCTTCAGGTTGTGTAAGTTGCTGTAGAAGAGCTGGTGTTTTGCATAAAGTTACAGCCAGCTGGGTTCAGGTAGGTGAGCCCGAAGCCAATGGATAAAATCATAGAATTGTTACAGCATGGAATAAAGTTATTCAGCCCATCGGATTTAGTAGAGAATCCCCACACACTGCTCTTTCCCCAGAAACCTGACTCCCTGTGACAGCCCTGAACTTCTCGGTATTCACCATCCCCTAGACAGTGAGTTCCAGATCCTCAGCAAGTCTCCTCAAATCTGCTGCCTTGGTGAAGCAGCCAGCATAATCACAGACCCCACCCACCAGGTCATTCTCTCTTCTCCCCTCTCCCATCAGGCAGAAGAAACAGGAGCCTGAGGGCACGTACCACCAGGCTCAAGGACAGCTTCTATCCCACTGTGGTAAGACTATTGAACAGTTGTCTTATACAATACAATGGACTCTTGACCTCACAACCTACCTCATGACTTCGCACCTTATTGCCTACCTGCAATGCAATTCCTTGTAGCTGTGACACTTTATTCTGCATTCTGTTATTGTTTTTGCCCTGTACTACCTCAATGCACTATGTAATGAATTCATCTGTTTGAACAGTATGCAAGATAAATTTTTCACTATACCTCAGTACAAGAGGCAATAATACACCAATACCAAATACCCACTGAAGAAGCAAGGCATCAGTTACAATGACTATAATACAGCACACATCTTCCAAACAGTGACAAAGTCTCAGGCTAAAATACAAAATACATTTATTGATCAACATTGTTCAAGTTCAGCATGCACCTGAAGTTTCTACACCACATTTGAATGTGTCCTCTGCAACAATAACACTTCCTTTCAAAAAAGGCCTTGAATTCTTCTGCCCACCCCAAAAGAAAATCAGAGCAGAGCACTTGATTCAGTTTTTGGCAATAATCCGCACCAGTAACAGTGAATTTTTGCCCTTCAGAAATGCCGTACAGAAAAATATCACCGGTGAGTGACTTGACAAGAATATTTTCTGAAGGACTGCCTTAAAAGCTTTCAGATAATCAAATGAAATGGCATTTAAGTGACTTCTCCAGGTCCTGATATCAGAGATGTATCCTACCCAAGAACTGAGATGCAGACACGTCCTCAAATTTCTGTTTCAGGTGATTTCGGCTATACATTAATTATTTTAACAGATGCCACCTACCAGCTCCTTTAATTTGAAGCATCTATTCAAACTTCAAACACAGAAGGGACTGGGAGGGCCAATGATGCACCAACCAGTTGAGCAGCTCAGAATATCTTGTCCTGGCAATGAACCATGATACAAACAAATGCAATGACAGAAATAAGGAAGATGAATGACAACTTGCAAATTTGCCAGTTTCTGCACTTTAACAACCAGCTTGCAAAATTAAGGATTATGTGCGTTATTAATAAACAAAGCACCATACTTTGAACATAATAATTTGATCTAAATATTGTCACAGGAGAGGAGGTGAAATAGGAATCCAAAATTAAATAACCAGTTTGTTTTCAGAGTCAGCTAAACCATATGTCGTAGCATTAAAAAAGCCTCCACCATTAACAAGCAGTTACTAGTTTCTTTTACCCCCACACTTTGTCTTTAAAAAAAATAGAAATCACATCAAGCATAACTGCCATTAAGCAACAGAAACTGGTAAATGTTTTAACAACTATCTGCTAGGTGCCAGGATCCAGTGGAGAATGACTCACCTTCTGATCCCCAAAGTCAATATTCATGCTGTCGAAACTGGAAAAAGGAGCTGCACAACACAAAGCTAAAATCTTCACTCAGACCAACACTCGAGCCCAGAAAACAGATATTAGAATAAGGTAGCCATCATCTGCTTTGGAGAATAAAAGGCCAATTGAGCAATTTTGCACTGATGCAGTCTGTGGAATATTAATTCATGTGTAAAGTCACGTCATTAACTCATTCATATGACATTGTCGTGGTGAAAGATTAGACGTTACTTTGTTCTTGGAAACAATCCCATCATATATCCTATAAAAATACTCAGTTATTGCTAAATAAAGCTTTTCATTCATATTTTCTGCCCATCATTAACTTCAAATTGTGAAAAAAATCTTTTAGATTTTTTTTTAAAAATTATTTTCAG
>JARFYF010000061.1:2036406-2046875 GCA_030265395.1 Rhina ancylostomus | reverse complement strand
TCCACAGATTCACCACCCTCTGGCTGAAGAAATTCCTCCTCATCTCAGTTTTAAAGGGACATCCCTTTATTCTGAGGTTGTGCCCTGAGATCTTGGACTCTCCAACCAATGGAAACATCCTCTTCGCATCCATTCTATCCAGGCCTTTCAGCATCCGGTAAGTTTCAATGAGATCCCACTTCATCCTTCTGAACTCTATCGAGTACAGACCCAGATCCATCGAACACTCCTCATGCTTCATTCCTGGGATCATTTTTGTGAACCTTCTCTGACCCTCTCCAGGGCCAGCACATCTTTCCTTAGATGCATGACTTTAATGTTACTGCATTTAAGGCTGGGCTATTGCAAAGGTACAACAGTGATGGACAGTATTGCATAAAACATGTCTGAGAGGTTACTTATCTCTATTGCTTGCACTTCTTTCTTGTTCAGGGGAACTAATCACTGTTGAGATCCCACTGAGATTGGCAAATCTATTTGAAACGGTTCCTGCAGTTTTTCTTGCATAATCTCTCAATTCCAACCACCACCTTATTTTCCATCTCCAGTATGTTTATATCAAAGGAACAAAAGTCTAAAGAATGCACAGTAATCTTCAATCCCCTTGTGGTGTTGCTCCTGGGATGTCCACTGCAGTGACTCAAGGGCAATCCTTGAAGTCTCATCTCCTGATGGTATAATGGCAAGTAGCAATGACCTTATCCCAATGAGATATTTTAATACCTTGTACTCCTGATGCTGTGTATTAAGGCATTGCAAATTGCTTCCTCATCAGGCAATTACATACTGTTGCTCCTTATAAGGTAAGCCATATACTGAAATATTTATTTGTGATAAAAATCACTGAGTGAGCAAATGCACTCTTGATGTTACATCTACCACATGAATAATTACAGAGGGAGAAATGTGTGTAATGAGCACTAATAAACCATTTTCCTCCACACCATATACAACCTTGAAGTGCTTACATTTCAAGTGCAACTGGATTGAATTCTAATGCGAAACTGATCATGAATTAAAGTGGTAATTTATAAGTTATCTTATGCAAAATTAAACATATGACATGTTTATGAGTGTGTGTAATAATATACACACTTGAAAGGAGAGGAACACACAGGGTGTTGTCAGTCATTGTACATTTGACCCGTCTCCTGCACTTACTGCACACTGTGGGCAACACACAGGAAATGACGTGAGTAGCAGGGACAAGATGTGTGTTATTTAAAGAGATCATCAAATACTTACAGACGTAGGGAGTCAGTTGGAACAGAGTTCGAGTTTGCTTGCTTTGGAGCTGAATTAATCTGGAGCTCTGCGAAGGATTTTTTTTAGATGAAGCCATCAAGATGTCAAGAACAAGACAAATGTTTCAGTCACGGTCCCAATAAGTTTCTAGAAGAGGAAGAGAGGCTCAGGGTCAAAACATCTCCCACAGAGGGGGATCAGAGAAAGACAAAAGGACCTTTTTCTCAAGAGTCTTCTGGGAGCAATTGTCCACTGAATGGAGGAGCAAGTGCATTCAGAGACAATGGTTTTAACAACAGTGGTGAGAGAGACCTGTCATCTTCTCCATGCAGAGCTCCAGACACCTAGTCAAGCATGGACTGGTACAGCTGTAGAACTGAGCTACACTGTCAGCCTAAATTTTATAGTCTCTGGTTTCATTCCAGGCAACAGCCACTGGTAACTGACACCTATTGATATCTCCAGCTTCCTGTTCTACAGGATGTCATGGATATCCATCAAGATGAAGGGGCTTCACCTCTTTCTCTCAAGTACAGAACATCAGGCCATGTGGTAATATGGCTTTGCACTGGTCCTGAGCTTTGCAACACTTAGGAAGTGCTCTACTCTTCTTGTGCCATGGTCAGAACTCAGAGCTGAAAAGAGAAGAGAATCGCTCCCTGAAAGTGGTGTGACAGTATATCCTTCTGTTCAATGTCATGTATCCAGGAGGACACCAGGCTGAACAAAAATGTGGCTCTTGAGGTACAAAGGCTAATCCAAGGCTCTTCACTCTAACCCAGCTTCCTGGAAGAGCTGAAGATCAGAATTATAACAGACACCACAGAAATTAGTGTAGTAAAGACCACTATTGATGTCATCAAGTTGCAATTTTACTGGCTGGAACATGCAAGCCTCCTACTTTGTGGTCATCTGCCCCACAACATTACTACAACAAAGACCAAAATCTTTGTCCACTTCACTGCAGGAGGAAGAACACGAGGAGAAAGAGAGCGTAAGGAATAAATAGGCAACAGATGGTGATGGAGAGAAGCCTCCACAGATACACTATCAAGACATTTTATATCCCTGGAGATCATATGAGGAACCCCTCCATTAGCTGAGGGTTTAAACAGACAATAAGTTCAAGCCTGAAATAATTGGTGCCAAACACCCATCTTCACTGTGGAATTCTCACTATTTTGCTTTTATATTCAATGGCCCAGCCCTCCACTTGTAGCATCCTTTGGATCATCATTGGTCAGTAAACAACCTGGATCAGGTGACTTCAAGGTTACGTCGGATGCTGCTCTTACTGAAATGACGGGCTCCACTCCTTAACTCACAAAGCCACTCCACCAACTGCAACACACAGGTTTATGAGACCGTTTCTCTAATTCCAAAGCCTGTGAAGAATGCGCTCTGCTTTCTTCTACAAATACAGTTGCAAAGGCTTTACCTCATTTGGTACAGGGCAGTTCACTGCAGTGCTCCCCTCATGAACCACATTAAACTTTCACTGCAGTCCAGTATTGACCCACGCCCGCAGTGTGCACTATGTACTAAATGAATAGCTGCAACTCATTGAATCTGCCCTTTCACAAGGTGAAACCTCAACTTCCACCATCTAGAAAGAACAGGGCAGTTATCTGTGAGGTCCAATAACAGATGAAAGATGGGCTTTAAGTCACACAGATCCTCTTTTGTCATGTATTTTCCTATTCCTGTTTTCTATCTCATTGTGTACCTGTGACGTTGGCATTCCTTCACCATGGACATTGTAAGGGATTGCCAACATCTCTACTTCCTCAGAAGGCTAAGGAAATTTGGCATGTTCCCGATGCCACAGAACATATCTTATCCTATACATCACAGCTTGGTATAACAACTGCTCTGCCCAAGACCACAAGAAATTGCAGACAGTTGCGAGCGCAGCCCAGTCCATCACAGAAACCAGCCTCTCCTCCATTGACTCTGTCCACACTTCTCGCAGTCTCGGGAAAGCAGTCAACATAATCAAGGGCCCCTCCTACTCTAGGCATTCTCTCTTCTCCCCCCCTCACATTGAACAAAAGACATAAAAGCTTGAACGCATGTACCACCAGTCTCAAGGTCAGCTTCTATTCTGCTTTATATCCCAATCTACCTCATCATGCCCCTTGCACTTTGTCTACCGGCACTGCACTTTCGCTGTGACTGTAGCACTATGTTCTGCATTCTGTTTTCCTTTTGACTACCTTGATGTACTTATGTAATGATCTGTCTGGATGGCATGCAAACAAAAGTCTCTCACTGTATCTCAGTACATGTGACAATAATAAACTAATAAACCAAGGTGGTGCCTCACTATTCTGTAGTAATTAAAGATGACAATAAATGTTGATCTCCCAGTGATACCCACCACCCACAAATAACAAATAAAGGGAAACCTAACTCAGTGTAGTAACACAGACCCACGTTGCCAACTCTTATGGATCATCTCAGTGTTTCTTCTCATAGATCATGACACCCAAAACCAAGCAAATTGGCAGAACAAACAGCTTTGAAATGCACTGAAGTTCAACACCATTCAAACATTGGATAATCACCCTTGTGGATCTCCTGGTGTCTGACTTCTGCAAGCTTCTGCCTGCTCTTCAGGATTAGAAAGTATGATTATGAAGAGGGACTAAAGGGGCAAGGGCTTTACTCATTGGAGATAAGGAGGATGAGGGGAGACATGATAGGTATAAAGAGGAATAGATAGAGTGGACAGCCTCTTTCCCAGGGCACCAATTCTCAATACAAGAGGGGGTGGCTTTAAGGTAATGGGTGGGAAGTTCAAGGGGGATGTCAGAGAGGTTTTTCCACCCAGAGAGTGGTTGGTGCCTGGGGTGGTGATGGAGGCTGATATGTTGGTCAAGTTCAAGAGATTGCTAGATAAGCATATGGAGGAGTTTAACATAGGGGGATATGTGGGAGAAAGGGGTTAGATAGTCTTAGGTGTGGCTTAAAGTTTAGCACAACATTGTGGGCTGAAGGGCCTGTATTGTGCCGTACTATTCTATGGTTCCGTGTTCTATGTTTCTATAATATTGTCATCAAACCAAAAAGTAATGCTGTTGAGGTTTGGTGAACTGGCCTTCATATGCAGAGACTGACAGTTAGCTTTCAGACATCTCTTCATATCTCCTACTAGACAATGATCCAACTATTGAACATCAGGAATAGTCTCTGGACCTAATTTCCTTAGGGCATCTTCTGTTCACAGCCTCTCATCTCATTGTCCCCTAGTTCCATAGAGTCTGCTTCCATACCCTTCCCAAGATTCATAACCAGGAATGTCCCAAACAATTACTTCAACTTGGTTTTACCCCCACAGAATTTATTTCTTCCTCCCTTGACTCTATTCTTTTTCCATTTGTCCAGTCTCTTCCCACTCATATCCATAACATCTCTGATGTCCTCTGCCACTTTGACAGTTTCTTGGTCCCAACTAGCTCATTTTCACCATGGATGTCAAATCCCTCTACACAATTACCTCACATGAGGACGATCAGAGGATCCTTTGATTCTTCGCTGAACAGAGACTCAACCAGTTCCCCTTTATCATTACCTTCATTCGTCTACTTGAGTGATGCTTGTGTCTTTTCCCTGGAGTGTCAGAGGCTGAGGAGCAATCTGATAGAAGTATGTAAAGTTATAAGAGACATACTGTAGATAGGATAGATAGTCTTTTCCCCAGCATGGAAATGCTTAAGGTGAGAAAGGTAAAGTTTAAAGGAGAATTACGTGGCAAGTTTTTAACACAGAGAGTGGTGGGTGCCTGGAAATACTCTTGGGGAGGTGGTGGAAACAGATACAATAGTCATATTTATGAGGCATTTAGAAGGACACATGAACCATAGAACCATAGAGCAATACAGCACAATACAGGCCCTTTGGCCCACCATGTTATGCCGACCTTTAAACCTCGCCTACAACTATCTAACCCCTTTCTCCCACATGTCCCTCTATTTTAAATTTCTCCATATGCTTATCTAATAATCTCTTGAACTTGACCAACGTATCAGCCTGGCAGTGCACCACGCCTGGCAGTGCATTCCACGCCCCAACCAGTCTCTGGGTAACAAAATCTTACTCTGATATCTCCCTTGATATCTTCCCACCTATCACTTTAAATCCATGCACTCTTGTATTGAGCATTGGTGCCCTGGGAAAGAGGCACTGGCTGTCTACTCTATCTACTCCTCTTAATATTTTGTATACCTCTATCATGTCTCCCCTCATCCTCCTTCTCTCCAAAGAGTAAAGCCCTAGCTCCAAACTACATCCATGTTTCCAAACTGCATATATTTGTGGACTGAATACATTCGGATACGAGTCTCCAACTTTAATGCCAGCACTGAGAAAAGGAGGACAAGCTGAGGTACTTTTCTTTAGAACAGAACAGTGAGGATGACCTGATATAAGTTTGTAAATATGCAAAGTACTTTGATCAGATGGATGAGAGAAGATATGGCCAGCTGTGAGAAACCACAGCGGGGTCATTAATGTGAGACAGCCACTAATAAATCGCACGGAGAATTCAGGTACAGCTTCTTCACCCAGAACCTGGGGAGAATATGAGACTGGCTCCCACGGGGAGAGATTGAGATGAATAGATAGTTCCCCCAGGAAAATTAAACAAGCTCATGGTGAAGAAATGAATACAAGCCTGTGCTGACAGAAGGAGGGAGGGGGATGCCTGTGTGGAGCTGGTGGGCTGGGTCTGCCCTGGTTAACTGGAGCCTCCACCTGTATCAAATAAGGTCTGGAATTCAGTGTTTGACTGTTTAATAAGATGCCAAGGTTGGTGTGGACATTGTTTGACCTCGTCAGCTGCTGAATCTTGATAAAGGGAGACTGTTGATATTGTCTTCCATGGTACTACAAAGAAGACCTTGTAAGGCATTGTTCAGCACCACCTTCCTTCCAAACACTGTGATCTACCTCAGGGCATGCAGAGGTGTCAGTTGCTCTTTTCCGCTACCATCTCCCCTCACAGTATTGATCATCTCCCTTTCAGGCAGCATGTTCTACATCACAAGCATTTCAGGAAAATTTTCTACTCATCTCCCCTCTGGTTCTGCTGCCAATCACCCAAAATCTATGTAAACCAGCTACTGACCCTCTGGAAGCAATGTCTCTCTCTCTCTCTACCCTAGAGAAAGCTGTACACCTGCAATGTGTTTCTTAACCTTTTCTGCTCCAAGGAGGAGCTCCTCAGCCTGATGAGAACAACAGCTACAAGGATTCCTCCATTTCCCAGTGAAAAGCCTCAGATTGGTTTAAGCTTCATGTTGCTGGTAATAGTGAGTTGTAAACGGGTCCCTCCAAGAATAATTCCCAATATTTTTCTTTAAATTTTCTGAGATACTATAGAGTTTACAGAGTCAACATCCCTACATCTGAACTCTAAGTAAGTGACAACTGAACAGCAAAACATATTCAATGAGTCTATAAATATATTTATATTTACAGTGAGTCACGGAGTGAGATTTAGATTAGCACCGCAACAAACTATTAAAAGGATCTATTTTTGGAGTCTTAACTGCCAATGAATAAGAAAACAGGCTCAATCCATGGCCCACATAGATTATGCAAATGAGGTTCAATTCAATAACCAGATATATTAAATGGTAGCTAGCCTACATAATTGGTTATTAAGAAAGAACAACTTTCAAAGGTTAGAGGTGTTGCTGATGTATGAATCAGATGTAATCTCAAAGAACATAGAACAGAACAGCAAGGAACAGGCCCTTCAGCCCACCACGTCTCTGTCGACTGCAATGTCAATCTGAACTAATCCCATCTGCCTGCACATGGTCCATATCCCTCCATCCCCTGCCTGTTCATGTGCTTGTCTAAAGACCTCTTAAACATTGCTGTTGTGTCTGCTACCACCGCTTCCCCTGGCACTGCGTTCCAGACACCCACAACTCTCCATGTGAAAAAATTGACTCACAAATCTTCTTTAAACCTTCCCTTTCTCACCTTAAATCTGTGGCCTCTAGTGTTTCATATTTCCTCTTGGGGGAAAATACTATCTTCCATATCTATATCTCTCATAATTTTATGAACATTTATTTGTCTCCCTTCAGCCTCCGACACTCCAGAGAAAACAACCCAAGTTTGTCCAACCTCTTCTTATAACTAATACACTCCAATCCAGGCAGCATCCTGGTGAACCTCTTCTGCAGCCCCTCCAAAGCCTCCACATCCTTCCTGTAATGTGGTGACCAGAACTGCACACAGTACTCCAGATGTGACCTAACCAAAGTTTTATACAGCTGCAACACAACTTCCAGATGTTTATACTCAATGCCCCAACCAATGAAGGCAAGCATGCCGTACACCTTCTTTACCACCCTGTCTACTTGTGTTGCCAATCCATGTTCTTCTCTCCTTTCCTGGGGCACAGCTGCTCACCAGTACCCTGCCTATGCAGTGATTCTTGAGGTGTCTAGGCAGTCAGCATTGACAGCCAGTTCAAGCATAAACCATCACTCAACATGTTTCCAGTCCAAGCATGCTTCCAATGAACTCTGCTGCTGTGTTACTGAAGGAGCACAATTTGACATGAATGTAAGTTGTGTTTTTGGTAGTAAACTGAATCCTGATCCTAGGAGGAGCAGGAGAGCCTCCCTGTTGTACTGCCAAACATCCAGCACATAACCAGCACTAATGGCCTGAAGGAAAGAACCATTTATTCTCATTACTGTACCTGTCCATATGACAACTGGCACTGGACTTTAAAACTCATGTATTAACAACAATGGGCTTTTGAATGTCAGGTGATAATAAAAATGCATATTCAATCTTTCTTTAATAAACCCAATAAGAAAACAATGTGGTCAGTATTCTGAGCCTGGATGAGATGCTGTATTGGGATGAACTGAATGGACTGAACTTTGTACATTCAGTTGCTTCCAGGTTCTGGTCTTTCATAGATGCCGTCAGTGGTTTGGGACTGTGTTGTTCGTCTGTGATCGTGCTTCCAACAAAAGTTAATTGCCCTAAAACATTGATCCAACAGTCCTCTCTCCACAGGTGAGTTCAGTTTCTGTTTTAGCTTCCTGTTGTATTTTTGTTGTCAGTAACGTGGATTGACAGTGGGTGTTCCATGTTTGACTCTGAGAACCCTGGCAGTGGGAGATTGGAGCTGAGATGACGTTCTCTGGTTGCTTCACAGGAACCCAAAGCATTGTTGAGTTCGTCGTTTAACATGGCTGCGATGGGACGGTTCTGGCTCAGGTCCACAGAACCCACAGCATTAATGATCACTGCTAAACAAAGCAGGGAGTTAACACTCCTTTTTGTTGGCTAATTTTTTGGTTTTAGTAAAAGCTCCCACACTGCAAGTTTCACGTCCTCTTTGGAAGTTTGTTTTGGTCAAACTGTATCCGTTCTCTGAGCTGTAAGGGGTTGCGGCAGACAGGGGGCTGCCCCAAAGGCAAGGAATGTGCACTCCCAGTCAGCCAGACACTCAGAACAAGGTCACAGCTCTCAGGCTGCAGACAATGGAAGGACGTCAAATGGGACAGTTAACAAGCAGGACACTTCCTCTGATCTTCAGCAAGTTGTGGGCAGGAGATCTTTCAAATCGATCTTAAGAGAATGTCTGACACCGGCCCAGGGTCCAGTTGGTGCACTCGGAACAGCCTGCCATGCTTATGAGATGAATTGAGAATGATGAACCTGTGACTGTAGACCACGGGCGCGCCGTGATAAAACACCCAAGGTAGAGCGGCCGATCTCACCTCCTGCTCCCACACTTGGCCCCTGTCAGCTGGAAACCACTAGTTGACCTTCCTTAACTGCCTAGTGACCCCAAGAGTGAGCTGTAGACCGGCCACCATCTCCCGGACTAGTCGCTCTGAAAGTCAGCAACTTCCAGGTGAGTTGTGTATAATTTTTCCAAGGTTGGAGTCTTATTAACCTGTGACACCAACAGCTCTCCCCAGCACAGACACCTCGGGCCCGGTTACGTTTGATAAGCAGGAGATATTGACACAGGAGAGTTATTTTCAGCGGATGTTAAGAACAGAGGGGCAAAAATACTTTCCACACTGGTTACGTGCTTATTTTGGGGATGACGTGTGTGACGCGCACGCTATCGTACTTCTTCCGACAAATGAAAGAATCGGTTATTTATAAACCCTATCTCTCCGCTCACCCCAAACGGCGCAAAGCAGAGCAACGCCGTCCGCTCCCACCGCCAGGTCTCACCTGCTACATTCCGCTGACCACCTCTCCTTCCACAATGTAAATAACGCGCTGCAGCTGCCCGAGCTGCGACTGTCAACCGGCACACACTGTTTACCTCTGTCCGTGCCGCCGCAGTCGGGAAATACATCGACTTCTCGAGGTTTTATTTCTGGATTAAAACCCCAAATTGAACAAGGGTCTGAGAGACTTCGGGGACGGAGGCACCATGGTCTGTCCAGCGCCGCAGCGCTGTCGAGCTCCGTCCCAATGCGTAAGTCTGCTTATTTTCTACCTTTAAGAAAATCAATTTAAACGAAATTTAGAAGCAATATCGAATAGTATCGAATGAAAACTCTATCGGTGATTTAAGAACAGTGGACAATAATCGGTTAGATCACTGCTTCAGCATCCCAGTTAGATAGATGTTGATTTTTCTCTATATTTAGTTTGACAGTTAGCAGTCTCCGCTCGCCCTCCCCGGCTCTATCTCCGGGGAAACATATTGCGGAGTTCGGCAATAGCGAAGAATGCTGGTGTAGGCGTGATTTTAACTCTGTCTAGTCCAAGAGAGTTGCTTTTCTCCTCCGAGAATTGCACTTTTACGTTTCTTCAGCGGGGCACGGCCCGACCTCCGCCACATTTACTAACTGACCCCTCTTTCGCCGGGTTTCCCTCCAGCCAGGAGACGTGCAATTTCCTGACCCGGGGATTGAAACACCAACGAATGATTCACCAGGGAGCCCGGGTCACTGCGCGGGGAACGGGCACCGGGGTCAGGCTGGAGCCCGGCCGCTGGAAATGGAAATCTCGGTGCTGCATCCCATCCCCCACCCCCCACCCCCCGGCCCCTGAACACCCCTCCCTTCACACAAACATGTCCACAAAGGATGATATCCCCCGGTAAGAGGCTCCTGGGGTCTGGGAAATTGACTCGAGTGGTCCCTATTTGTGGTTCAAATCGCCAGCCGCACCCCCATCCACAGACGCCCCCCCACTCCCACCCCCTCCCCACCCGC
>JARFYF010000061.1:2003306-2014656 GCA_030265395.1 Rhina ancylostomus | reverse complement strand
TCACTTATGGTTTTATGACTTATTTTGTGACCTTTGCATGATCTTATAACCTTGAGCAGGAGCATAGCCAATACAAACATGGCTGCAATAAAAGAATGACATTGTGGTTAAGCTTGCTTGCTGAGCTTAGCTGCCTTGAAATTTTTTGCCTATTTTTTGAAATAGTTGGAACATAGAAAAAAATATTTCAAGGCTAATTCTATTAAAAAATCTTTGTTTCATTTGTGTAGAAAGCTCAAATAAATCTTCCTAAAACATAAAATATTTTACTTACTGCAAATATGCCAAAGTATTAATCTTCTTGTAATTGTAAAGTGAAATTATTGATTGTACAAAACTTACAATGTTTTGTTCTGATGGGAGCTTTGAAAGTAGTTTTCTTATAATTGAAAGCATTTTAATATTTTACATGGAAAGTGCAAGTGCAAAGCGTTTTTGTGATTGAATTTATATAAATTATGATATAGGAACTGAGAGATATAAACAAACCTTATCTTCTGCTTTCACTCAGCATGGTACTGACCTAAAACACTGCCTCAGAGGCAATTGTAGTATCTGTTTGCCAATCTGGCCATAAAAGTGAGACTTGATTTGCTTTGCATGAGAACAAATCAATAAAAGTTAAGTTACAGCCTGAAAGGGCATCCTTTTTCAGAGATCAAAGATACTAAAAATGAGTTATATAGCTTCCAGAAAAGATCAAACCCTGTTGTTGCTGAGTATTTATACCACACATGTGGTCTGATGAGTGCTGTTTTATGAAGAGCAGTACAACTCCTGCTAGTCACAAGATTATTGAATCCAATTCTTGAAGCAAAACCCAAAAGTGACAGAAATGTTGTTAAGTGGTTGGATGGTGGTACATTCACTATGAAGTGGAACTTGTTAAACAGCAGATACTGACCCATGCACCAGTGTGTGTTTCCATATTTATTTCAGTGCCTTTTTTCTTTTGTGCTATTCAAGTATTACTTAAAATGAAGCCTGTCCTGGGGAATAGTAGATCATTAGGCTCAACCAATACAGATAGGTCTAAATATACAGGGATAAGTTCTGCGGATGTCAATAGAATGACAGTCAGGCAGGTTCTGTAAACAGCAGGTAATCTGGCTCCCTGGATTACCACCCACACAAGAAAATGAAAATCTACTTTATCGATTCGTTGGGATGGATTTTTCCTTTTTTCAGTAGTGAAAAATAGGTGATAACAAATCAGCAGTGCCTTTACATCTTTCCTGAGTTTTATTTCCACTGGTTTCCAGTGGAAGTCATTAATTCCAAATTTAAGAATTAATGGCTCCATTTAATTTAACCCATGTCGAATGTGAAGCATTGTTCTGAGGTTCCAAACTGCACCCCACAACATAAGTCTCAAGTGAACCTATCGACCAATCCAAGACTAGAAGCAACTTACAGAATAGTGATAGAATTGAGCAGCTGCCATAACTTGTATGATCTGTGCCAATCCATTACTTAACTTCTGGTCCAGATAGGACGATTAGTTTCTGAGTAAATTTACATCTGACTTCTTTTACCTTGGCTATTGGTACATATTTTATGACAACTGAAAAGACACAGAAGTATTAAAATAGGCCAGTGTCAAAATTAGAGCAGTTATTAGGTGATTTTTTTGAATCCAAACAATTTTTATATTTCTTAAGTCATTTGGAAAGATTATTTTACAGAACATTCCAAGGAAGGTATCAAATATAGTAATGATATGCTGCCAGCTTTTTGATATTGCAACTGTCAGAGTTATCATTATGTAGCGCATACTGCAGGGGATAAATGGGATCCATGGATGAGGTAATCTAGTCAGGCGACCAATAACATTGGCACTTATTTCTTACATTCTTCAACTAAGTTCACAGTAGAAATGTCATAAGCATAATGATGAATGTCTCCTGATTTCCCTCAACCATTACTATTGCTGCTCAAAGCTTTCATAAAATGTTTGATGCATTTTCTGCATACAGCATATCACAGCTGGTAATTAGAGACAGAGTGCAGGTAATAGTGTATACAATGAAGAGTCAGTAAGTACTGAATGAACAATCAAAGCTAGACATTTGCAAACAACTTTTGTGGTTGTGTAGGAATCCTGCCAGCAGACACATCAATTATTAGATCAGAAATAGGACACCAAGTAGCAAAGGTTCAGATAGTTCTTAAATTAAGCCAAGAATTTCTAAACCTTTTCTGAGTTCAATGCAGCAGATTTCCATTATTCATTATCAAAACATTTCTTTCTCTCTGTCTTTTACTGTTTCCAGCTTTACACATTACGATATAACACTTACAAATGTCACTTAAGTAAATGCTTAATTACTCATAAACTCAGTTCCTACATAAACAAAATATTCCCTGTCCAACTTCTGTGCGCCATGCAAGCTCAAAATATTAACCAAGAACTCCAAATTCAACCAAAAGTAAACTGACAGTAATTCAATTTCTTCAGGATTCCCATTGTGAAAAAATATTTTTCTCTGGCTAAAATAATAATAATACTAGAAGAATGCATGATCCATTTATATGACATGTCAAAGTCATTTAAACAGAAGACTAAAATAAAAGAGGAGAGAAGCACCTAGAAATTCATAATAGTGCAGTTACTGGGGAAGAATTTATAAGCATTGACTTAAGTGAAATTCAGAGGCAGAATACAATGCATTTATGTAGCATGTTCTATGGTAACAACTGATGATGAATTACTAGACACAGATCCAATTCCAGGATTTCCTTTATGGCCTTTTGGGGTGGAACCTTTACACGTCCCAGACATGGTCATTACTAGAATGAAGTGGCACTTTCTAAGTCAGCAGTTCCTGCATGCTCAGCATTCAATTATAGCCAGGGTGTGGCGGAAAAGCCAATCTCTTGTCTGACCTGGAAATCCTTTCTGATTACTGGTTATTGCAAATTTTAATTTCCCCATCACTTATTTGATTTTTTAATCACTCTTCTTTCACAATATTTATTTTGAATTGAAACTATTCTGCCTGGTTTAGTTGTTGCTTAACTGTTTTCACTCAGGTGTATTGCAATGATAATACACAGGAATTTACAGCCATTCTGACCATGAATATGTATTTCATTTATAAGCCTTAGCCACATAAACACACATGGCAAACAGGTATAGAAACATAAAAAAAGAATCATGCAACTTTCAGGATGATTGTGCATATCTAGGATGAAGATTAGTTTCTAGCATTTTGGTCGCATACATGCTGGAATAGGAAATTAATCTTTGGTTGGGAGTGACGATTAGAAGTCTTCACCTCTCCAGCTTTTGTTTCTTAGGACACAATGAAAATGTGACTTTAATCAGTGCATGGTAAAACCAAGATAATTAGTTTATGAGCGTCACTAATGATCTGTTGACAAATGCACATGATAAGGTTTCCAAAAGTACAAAATCCAGGATAACGTGTAATGTTATTTCTTCAGTTGACAAAAGGGCTTCAGGAAGCACTGAACGAAAACAGGAAAAAATAAACATGCAGTGGGCAGGAGGGAACTTTTATTCTGATAACGTTATCTATCCTGACTGGGGATACAGATAGTTAAGTTAACTTTAACGTGCAGCTAAACAAAAGAAATCACTCTTTATGCAATCATGGTGATTTAAAAGAATGCAAAACTGATAAGCTTTCGAATGATGTGGGCTTAATTTAGTAACAGAAAGTCTGTGGTCACAGCTATGCTTGCTCTCCCAGAGTGACTCCAATAGGATAAACCCAGTCCTTCCCCCATAAATTATGCAATTCTGACATTACTTTGTAAGCTACCAAACCAACACTTCAGAATCACTACACGTTGCCTCTGACACTTTGTTGGCTTCTTGTGCAGGCTGTAAATTTGTTCCAGTTACAGGTCTGTTCTGTTTTTTATTGCACAAAAATAGATCACAAGATTTTGTCCATATTTCCTTACATCATAAAAAGAGGCCATTTCAGCACATTAAGTCTATGCCAGCTCAGAAAGCAATCCCATTCCCCCACAAATTTTTTCTTTAAGTTATAGAGATGTACCACATAGAAGCAGGCCTCTTAGGCCACATCATCCATGACAATCTTTTTGCCCATCTACATTAATCCCACTTACCGGCAATAGGACTGTATTCTTCTGTGCCTTGGCTATTTAAGAGTCTAATTGTCTCGTAAATGCTTTCTCTGTAACCTATCCTCCCCAAGTTCCCATCAATTTGGCATGTGCCCTTTGACACTCACCAACTTTTATCGACGCACCATAGAAAGCATCCTATCTGGATGCATCACAGCTTGGTATGGCAACTTAGCAACAGCTCTGCCCAGGACTGCAAGAAACTGCAGAGAGTTGTGGACACAGTCCAGCGCATCACGGAAACCAGCCTCCCCTCCATGGACTCTGTCTATACTCTCGCTGCCTCAGTGAAGCAGCCAGCAGAATTAGATATCACCCACCCTGGACATTCTCTCTTCTCCCCTCTCCCATCAGGCAGAAGATGCAAAAGCCTGAAAGCATGTACCACCAGGCGCAAGGACAGCTTTTATTACTGTTATAAGACTGTTGAACAGTTCCCTTATAAGATGGGCCCTTGACCTCACAATCTACCGTGCACCTTATTGTCTACCTGCAATGCACTTCCCTGTAGCTGTGACACTTTGTATACTTTTATTATTTTGCCCTGTACTACCTCAATGCACCATGTAATGAATTGACCTGTACGATCGGTATGCAAGAGGTTTTCACTGTACCTCGGTACAAGTGACAATAATAAATCAATACCAAAGTCTTCTGTATTTCAAACTGCAGCATGAATGCAAGTTATTGTTAAAGTGGATGTCTGCAGTTGACAGAAATGTGACCTTGTTAATGTGAGTGTGTTGTGATTGCAGGTTGAAGAGTTGGCCTTACGATCCATGATCGTGACTAAAGAAGGTGACACCATTGGCAATGATGGGAGTGGTCAGGCACCCGACTCTGTGGAGGTGAGAAGTGTGCCTTGTGCTGTAAATATCTGAATGTTTAATAACATGTTAGACAACGAAGTGATTGCCTGTAATGTTGCTTTGGTTATGCGCCCCTTTAATTCTGCGATGCTTCCTGCTGCGTGTGTGTACTTGATTCATACTTGGCCCCCATTTCTTCATGCTGTTCTTCCATTCCTTGATGCAAACTTTAGACAATAGGACCACAAGGTACAGGAGCAAAATTAGGCCATTTGGCCCATCGAGTCTGCTCCACATGCAGTCATGACTTTTTTTTTCTCAACCCCATTCTTGCGCCTTCTACCTGTGACCCTTAACCCCCTTACCAATCAAGAACCTATCAATCTCTGCCTTAAATGCATCTGATGACGTTGCTTCCACAGCCGTTTGTGGCAACGAATTCCACAGATTCACCACCCCCTGGCTGAAGAAACTCCTCATCTCCGTTCTAAAGGGCCGTCCCTTTATTCTGAGACTGTGCCCTTGGATTCTGGACTCTCCTGCTGATGGAAACATCCTCTCCAAGTCCACTCTGTCCAGGCAGGAATTGTGCAGGAATTTGGAACAGGATAGTAGAACTGAAGAGATTGCTTTGTGAATAAGTCATTGGCGGGCTGCTGCCTTCCAGTTCTACTCTGACTCTCCCGTTTGGTCACTTTTGTGTGTGCCTTTTGTTTTTCCTCGGGTTCTGTCCTACACGCTCCATTGGTCAGCTTGTCACCATACTCTTTGCCCTTGTGAATGCTGCAAGTGAATCACCTCATGATACTCAAGTCTTTCCATCTGCAGGGTACAAATGTCGAGTACTATTCACTCACCTGGTTGAGCTCAGTTCAAACAACACTCAGAGGCTCAACGCCATCCGGGATAAAACAACCCATTTAATTGTCACACCATCCACCACCTTGAGTATTTACTCCTTCCGCCACTGGCAAACAATGAATCAACTACAAAATGCACTGCATTGACTCACCTAGGCAACTCTGACCGTGTATCTCAAACCTGTGATACCCAACAACAGGGACCAGTGCAGTGGGCGCAGGAACACCAGTGTTAGCAGGGTCCGCTCCATGTTGAATACAATCCTCACCAGTCTTTCATTGTTACTGGGTCTAAATCTTGGAACTCCCCACCCAATACCATTGTGGGACCTTCTCCTTACGGAATGCAGCAGTCCAAGAAGGACCACCTAACCACCACTTAGAAGGCAATTAGGGATGGACAATAAATGCTGGCCTTGTCAGCAACACTTCTATCCCAAAAAATGTACAAGTAAAATGTTTTGTGGCCACCACTGGCATGTTTGGGTGTGGACTTCACTGAGAAGGCAACTCCTCCCTCTGCATCAGAGGCATCGGTCACCTTGTATTTGATCCTGTTTCTCTGCTCATTGTGGAAGTGGAAGAGAAGTTGTGCGTTTTCAATGACACGTTAAATGATGGAGCCCATTCCATGTGAGCACACAAACTCCCACAACACTACTTTGAGAGGAGGGGGAGTACCTCCCGGCCTCCCTTCCGAACATCTGATCCCTTGTCAACAGCTCTAAAATATATTCGATCATTTTCTCATTGCTATTTGAAGTTTGCTGCACACAGATGGGCAGCTTTACATTCTAGCACTTCAGAAGCACTTAACGGTAGAGGACTTTGGGATCTTGTGAGGTTGTGAAAGTCTGGAGAGAGGAAAGTTTTCTCTCCCTTCCTCAAGCCCCTGTCCCCGTCCTAGCTCCTGAACTGACTCATTCCCCTCAAAACGGGTTTTGAAGTCAACAATTCGAAAAGGAGTTGGAGCAAAGCATTTAATTCAATGCAAAAGCATATTTTGTATCAGGATCGTAACTTTTATCTTGTGTTTGAGGAGTAAACATACTTTGAGATGCATTATAGCTTTAGCCTAGTGTGTATGTTGAATAATTATCTTTTTCCATTGCTCAACGTTTCCTTCTACAGTCTGTGATGCAGGTGGACAATGAGAGTGCTATCAATCAAACCCAGCTTCAGCTGAGCACATCCCAGTTTGTTACTCGTGTAAGGCAGGATGAGGAAGAGGAGGAGGAGGAGGAATACAATTAATGTCATTTTGTGGCAAGACTTTAACTTGCAAAGATGCCTAGGATTGTTTTCCTTCAAGTGGACGGTAAGCTGGACAGGGTAGACGCCATGCAGTCTGTTAATTCATGTGGAGGTTGAAACTCGAAGGTTGTCTTCATTGCTGCATCTGGGTGGAAATGGGAAGGAAGGCTGCAGAGACGGTGCAGATGGAGGCAGTGGAGTGACCTTTGTGCTGAATACAGACATGTTATTGGCGCAAAAAGCTGACAAGTCCTTGCGACCTGAGAAAATGAAATGAAGTGCAAGAACACAAGAAATTAGAGGGCGTGAAATTTCACAATTCTGAACTTGGAACATTGTTGCTGGGGTTTTAGAACAATAGACAACAAAGTTTGCTGGATTTTGTTCATATATTGCAGAGATCTTGATTCACTGCATCACCTAAGGATCTTTAGTGGTGGTTAACTACTGATGCAGTAATTTGTAACTAAAAAGCCTGTGGAGAAAGTCCTGAAATATTGATGGCCTCAACCAAAGTGTCTCGCAGATAATGCCCCACTTGTAAATACAGTGAAGTACGATGGGGCGTTTGTTTCCAAGACTGAGGTCAAGTTGCTGTCCATCCCAAGAAACGTGAGGTGGTTTCATGGCGTGAATTTATTTTTTGGGTATTGAGAGATTTTTGTACTTTTGTTCTGCTGGATGTTAGCCAATGTGTTTTTAGTTAACTGTAGAACAATTACTTCCACTCCTTGCTCAGCTGTCTCTAGATGTCCTTTGACTGTCCTCCCCAGTAACATGACTGGAACTATCCAAAACTGTCCTTGCATTTTGGGTGGAATGCAACAACTACAGCACCTTGCAGACAAGTTCCTGTAGCATTCACATGGAGCCTCACTTCTCTCTAACCTCCTGCTGCGGGCTGCACGTTTGTAAAATGGCCCCTGTGCCTCCAAGCTCAATCATTCCCTCCATGTTTACCATGTCATAGTTTCTCTGCCGAGCAGCGTGCCTAATTAGTTGTGATCCAGTGGTGTCCTCTGGCTACACACTCGGGCGCTTCGTGATGTCAGTTCAGAAGGTAACGTGTAATTGGACTGTGGTGTGGGGGGAGGGGTTTGCAGATGTCACAGCCACTGTTACCAAGTTGTAAATTCTTGTTTTGAATCCCGTTGTATATTCTGCGTAAATCTGTCATTGCACCGTCCTGCTGGTGCTGATGCTGCAGGAACTCCACAGGCAACAGTGCACCAAGATTTATAAAGGCAGCTTCAATTAAATATGTGGATCAACATGTTTCTCATTGTAAATGTATGCAAGATGTTTAATGTGTTATTGATGCAATAAATGATGTTGATACAACAGGAGGGGGCAGGGAACAGGTTTGGATGGGAGGTTCTTGTTCAGAACTTGACGATTTTGGTTTGTATGTAAAGCTATGAAAATAATTCAAAAAAAACAAAAGGTCTAACATTTGTCAGAGTGAACTTTCAGAACTGAATAGTGTTTATCCACATGACGAGGAGCTCAGTAACCTGGCCGGTGAAGGCTCTTTCCCTCCAGAAGTCCATCTGTGGTGTTTTGCTTTCCATTTCGGTTCTGTCAGCCTGAAATACGGCTGATGTGGGTGTTCTCCAGTATCTAAAGCAAAGGAATGGAGTAAACAGAATGCCACAGAGAGTGCTCCTGCCAAGACACGGGACTCATTTAAATGGCAGCTTGACATTGAACTTTGCAATCTCCTCCCACTCAATAATGGGACAGGAAAAACTTGGAACACAGGCTGTTCCCTCCACCCTAAGGATGAAGATTGATGAAGGGTTTAGAGTGCTCTGCTCAGGTAGTGGTGCGGGAGAGTGACGGTGTTTTCAGTATTCATCAGTCATTGGTTAAATTATTTCAGGGTACAGAACAGCTTGTTTTACTAAATCTGTTTATTGTGGTTAGTAAGTGCACTGGGTTCATGGGGAAAATGGTGCGAAATACTGTGGATGGCCCTCTGCATTTCTGCAGGCAGCCATGAAAATAATGTGACCTGCTGAGACGTGTGGAAGCAATCAAGTCGCCAAAATAAAACCAAGCTGCTGGAAATACTCAGCAGATCAGGCAGCACCTGTGGGGGGGGAGAGAGAAAGTTAACGCCAGAATTGTAAAGCTTGTTTGATGTCTAATGTAACATGTTGAGAAAGATGAGAGGAAAAAAAGAGGATGCTATCTGTGATTGGGTGGAAGGCAGGAGGGGATAAATTGATCACAGCATCTCATTCTCTCTGTTCTGCATCCTCTTGCGATGGAGAACTGAAATGTCAAATCTTTTCCACACATGCCATCTGACCTGAGTATTTCCAGTATTCTGTCTCTTTGAAATTGCAGCATAAACAGTTTTCTGCTTTTCGATTAGTCATGTAACCAACCTGTTTCAGACTGTACTTGGAGTTCATTCACACCGTCAGACTGTGCCCCAGCCCTTTTCACTTGTAGCTGCAGAACCTTTGGCAGAGCCAAAGCAATTAAGACAGTTGTGAAATGAGATCAGAATCAACAGTCCCACCTCTGGAAAAGTTTGTCTCTTGTTCTGAAGGGAGAACATCTGAGTTTAGATCCAAGGCACGAAATGACATCGACTTGGTTTGTGTGTTGGTGATTAGAGATTTTTCTTAACAATCTAAGTGGCATTCAGATTTTTCAGAAGTATAAACCTGTACAGCACATCATTTTACTCCTGATTTTAAAGTGATCATCTTGATTTTTGAACTTAGATTTAGACTAATCATTGACAGATAAACCATCATTACAGTCAAACAGTTTTTTTGCCATCTCCCACTGTATCCCAGAGGGGATGCAGGAACAAACAGCCCATCAGCTGAAGCCTATAGGGTCCAGATACAGAAGCTTCACAAACTTTCTTCAAATCTGGTGCAATGAGAAGGTTCCAGAAGAGCTGTGAATGCCAGAAAAGTATTGCAAACAAAATGTGAATGTGCCAATTCCATCTGTGTGCTGGCACGTTGACACAAGACCATCTGACATTCTCTGCTGTCTGACGACCTTGAACATACTGACTCTGACCCTGTGACTCTAGTAGAACAGACCAGGCCAAGCACACGGCACCGTCACTGGACAGATGTTGTGAACGGTGGCAAAATGTTTCAACGACTGTCTCAAGTCTGTTGAAAAGTTAAAGCTCAACAAAAGTTAAAGGTAATTGCAACAATAAATTCCTTATTTGGAAAAATGTAATAATGTCTTTGGAATTTTGTAATTAGGAGTTTGGGTTTGCTGCAAGAAGATCTTTCTGGGTAATATGTAAGACTTTTCAGAGGAGTGAGCCACAGTCATTATGAAGTACCCATGCAACTAAAGGAGTTACTGTAGGCGGGGGAAAGAGGTTAAACTTGCTTTTCACTGGTTGCCTCTGGGCAGTGGTCTATAACCTGTGCCAATACTGTGGGCCTTTATATGAAAGCAGGTATCTGCTAACATTCAGAACTATTCCTGTGAAAACCACCCGGTGCTCATCCTCGCGCTGAGGTATTGTCATCAAAATTGAACGAGTTGCTAGTTTAAATATAGCTTACAAACTTTGCTTACGAGGGAAACTCTGCCTTTACAAAGAGATTTGACAAGTTCAGCTAAATTTGCTAATGCATCATTGAGTTCCAATGTTCTCTCACTGTTTGGAACCAATGAATAGTTTGCTAGATTGTTCTCCAAATTTTTACTTTATTTTTGGACTGTGTAGGGCTGCAGGGTGGATTTATTCTGTGAGTACTTGGTATTGGTGTCATCTCCCCATCCAGATAAATGAAGAAAGGTTTAACAGGTAAGGTGATCTGTGGTATCTGTCTTTTATTGATTTCATTTGCCAAACTTGATTGTATGTGTATATAACACAAATGATCATTGTTCTTTCTACTTGATCAACACAGATCTAATTAATTCAGTAAACAAATCGTCTGTTCTGATAGATGAAGGCATAATGCAGGATATAGCCAGATAATCAGTGGAAACATGGATTTGCAAACCTTATATCTGACTGCTTCATGGTACAGGAGGAATTTTGTGTTGAGAATTTCAATATTTAATATCAGGGTAGATTAATAATTTGCTATTTATTTTTCATGACTTGTATCAGACTAAAAATGGTTGTGAAACGTGTTTTGAAAGGAAAATATCAAAAAGTAATAAAATCCTAATTAGACCACAATATTGTCTGGGGAATCACCGATGGGGCGTCAGGGTGATGCTTTAAAATACCTGGTGCAAATGTTCACCATCGGTCACATGGAGAATTCTGCTCACGGAACAAAGGAAGGAAAGAGCCCA
>JARFYF010000061.1:1953602-1967468 GCA_030265395.1 Rhina ancylostomus | reverse complement strand
ATATTGAGAGGGGGAAAGTTGAAAGGGGATGTGCAAGGGAAGTTTTTTTTTAAAAACACAGGGAGCGATGGATGTCTGGAAGGGGCTGCGGGGGTGTTGGGGGAAGCAGATACAACTGTGGTGTCCAAGAGGCTTTCAGACAGACACATGAATGTGCAGGGAATGGAGGGATGTGGATCATGTGGGGACAGAAGAGATTTAGTTTAATTTGGCATTGTGTACAGTACAGACATGGTGGGCCGAAGGGCCTGTTCCTGTGCTGTCCTGTTCTGTGTTGGTCACTCAGCTGCTTGTTCCTGCCCCCTCATTCAATCCCTTCATGGCTGATCTACCCAAGGACTCAACTCCTCTTCTGTGCCCATTCCCCATGGCCCTGAATTCCCTGATCTTTCAAAAATTTATCCAACTCCATCTTAAATACCCTCAGTGATCCGGCCTCGAAATTCCCCGGTCTAGGAGGGACTGTGTCAGCAGTCAGATAGAGTTGGAATCGATGGGTCCTCTTCAGGCCAGAAGGTTGTAGCTAGCAGAGGACCCCAGGGATCGGTTCCTGACCCACAACTGTTCACTATTTACATTAATGACCTGGAGGGAATAGTGTGCAAGTTTTCCAAGTTTGCTGATGACATTAAAATGGGTGGAACGGGATGCTGTGATCCTCAATGGGATAGAGAAAAATTGGGTGAAAACCTGGCAAATGGAGTTTAATGTGGGGTCATGAAAGTAGATTGAGGCTTTTTTTCTTTGGAGAGACTGCAGATGAGAAGGGACCTAATAGAGGTATATAAGATGAGAGGTATTGATCGAGTAGGTAGTCAGAGGCCTTTCCCCAGGGCTGAAATGGTGGTGACAAGAGGACATAGGTTTAAGGTGCTGGGGAGTAGATATAGAGGAGATGTCTGGGGAAAGGTTTTCACTCAGTGGTGAGTGCGTGGAATAGGCTGCTGGAAATGGTGGTGGAGGCGGATACGATAGGGTCTTTCAAGAGACTGTTAGATTGGTACATGGAGCTGAGTAAAATAAAGGGCTATGGGTATGCGTAGTAATTTCTAGGATAGGGACAGCTATCGACAGGCATGTTCGGCACAGCTTTGTGGGGCGAAGGGCCTGAATTGTGCTGTAGTTTTTCTATGTTCTATAAAGATCTGGATGGGAATATCAGACTATTCCTCCATTTGTAAGCCACAAAATAAACATATTTTGTTAAAAGTTCACAGAATAATTGAAAGTTATTACACAGGGCATCTTTTGCCAATTGGAAATGGAGCTCGTTAAGTTGCTCTCATTTCCCAGATCTGTTTGTGGACTTGTACATTTTCAGTTTTCAATTACATTTAGTTCACATTAGGACAAGATCTATCACTTTTTTTCCCCCTCTCATTTATGGGACCATAAAATCTTCTGATCATATCGCAATATCATAACCACCAACTGCCTTTTGGGAAAATCAACTTTAGGAAATCGTTGTTCTTGGGTTTAAAGCCTCTCCTCTACATATTCAAAACACTTTTTAAAAAAAGTTTTGAAATTCCATTTATTCTGTTAATATATTGGCTTATGTTTTACCATTGCATTCTTCATATTTTGTTACACTTTACTTGAAATAAGCATGAAAATCCCAATACCAATAATAAATGTTTTGAAAAAAAACTTCAGACCTAATACTATTAAACAAACACACCTGTGTACAAATTGCACCATTAAAAGTTGTATTCCCCACATACTTTTTAAACTTCCAAAAATAGCCCCAAAGATGATCTATGCATCAATTTTTATAGTACTTACAGTGACACTGACACCACTACATTTAAATTCAGGAAGGGATAGGAAGAGCAGGCACCACTCATGGGCTAATGGGTTCTTTTTGTTTGCCCTTTTCAGCTGGAAGAACAGACCGAACAAATGAGAAGCAGGCACATTTACCAACAGTTTGGCCAATGCATGATGAAGTTTAGGTATTAAGGGCTTGATATCATTCCAGTGCTAAGATCAAATCTTGAAAGCAACAAAGTGCACATTAGCCATTGAGATTATAAATCATGGTTAAAATAGGTTGATATTACCTTGTTCTTTTGTATTTAAAATCTCTGAAGTAATCATATTGAGCAATTATTTAGAAAAGTTGTGCATTTTGATTTCAAAGTTTTCAAAGCAATATTTTTCAAATGGCAAAGCAAAGAGCATTATTTTCTGGTAGTTGAGTTATTTAGTTTATAAAATAAAAATTGCAACAATTTAAAAGCTATGTGGTAAATGTCATAACAGGAGGTATTTGGACCATCGACTCCATGCCACCTCTCAAAGCAATCCTATCAATCCCATTCCCCACCCCCTCCCCCCCACTCACTTCCCTACAACCTTTTTTCTCTCTCAGGCCCATCAACCCAACCTCTCCTCTCAGTTTCTCTTACCATCCATCTACATGAGAGGGACATTTACAGTAGCCAATTAACCCACTAGCACATCTCTGGGATGGGGAGGAAACCAGGGCACCCAGGGAAGAATGTGCAAACTCCACAGAGACAGCACTGGACCCAGTACCAAAGAAATGCCATCTACAAAAGGGAAAAAGATGAGACTAGCTGGGGAAAGCAAGTCTACAGGTGACAAAAGCATGAATAAAGTTTTCAAGAAGAGGCAAGTAGCCATGCATTGTAGAGGTAAACAATGAGGCTTTGTTGAAAGGGTGGAGCTGCCACCAGAGAATGGACAAGGAGATCAGTTGTATTGATACTGGTTGGTGTTGCAGAGGAGGGAAGAGGAAAGGGATATATACAAGACAGACCAGATAGATCCATCTGAAGAACAAGATAACCATGACAGAAATTGAGTTTGTTCCCCTTGAATAACAGATCTGGCAGAGAACACAGGTGACCACACATCTCCCTCCACCCCCCCAGTGTTACAACTGTTCGAGTAATAGAAATTCACCCTTACAAAATTCACAAATCACTCACCAAAAATGTGAGATGTGGAATAAATTCTAAGAGCAGAGTTTATGCAAAATAAGGTATATAGATAATTTTTTTCCCAACTAGGCATTTGTTGATGCATGCGCATATGATGCAGCTTTGCATTACAGAAAATTGCGATATAGACCACTTTCTAGGAGCACAGGAGTGGTCACCTGTGTTAAAGAAGGAACAGAGGGAGGCTCTGAGTCAAGGCCAGGAGCCTAGGATACAGGATGTAAACAAACTCACTGGGGAGTAATTGAGTAAGCAGGTAGGGACTTGAAAAGAGGAACTGGGATTAGAGTGTGCCAAGAAAGAATAGGCAATGAAGATGTGAGGGTAGCTGACCTCTTCACATGATGAACTCAGACCTGAGACAGAGAACAAGGAAGATCTTTACGATAATTTGATACAAGAAGATTACTAGCTCAGTAACTCAAATGCATATGCTGAACTTTACACACACAAACCAAATACATTAAATGGAAAATAAGCAAAGATACCCTTGGGTGATTTCAAGCTATAATTTCTATATTCTAATGTTATTACTATTAGCAAATGATGAGTGTCTCAGCTCATGCTTCTAGCCTGTAAATAGTTCAATGTTCTATCTCCTGTGGTTTATGAGCTTCAAAAGGAATTTAATGTTTCAGTTCTGAGAGCTTTCTCTTAAAAGCAGAGGAAAAGGAGAACACTGCTATCAATATTCTCAGCAAAACATGTATCCTAGCTTTCCTAAAGATAAAATAGGTGCATGACAGGGAATTTTATAACTCTAAGTAAATTCATTTGATTTAGCGAAATTAAATTATTCCCTAAATAATTGAAAGGAATGTTTGCATTATGCTTTTTTTCTTTTGACTTTTAGATCCTCTTATCAATCATATGGAGATGGTGACTGAGATCGTAGTCCCAACCGTGTGCACCCTCTGTATACTCCTGAGTGCTATTTTACTGATGTTCCTACTTCGGAGACAGTGAGAAACTAAGATTGCTGTTATACAATTATAAATACACAAGAACAAAAATGGTTTGCTAACCATTTATTTCTTCTGAAAGTTTGTTAAAATAAGAAAAAGTTAACAAAAATTGGATTTGGTACATCAATAGCATCAACTTTGAAGATATTACTTGTTTTATTGCCAGTGAATGAGATATTAAATCTTGGAATAGTAAAACTGTTTTACAAAGAAAATCATCCAGGCTTCCAATTCATACTCTATGACTGAGGTAAAGGAGTCCACAACATGATAACAGGATTCTACTTCCAACAGTTCCTTCCCTAATGGGCACGGTGTACTATCCAAACCTATATTAGCAGTGATTAATTACAGACACAAGATAATAAATACTACAAGCAATTTCTCATCTTAAAAACTCAGTACAATTCTTACAAAAGAAAAATTTTGTCATTGGAAACATCAAAAAACATACGATGTAAAGTACAATAAAATATAATGACAACAATAATATTTTTTCATGCCAAAAGTTCATGCTGGATAAATGAGCCAGTATTTCAATGTGTCATAATGAAGACTATAACATCTTGGTCTAGATAAAAATACAGCAAATATTGAGTCAGTCAGTTGAACATATGCCTCTTCTGGTGAATTACTAATAACTGATAGACATTTGCCTAGTCCATGTCATATACTCAATGGTATATTTTTTTCTGTATTCAAAGACATTTTTAATTGCTCTATTGCATGTGTGGCTGATAAACATGACAGTTGTCGGGGCTTTGTTCAAATAAAATTGCCTGTGAAAGCTGGAATCTTCAGGTAATAATAATAAACTTGAAATTGCTTTTGATGCCTACTTTACAAGGTATTTTTAAGTCTATCACATAAAATTAAAACCTCAGTCAGGTACAAGAGTTTATAATGAAGTATTTGTCACTCATAATATTTGAATTTATTTATGGTGTGCCACTTATTTTTATGAAATAAAATTTAGATCTTACTTTCAGTAATTGTAATTTAGTAAACTGTTCTAACAGTAGGTCATCAAACTGAACAGTTAATTTTGTTTCTTTCTCCACACATGCTGCTTGACCTGCTGAGTATCTCCAGCATTCATTTGTTTTCATTTCAGATTTGCAGTATCTACATTTTTTTTGTTTTTCAAGCCAAGTCCTTTGTCCTGGTTACTAAGTAGTACGGGAGAAAATCTTGAGGGGACTAATGTCTAACCTGTGGTAGACTGGGTAACTCCTTGCGCAGTAAAAGGTGCAATGTCATTGAGCATTCATCATTAAAGTCTGAGGAAAAAATTATACTTAGATATGTTAAATTTACCTTTTTCCTGCAATGATTTACATGAAATGCGCTTGACTACAGTTAATCACTGTGTTGTAATAAAATGTCTCCTCGCAATCACTACTCACACTTGCATCATCAACTGGCAGATCTTTTAAGAAAAAGAGATAAAGTTAGCTGTGTAATTTTTTTTAAACTCTACATTTAAAATTGTATGATGTCTCAGATCTGGGAAGAATCATCAACCTGTCAGTTACCTTAGGCCATGCACATTTTCAAATGTGCTTTGATAAACTATAATGCAACAGCACAGAAATCAGCTGTAAACATTCAAATGTGTAATAAGATGTATTTGGAATATAAAGCATGTTTTAAAAAAGTGCCATTTGAGGCTGCCAAGGAAGAGGAACCCACACAGTGGTGATCTAAACTATGACCAAAATGCAGGCCACAGCAGTAAATATTCCATAATACATAGCTATTTATACATGAATTCAATCAGATACCCATTGTTTCCTAAAATTCTCACCTAATAATAAAAAAAATCACAAAAAAAGTTTGATAAATCTCTGTCAAGTAAGCATACAAAGGGTCAGGGAATCAGGACACCTGTATGGCACTAAGATACAGATCATCCAGATTCTAGTTGCTGAGTTTCTAACAGATGGAATAATTATCTTATAAAAGTTCCAGTATTCATATAGTCTAATAGGTCTATTTCCCTAAAACAAACACAAATTATCAATTGGCAAACTGTGTCAATACCAGAGAACATGAATTCGCAAAATACCTGGGGTAGTAAATGTCACATGATCCACTGGTGGTCTGGTGTTCAGCTGCCAAATTGTCTTTAATTCTTTCTGCCCATGGCCACTGATGATCTCCATTCTCCACATGATGGGATTTTCACTGGAAAGCAAGAAGCCAAAATTATTAGGAAATCTGAAGAGATATGAAGAGCACTGTGTGTTTTATTGCTATTTGCTCTCAAGACCAATGCTCTAATCAATCTTTGACCAGTGCCAGATCAGTATACCATAACCACTTACTGTCAAGCATGTTTAAGACACTTCAGACTGATAGACTTGAATCACCTGATGTTTGAAGCCTGAGTACACTGGCCATCCATAGTATAACAGAAATTGAAGGAAATTATTAAATGTTATGTTAATGGATACATTATACTCCAAGTACCTATTTTTAAAATCAAAGAAATTGCTTCTCATCAACACCTTACACATTTCAGTTTTGAATCTTACTTCTCATAGAAAGCGTTGATGGCCGTGGGTCTGATTGGCAACTGGAAAACATGTTGTTCATCCAGTGGATTATCTTTGTAGTATCTAGAGCAGGACCTGTCAAAAGACAGACCAAAAGAGATGCAGTACCATATCTTTTTTTTATATAATAGCCAAAAATATTCCAACCAAAGAAAATAAATATGCAATAATAATTTCAATAATAAATTCTCAATCTTTAACAATATGGTATCAATTTCCATTCACAATCAGTATCACTAATCTTAGTGCATTATAAATCAAACACTAACCCTTTGCAAGCCATTCAGCCCATCATGTCCATCTTTCTGTCAAAACCAATGTTACTGGCCCTCCCCGTTCACTATGTATATACCTCTCTCCTCCCCTTGCATCCCAATCTACTTCAAAATGATATGAATCTATAAACTAATCATGTTTCAGAATCTCAAGCTATTTTTTGTTTTAAATACCATTTTGCAATGATACTTTGCTTGTAATCATCTGTCAATCTTCTAAATTTCTACATTAACAACATAAAATTCCCATTTTTGCCAAATAAAAAGGATATGTCTTACTTAGCTCACCAATAACAATTCTGTTTAAAATATGTGGATTGTGTAAAGTACTCCTTTCATATACTGTACACATTTCTATTTATTTTCTGTATTTCACACTTATTACAAAAATGTGCAGGATTGGAATGAAAGAAAAATCCTGTCTGGTTTCCTTCCTAATCTAGATTTGTTCTGGAAATCCAATCAACACACTTCCTAAAGCAAAAATATTCTTCAAGAATCAATGTAACAAAGTCCAAATAGAAAGACTGACCAAGTATTAGATGGGGAACCATATTCAGGAATTCTTAAATCAAATGTAGAACAGATGAAGTCATGGCCATAGTCCAGGACCTCAGCAAGGTTGAAGGGAGAGAATGGTTTAAACGGGTTGGTTTAAAAAATATACAACCTAAAACATGTCAGGAATTTAAAAGGAAAAAAGGGAGATAAGAAACTTGTAGTCTTAAAGTTCTAGAGAACAACAACATAGGACTAGTGGCATCTGCTGGTTTGTACACACTTATAATCCAAACAGGAAGAGAACACAGAATGAGATACCATTTACAGGGCAATGTTCAGTTATAAAAGGTGGTACTTTACAAACAAAGAGATTTCTACAGGACTAGATCTCTACAAGCAAACGAAGTATTTCCCTGAGAGTCTGCAATCCTTGTTGTAAACAGAAGGCCATTATTTACATAGAATATTTTAATTAAGTGCTCACTGTGTCAATGCAAAGAGACTCTCATGGCTCAAATTGAGAAAGGCACTGCAACTCACTACCAGCTCGAGCATGTGATGAAGTTTATGAAGACGGAGCATCTGGTCTTCTAGATTTACAGTGGAATTTATAAAGTAATCCTGCAGAACAGTATCAAAATGTCAATAAAGGCTAAATTACTAACTAGGAAACAAAATTTAGTTTTGTCACAATTTACAAATATTATTCATTGACCTTACCAAGTAATTCAAAGTAGTGAGTTCTTGACCTAGAAGAAAATAACTTTTCTATAACTGCTATTTTAAAAAAAACAATTAAACATTGACAATTCTTTTCCTCCCACAGATGCTGTTCGACCCACTAAGTTCCTCCAGCAGATTCTTTGTTGCTCACTTTTGTTTGGAGTGTGCAAGAGACATGCGAGGGCTTTCAGTCACAAGTGCCTTTCCCTTTCCCCCCAAACTTCACAACACATGTAGTTAACTCTACTCTAAAGCCTTGGGGGAGCAATGCTCATGCTAGCCAGCAGACTTTCTGGATTTTCTTTCTTTTCCAGTCTTGCCCCTCTCCACTCTATAAAGATTGCTGGAACTTCACTTGGCCTGTTGATTCAGCAGCAAAGAGGGTTGAGAATACATCCTGTTATCATTACACAGTGCCATATTACCCCAACACCTCACACCATTTCATTAACCCAGCATTGTCCTGCACCCATTTCCTGTGTGTGTGGGGGAGGAGGGAGGGGTTTGTATTGATATTTCCACCCGAATGAAGCATTTTTAAAATTTAACAAGCCAGATATGTATTGAGGAATACCTACCTATAAAATAGTTTATATAATCTCTCTGCAATTTATCCAGACCTATCTCCAAAAGCATTCGGATAGCAGTTAGTCCATTAACTGAGACAGCAGGCATAGCACTTTGGTAAGACTGCTGGATTAGTTTGCTGAGAGAACTGTTGCTACTCCGATGAATCTGAAAAGTGACCAGAAATCATTCAGTGCTCCAATTACAATAAGCATTATTGTAAGCATTACATAAAGCCCCAAAAGTTGTGAAAACAATTTGAGAAATGATTCTCTTTTGATAGGTGTACTTCTGGAGTATTTGTACAAATACAACAATTTGGATGGTTCAGCCTTTGAGTACCTCTAACTGACAGCAGTACCGAAATCTGTCAGGTGTCACCAAATGGAAGCATTGTGGGCTCTTAGTTCCAAGTATTATCCAATACTATTGGTACAAGTACTCTGCAAGCAGTGCCAATAATAAATCATACAATGTCCAAAGGACCCAATTACAGCACATAAAAATAGTCTAATGTTCCAGGATTAATCAGGAAACAATAAACTAAAAATACAAATCAAATTTTAACTGATCCTATATCAGAGCATCTTCCCAAGCTCCTAAATCCTAAAAGCAGTAGTTTTCCTAAATATACATTTCAGTTAATATTTACACAAACATCAAAGTACAAGTTAGCTTCATACCCATGGTTGAATATCCTTGCATCTTAAGTGCTGGATAACTAGGGTTAAGCAATCTACCACATCTCGGTATGAAGAAACAGCTAAAATCAAAAAGGAAAAAAAAGTGAGTAGAACTCAGAAAGGAACACCAGGCTAGTAAGAGGAGGTGAAAGCATGGTGAGAGTTCCAATGTCACAGTCTTTTTAAGGCACTGAATCAAAGCTTTCATGACAACCAATACATATCCTCTCTTTTGCTCTCCACAGATAATGCCTGGACTTATTTAGTATTTCCAATATTCTGGTTTTTTTAGGTTAAGAAGCTGCTTGATCATCTGGTGTGCTTTCACTTAAATCCACATTCATTATATTTCAATATTTTCTGCCCTTTGCACAGTCTTTACAACTCTATCAATTATTGACCAGAAGTCCAACTTTTTAAACATTAAAATCTAGGTTCTAAACATTGCATTGAAAAGTCTTCTGAAGACTACTTCACATATTCACTATGCCTTTTTCTTGGTGAGACCACCAACAGAGAGTGGATTACAAGGAGTATATACTCCATTCTCTGACATCCAATATCAACACATGGAATCTCAGTATCACTGCGCTCCCTTGCACGGAAAGTCTAATCCACAGGATTAATCCATCCACAGGTATACAGTACATACTTTTCCTCATTCTAGTCCAGAGCTGCTCTGCAAAGTCAAGATCTCCACGTTCAGGAGCAAATGACGAATGGATGGTTGATTCAACAGCAGCTGCATCACTTTTCAATTTCTGATATAAAACAATAAAAATTAAATGAGAAGAAAGTCCTGGTCAAAAATATACTATTTTAGATTTTCTTAAATGAGATTAAACTGTATTCCAACCTAGCCACAGTGCTGCTATCTTAGAATGACGCTAAATGTTGCAAAGAATTATACACAAAGGAAGAAGTCATGTAACCTTAAACATCTGCAGTAGTGTTATACCACAGACCTCTGCAAAATTCTTCTCAAAACAGAAATTCCAAACATATACGGAAATAATTTGCAAATGAACTAGCAACCGCAGTATCAGAAGTATACAGTAACAAAATTGGAATAGTCTGTATAATTAAGCAATGAATGTTTTCTAAACTTATTTTGAGTTATTCTATTGAACCTTTTTAAAATCAATGAAATACTTGGTTAAACAAAGTCTTTCTTACTCATTTATATTTAACACCTTAAAACCAGAGTAAAATAGAAAAAAGCTAAATTAAGTAGATAGTAAGGTGATACACTTTGGAAGATCGAACTTGAAGACAGAATACAAGGTTAAAGGCAGCAGTGAGAGAGGTATCTTGGGGTCCATAGATCTCTCAACGTGGATAGGTGGATAAGAAGGTGTATGGTATGGTGGCCATTAGTCAGAGGATTAAGTCCCAATAATGTTGCAGCTCCATAAAACTCTGGTTAGACCACACTTAGAACATTGTGTTCACTTCTGGTTGCCTCACTGGATGGGGGTGGAGTGTGGAAGCTTTAGAGAGGGTGTAGAGGAGGTTTACCAGGACACCACCTGGATCGGAGACCATGTCTTATGAGGAAAGGTTAAGCGAGCTAGGGTTTTCTCTTTGGAGCGATGGAGAATGAGAAGTGACTTGATAGAGGTGTATAAGATTATGAGAGGCATAGACAGAGTAGGCAGCCAGCACCTTTTCCCCAGGGCAGCAATGGCCAATCTGTGTAAGGTGAGTGGTGTTTTTTTAAAAAACGCAGGGTGGTGGGTGCCTGGAACGCACTGCCAGGGATGATGGTAGAGGCTGATACAATAGGGATATTTAAGGGACTTTTATATAGGCACATGGATGTAAGAAAAATGGAGGGTGATGGGCTGTGTAGGAGGGAAGCGTCAGATTGATTGTGGAGTAGGTTTATATAGGTCGGCACAAAGGACAGGACTGTGCTGTACTGTTCTGTGCACTAAACATTCTCTCTTCTCATAAACTACAAAACATCCACAAACCATTCCCCAGCATGAATACCCCTCATTTGTAGACGACAAGAAAAAGAAGCTCTGATGCCAATTGCAACAGAAATATTTAGGCATATTATTTCAGAAATTACAACTGCAGTATCCATTGAGAAAAATAAATCAAACAGACTCAACCATGGAGAACTCATTGAGATACCATTACTAGAAAGTCACTTGTGGTGGGATAACTGAATGAATGGAGGACATGACAGAACTCCACAATGAGGTACAGTAAATCCTTAATTAATTGGCTTCCTTGTGAAGCCCAGTATTTATTTTGCAAATCTCCAATGCCAGTGAGGTGGTGGTAGTGAGACACCTCCTTGAACCTGCAAGCCTTCCATTGTAGGTATTTCCACAGTGCAACTGGATACAAAGTTCCAGAATTTAGACCCAATGACCAACAACAATAAAATTTCAACTCAGGATGGTATACAAGTAAGGTGGGAGTATGCAGCTGGTGGTGTTGCCTCAAACACAAAACCCTTGTTTTTTTCTTGGTGCCGTGGTGATGAGATTAGCAGGTCCAATGAATGTAGCTAGGCAAGTAACTGCAATGCATTTTGTAAAAGGTATACACCACAGCTACATGTGTTGGTGGTGGAAGTGGTGGAGCGAGTGCCAATCAAGTGAGCTACTTTGTCTTCGATGGAGTCAAGTGGCTTGGAAGTTTTTGGAGCTATATTCATTCAGGCAAGTGGACATTATTCCATCGCTCCTGATTTGTGCCTTGAAGAGAGCAGAAAGGCTTAGGGTTATGAGGAGGTGAGTCACTTGCCACAGGATGTTGCTAAGGCACACTGTGTAGTCATCAGTGAATATCCCCACTTCTGAACTTATGATGGGAGGAAGGAACTGAAGCAGTTGAAGATGGTTGTGAATAAGGCACTACCCTGACAAACTCCTGCAATGATGTCTTAAGCCTGGGACGATTAGTTTCCAACTATCACAACAATGTTTCTTTGTACAAGGTATGATTTCAGCAACTGGAATACTTTCGTGTTGATGCCTGTTTAGTTTTGCCAGGGCTCCTTCATGCCACACTCAGTCAAATTCTGATTGATGTCAAGACCAGTCACTGTGTACTTCACTTCTGAATTTAAGTCCTTTGGTCCATGCTTGGGATGAGAACTGAAGCCAAGAGGTCCTGCCAAAACCCAAACTGGCAAATCCAATTTTAAAGTTTTGCAAACTAAAAATAAAATTGCATCATACCAGAGGAAAAAAGTTGAAATAGAGAGTTAACCTGCCTCCATAAAACAACAGTTGTATATACCTGAATATACCCAAATTTATAAAGACAGCAGACCCAGTGAAGATTGAACTAATAGAATTCACTGGTACAAGACAAGGGACAACATACTTTGAATGAGTCCTTGGATAACTATACCAGGCTTGCAGGCCTGAGACATAGTTGTTCTACATGGGAATATGGTCAAAAACAAGGAGATAGCAGTAAGAGCTAATCCCAGGGCAATCTAGGGGACTCATCTACAGCAAGGGAACATCCAAGTTATGACACCACCAAACTGGCCAACAGGGCATGGACATCTGCTGAACATAAGCCCTCTCAAGAATGATATTCCATACTGAACATGAAAGACTAATGAAGATCCATTTTACCTCACAACTAATTAGGTCTGGTTTGTGTAGCTGCAACAGTGTTGAGATGGAAAAAAATGTATTTTACTCGATATCCTCATCACCGTAGGAAGGTACGAGATTAACCAGCCTCTGGTGTTATTGTACTTAGAGCAAGTTCCATGGTGGTTCCCATAGTAACAGAATACCTCTAGAAGACTCTCCAAGGATGTCGCCATAGTAATCAGGGGAATGTTTAGAGCAGCGACAAGGCCTGCTCATGAGACCAAATAAGGGGATCTTCAGCTGAGCAGATAATGCAGGGTTAATAATGTCAGAAGAGACTGATCACACACACTCATCTGTACTTGAGTGACTCAGTATCAATAGCTGAATGTCTGTGCAGTGGATGAAGATGCTGTACCTTATCTCCAAATAATGCCATACTTTATAAAATTGTACAGAGTGTGGGGCCCACACCTGGTGAGGTGGACAATAAAAGTCAATGTTACATTTTGGCAATGTTACATTTCCTATACCTATTCCCAGCAAAAGATTTCACTTATCCAAATCTCATACCTCTGTGTCAATTCTCTTGGACTGATGTTGAGAGACAGTGGTTTGGTTCTTTAGGTCTGTCAGACATGAAATAGAAAAAAGAAAAATTCCATGCTAAGACAAGTAAGACAATATAGAAGTTTACTCATGGCAGAAAGCATCATTTCCATATTACACCAGAGAGCATCAGTAAGATTTGGCCATTTATTCAAGTACAGTAATACTTATTGAAATGGATAAAAATGGGAAATGGGAGTTAATTCTGAGCTAATTTCACCAAGGGGAAAGCTATATACTCAGTCTCTGGTTCAAAACTCAATCATTGTTGATGAGAATGAAACTTCAGCCAACGATGCAGTTTACAAAGATCACGGAAGAGTTCACTCCTCACCATCAATACCACTCACGTTGAGTGCAAAGAGGAAGCTTTGTTTCCGATTGAAATTGAACGTTTGCAAGGTTAAAGCATATCACTTGAAACATAATATTTACAGAGAAAAA
>JARFYF010000061.1:1911478-1925852 GCA_030265395.1 Rhina ancylostomus | reverse complement strand
GTGGGTGTGGATCGGTCTCTAACGCTGGCCGGGTCGGGGCAGGCGGCTGCTGGGGCCCCCCGTTAACTTAAGAAACTTTAATTTGTTTAGAGTTCTGAACTTTTGTGTGTAATAAGGGCGAGGAAGTTTAGGCTGTGCCGCTAGGCCGCCATTTTATGGCGTGGGTGGGGGAGGGGAGACACGTTGTCCTCGGGGTAACTTCACTGGAGCGGGTTAAACTCGGTGGGAGGCAAGGCGTACTATTTTAAGGTCAATTAACCTTAAAACTAGTTAAACTAGCAAAGGATATTATCTATATTGTGTGGTAGACACTATCCACGGTGTAATTCAATTAAAGCCGGTTAAGTTCTGGGAGGATGGGGCACCTACTTGGGGACGGAGGCGTTAAGAGGAATATATGTCCGAATTTAAAATACTTTATTTGTTTAAAAGCAAAATCCGTATGAATTTCAGCCGGTTGTGATGGGAGAACTTTTCTTCTATAGCGTGTTTTCGTGCTAAGACTTTTACCGTGCACTTGGGTCCTTGGTTTGCTAAGCTTAGTTTGATGTCTATAAAGTGATCTAATTTTGTAGTTAATATAATGTTTGAATCAGTATTTGCACGTGATTTAAAATTACGAACATAAATCAAATTTAGTTCCATCTGTAGTGGAACAGGGTTATAATGAAATCGTTTGTCCTAAAGCCAGTTAATGGTAAATGATTGTATTTGAGTTTTTTTTTGTTGTTACTGTAAAGGTGGATGCACTGGTGAACTGAGAACTATTATTAATATAACTTATTAATATAGTGCTTAATTTAATCCATGTTTTATATACAATCTTTCAGGCTTGCGCTCGCCCTCTGATAACAGTGTATAGTGACAAGGGAGAAAGATCTGGCAAAAATGTGGTTATGCCTGCTGTTTTCAAGGCTCCCATCCGCCCAGATGTTGTGAACTTTGTTCATACAAACTTGCGCAAAAATAACAGACAGCCATATGCTGTGAGTGCAGATGCAGGTAATTTTATTTTTTAAAAGGTATTTTTGCTTTTAAAATTGACTGATTTTTGGCCTTTTGATTTGCTTGCCCCACATGGTCCAAATCATATCTGACTGCTTTAAAAAAAATAATAAAATAAGAATTTTATTCATGTTGATTGGAATTGCTAACTTGTAGGAATGGGGCAAAGCCAGTCAGTTCCCTGAACTGATTGCTTTTGCATCAGTGTTATCAAGGCATTTCTCATTTTGATTTTAATGAAGGGATAAGAAAATTACCTTATGCTAAATTGATTTTGGGTTACAACTCTAGAACTGAGTTCTAGTAATATAGCTACTTTTAAGCTGTTAACTATTAAAGATATACTGATAATCCGTTTGCACATTTGTTATGTTGTGCTAGAGTCATGGAGGAACTAGGTTGTGCTAGTCTGGCCTCAACTAGTGCAGCATGTATTAGACAGCATTGACGTATACTCACTGAAGTTTAAAGGAATGAGTAGTGATCTTAAAACAATTATTGAGTGATTAATGAGCTAAATGTTGAAAGACAGTTTCCTTGGGTGGGGGGGGGTCTAGGCAACATTCTCATGTTGGGGTTGGCCACTAAGGGCTGTTGAGGGATGTCTACTTGGGTGTTATGAATTTTTGAAATTGTATCTAAAATGGATTAAAAATATGAACATGTACAGAATGTTGATTTGTTTTTCTACTTGACCAATTCTGTTGCCTACAAAAATGGGCCTGCAAAAGTGTTGGAAGTACTCAGCAAGTCATAGATTTTGTAGAAAGGAGGAAATAGTTAATGTTATAGGTTAATGATCTTGCATCAGAATCAGTCATTTCTCATTCAAACTGGAAAGGCTGGTTATTTGAAATTGTATTCAATGATGAGTCCTGAGGAGTTTGTCTGAAGGTGAGATAAGTGTGTTGGATTTTGTTGCAGCACTCTTAAGAGGTCAAAATGTGCAGAAGAATTTGATACAAGCAACTGAAAGATTATTCTTTCAGATTGAAGAAAGGTATTCTGTAAAGTGGTCATACAGTCTGCATTTGATTTCTCCATTGCAGATGTCTCTACATCATGAGCAGTGTATGTAATATACTATTTTGGAAGAAGTTGGAGTGAATTGCTGCTTTTTCTGAAAGTAGTGTTTTGGTCCCTGAATGATGGAAAGGAGGAAATGTTATAAGGCAGGTTTTCTATCTCCTCTGATTGTATGGAAAGGTACCAGAACAAGGAGTGGATTTTGGTGGAGATGGAGAGGACCACAGAATGGTAGAGGGAAAATTCATTTAGGAGCACTGAAAGGAGAGGGGGAGAGTATCTGGAATTGGCAGCACTTCAAAGTGGCAATAATTGCAAGAGGATAGTTCATTGAATGCCTTGGTTAATGAGGTGGAAGATGAGGGCCAAATTCTTGCATTCTGGGTTTGAGGAACGCCATGAGAGCTGATGTATGGGAATGGTTGATCCCTGTCAACTATTGAAGAAGAAGCCAGTTAAAGGAAAACATCTTAAACATACTTGAGTGTAAGATGTTATCATTAGAGCCCCTGTGGCAGAGCTGGACATATTGGGAGAATGAAATGGTGTCCTTGAAGGAAGCAGGGTGGAAGTGTGAATTGTCAGAGCCTGTCAACATGGAAAAATTGACATTCTCTGCCATGTAGTTAGCAATGATAGGGGGTGGGTAATCCAGAGGTGGTAATCAGTCAGGAGTTCTGTCCAGTTGGATCAAGAAATCTGAAACTAAGAGAATGTGTGTATAGTCTAAAGTGAAGACTGGGCACAAGGTGAAGATGGTGGAAGACCCTGATGTCTAGCTCAGATTCATGGTGATGGGCTGTAGAGGAGAGAAGCTGAGCTCTCTACAAAATCATTGAAACCTGAAAGAAAGGACAAAACTCCTTTGTTGAAACGTGATGTGATGATGGAAGAGGTGGAAATGTGGACCAAGACAACTTTAAAGTGATGTGAGTCAGTGGTGCTGGAGAGGGTTTAAGCATGCATGTGTTGATGTATGTAGGGTATCAGGGTGTGATGAGAACAATGATTTGAGATGCACTGACTTTCTGTAGTTATAGTTGGATCTAGTTTAAGGATTGGAATCCATCTGGAAGAAGTCCTGGCTGACCTGATAGATGCATTTGAAATTCTGGGAGCATTATAAAGGGTGAGCATTATAAGTGGAGAGTTCATCTTATGAGGTAATAAATAAACTTAGTCATAAAGATCTGTGGAGAAATGTTCTTGCTTCTCTAGATAATTGGAATGAGAACTTGTTTTCATGTGGCATTCTTGAGGTATGAATGTTTTTAGCAGGAGGTGATTATAAAAGAAGATTCTTGAGGTTGAGGGCAGAGGATCTGTGTGTATGATTAGGTGTGAGGAGGAGAAACTTAGTGAACACTAGAGACCAGTGGGCTGAGAAGTCTTGCTTTGTGCTGCAAACTTAGTTGTTCATGGCTTTTGTATTTAACTGAAAATGGCTACAGAATACTCATGTTGGCTTAACTATTGATGTGACCTGTGAACTATTTCAGTCAAACGTTATTTTGGCTTTTGAAGCTGTTTTGAGAAAGTAACGTGTGTATGTGGTGACCCTAGTACAATTTATATTGATGCAATTTTTGTTCTTTTAGGTCACCAGACCAGTGCCGAGTCATGGGGTACAGGCAGGGCTGTGGCTCGTATTCCCCGCGTTCGGGGTGGTGGTACCCATCGCTCCGGTCAAGGTGCTTTTGGGAATGTATCCTCTTAATTGTGTAAGGTTAAATGATATTGCAAAGTCTGTTATTCACCCATTGTCTTTTGTGTGCTCTGCTATTAATAATCTGGAATATATTGTTTGTAGCCTATTTGAACTACTTTCTTTGGACTAACGTTCCTTTATCATTATGATGTACTTTGCGTGTTACAGTGTGTGCAGCAGCAGTTGCCGCCTTTCATTAAGCTGGTACATGGGAATGAAGAGTATTGGGTCTGAGCAAGATTGGATTCCCAACTATTGCTCATTGGAAAAGTTGTGCACCTTAACCCAAAGCTCAGATGTGCCGTGGTGGTCGTATGTTTGCTCCCACAAAGACTTGGCGACGTTGGCATCGCCGGGTGAATATAAACCAGAAACGATATGCCATCTGCTCTTCTCTAGCTGCATCTGCACTCCCTGCTCTAGTGATGTCAAAAGGTGAGTGTGCAGAAACTAAAATTCTTGGGCCACATAAATAAAAGCAGTCTTGAATGAAATGCAAGATTACTTTGCTTCATCTCCCACCAGCTGGTGAGAGTTGACTGCAGTATTCTCAGTCATGGGAGGAACAAAATACAATTTTTTAAAGAAAAACTAGTGGATTTGTCCATAGCAATTTCAATCAGTTTGAAATTAAAGTTATTCATGTCATTGCAATTGTTGCCTTAAGGTGAGTCGTTCTAGGATTACAACTGGTGTCTGTTCCAGTATTGATAGACAATTTGTTCAGTAGGGCAGTGAGAACATCAACATACTTGCCAAAATTAATTGAGCATTTGTTTAATAGAGTTAGCTGAAAATGGGATTGCAAAAGCAACCAGATGTTACCAATGGGAATTTTCTGTTGATATAAATTGTATGGTTTTAAAGCCAGGTCCTTTTGAGAATATTTTAAATCATGTTCCTGCTGTTGTGTTGCTTCGAAATGTGGCAGTAGCTTGCTATGATGGTGTAATTTGCGTCTTATGCTGTGCACAGCAACAGTTGCCTGCTGTTATTATGCTGGTACAGATAAATGACGAACATTTGGATCTGAGCAGCTCCTGGTCATTTTGACTGAGACTTTGAGGAACTGGGCTAATTTAAGCTTCTCATCAAGATCAGCTAAAAGTCACCTCTTAAATTATTTTGTGCCATCTGGCATCATATAATTTCTGCAGGCGGTTGGTGCCCACTTGCCTCAGTGATCATAGCTCTTTGCTTTAACTTTTGCCACTCAAACATTTTAAACTTCCCACTCCCTAACAATACTGTTTGATTGGCACAAGTCTTTCTTTATGTATAATGTTTATTCATTTCAACCATTGTAACACAAGTCCTTAACTGAAACGGGATGAGCGTCTTTTCCTCATTGATCACTATTTTATTTTTTGCTTTGAGCCCTAACATTTTATGTCAGGAGTTACCTCCCTAACTAAAATTAGAGGTTTTACGTTTGCTTAGTTGTACTGGCATGGATGCCCTAATAATGATTTTGTACTCCTCTGTAGGTCATCGTATTGAAGAAATCCCAGAGCTCCCACTTGTGGTTGAAGATAAGGTTGAGAGCTACAAGAAGACGAAGGAAGCTGTTCTGATGCTAAAAAAACTGAAGGCCTGGAATGATATTAAAAAGGCAAGCAACTCTGTCTTTTATTGAATGATGCACAGAGAGATGATGAAATTTCAATTTTGGTCTGTGTTTCTGATGACTGATGATTTCTAAGATCTGATCTCAATTAAATTTAATTTTTTTAAAAGATGTTTGGAATTAGTCAGAAATATAATTTTTGTTTTGCTTACAGGTTTATGCTTCCCAGCGTATGCGTGCTGGTAAAGGTAAAATGAGGAACCGTCGCCGTATCCGGCGCAGGGGCCCATGCGTCATCTACAATGAAGACAATGGTGTTGTAAGAGCTTTCAGGAATATCCCAGGTAAAGGATTGCCCGGGTGAATATTGCAGTACATGGTTTATCTTATGAGGCATTTGATTGGACATAAATACATCTGGGCAATCTTTAATGTTAGAAATACTGTTGGACCATTCTGGCATCCTATGAACAGGAAGGGAACTGTTTACATTGAATTTGCAGGTGATAAGTTTGGAAGAAGTAATCTATAAAACTCTGAGCTGGTCAGGGGAAGTGTAATGTATATCAACTGGCAATTGTAAATCTAAAGAACAAGGTTCTGTGTTTAGTTTGTTTCTCCCCCTGTCTCATTTCATCATTTTACACTATACACCAGACAGACCTGGGCATAGCATCTCCTATTGTCTTCCTGGTGGGAGGTTCTGTAAAGTTTTGGGGATATGAGCTGAGTTGCACCCTTTATGCCTAGTGTTGACTTGCTTTGTCCACTGCAGGTATAACCCTTCTTAATGTCAACAAATTAAACGTGCTGAGACTTGCTCCTGGTGGTCACGTTGGACGGTTCTGTATTTGGACTGAGAGTGCCTTTCGCAAGTTGGATGAGTTGTATGGAACATGGCGCAAACCTTCAAAATTGAAGGTTGGATACAAGTAAGCCTCTGTTAACATGAAGGATTCATGGGGCTTCATATGTTCCACGTAAATGATTTTCATGTTAGAATCCTTTTCCCTTCATCTAACTGATTTCCTTATTAAAATTGCCATCCTAAGACTGATATCTGCCATATCAGTGTTCCTGTCCAACTATGAGACCAGTACTCTATTTCTCTATTCTGTTGTTTCTCTATTATCTGAAATAGATTTTGTGTGACAATGATGAGATTCCACTTCATGGTCTGTGTTTTTGACAACTTGTGATAATAGTGGAAATTCTGATGTCTGAGCAGGAGGTTAATAAGTTTGTGAAGAGTCAGGAAGCCTCTACAAGCTGTTATCTTGACCCAGGTTCCCCAACTGTAGGATGCTGTTGATGTCCTCCTATTAGAGAGCCTACTTGTTATTGTATTGTCCTGTTTGTGGCTGTTCTTTTACTGTTTCTAACTATAACTGCTTATGATCTAGCCTTCCCATTCACAAGATGGCTAACACAGATCTGAGCCGCATCCTGAAGAGTCAGGAGATCCAGAAAGCTCTTCGTCCTCCAAAGTAAGTTGAAATATTTCACCTGGGCAGTTTCTGAACTTAATTCTTAGATCTGTCAGTCAGAACATTCATTTATTAATTTTGAGACAGTGATGAGATTCCACTTTATGGTCCGTGTTTTTGATGCCATGTGATATTAGTGGAAGTTCTGATGTTCCTAACTTGGAGATGAAGCTGGAATAATCATTAATTGGGTATGACTGTGTATAAAGGGCAGAGGAAGGGTAGTTGAATCCATTAAACGTTCATGCCAAATGCTTTATTCACCTAGCATTGTGGGGAGTTGCTCTGCAGAAGGTGATGCATGTTATTACATTTTTTCTAGCCGAGGCGATGCCAATTCCTATAGCTCTAAAGAATGTGATTGAGTTAGTGGGCTTCAAATTCCTTGTCTCTCCATAAGATCTGTTGTTTTCCCTGTGCCTTAGGTTTGAGCCCTTCATGTACATGTAAATTTACTAATAATTCCTGTATATGTTTTAAGATTCTTTTCTCCCCACTGCTTTTCACAGCAAAAAGATTCACCGCAGAGTACTGAAGAAGAACCCACTGAAGAACCTGAGGATCATGATGAAACTCAACCCATATGCCAAAACTGCACGTCGCCGTGCAATTCTCCTGCAAGAAAAGAATGTGAGTATGGCTGTGTAAGCTGATCGGTTCCACCTTGGAGCAGTTGTGAGATGACTAAAAATTGTATTAAAAAAAATTTAAAAAGAAAATCTTCCTATTAAGACTTGATACAAATGTCTGGGGTTACTTACAAAAGCCTTGCATTTATGGAGGCAATAAATAACTTGGTAATCAATGAAAGTCATACAAGTTGTATTACTTTCACTTCAAGTTTCTGATCATTGATTCAATGCAATTTCTGGCAAAGACTAAATGTTGCAGAACACTTCAGTTCTAGAATTGGAAACTCAAGTTGGGGTGCCAGTATTTTTTAAAAAAAAGTGATTATGTCCTTGGGCAGGGTCAAGCTTTCTTGCAACTGAAAAGAGAGCTGAGGATGTTTTATTGTAACATTTGGGGTCTTTGTGGGCAGCTGAAACTGACATTGCAAGTAATGCAGCAGATTGATTACAAACATTTTAAAATGTTGGTACACCTTCATTGCAGGTTGTTTGCTGACGGGTTGGTAAGTGTTTTAGATACTGACTAATTTCCCATTTCTTTCAGCACAAACTCAAGCTGGAGAAGAAGCAAAAGGCAGCTGCATAAATCCAAATCTTCTGTTTTACAGACATGTCCCATATTGCTGTATGGTTTGTGTCAAAATAAACCTATTTAAAAGTGTTTTCTGTATTGTCCTGCTTAAGCTTTTTATCTTCTGCACTTGAATAATTTGATAAACTGTTTTATTTTGCCTAAAGGATAGTGATGTCTGAATGTGCTGTTGCCCTGTTTGAGGGGGAAATTGTGTGGGAAGGCAGTACTTGCTGATGTGAAAGAAAATAGTGACAATGTGTTTGTATCCAAATGTCTTTTTTTAAATAAGGGTCTAAGATTTCATAGGCATCCATTCCTGAAAGATCATCCTTCAGTGTCATGGGATATTATGTGGAGCTTAACAATTCTTCCATGGATAGATAGTTTTATGTTGTTTTAAGGTGGCCTATGGCTTGGAGTTGAGTACATAATCAGTGAATAGCTAATATTGTAGAAAGGCATTGACTACATCAGTGTGGTTTTTATGTAAGAAATAGTTTTGGCAAAGTTCTACAGTATTTAAGGATGTACTAGCATTGATGGTAGTCTAGGGTAGATTCACCTGGGACAAGAGCATTACCTTGTAAGCAGCTACAGTAGTTTGGAGTTTAAAAGAACAGTGATCCTAAGGGTAGATATTGAGACACTTCCACTAGTGGAAGTCTCAAATGTTGTAAGGGAGAGGGGGTGGAAATAGAAGAATATGGGGATCTAGCAGAGTTGAGATTTGGGCTAGAGTGGTCATGATTGTATGGAAGCTACCCTGATTGCTTTCTTCATTTTGAGCAGTTGTGGGCCAGTGGGGGTATTACATTGACAACATAGTAATCTCTGACTATGGCAAAACTTGAAATAAACAGTCTTTTAGGATTTGGGTCAGGCTTGTGAAAGACTAGAAACAAGAATAAAACTAGATGTTGTAAATCTAAAAGATAAAATTGATGTTTTGGTCTACAAAGTTTTGATCACACTTGCCTCCAATTAGATTTTAAAAGTAGCAAAAAAAAATGTAGATGTGAAAAGCAAAGTAAAAACACCAAGAATATTTATTGCAACATTGGACTTTAATGGTGAAAACTTTAGCAGGAACACAGATTGAGAGGGTTTTGAATTGCACACTTGATTCACACCATTTTAGCAGTCAACAATTTTCTCACTGGTTACATTTGGTCTTAAAGATTGTCTGATCCCTTAAGTTTCCAATTTATCATGATTTTCCAAAAACATGAGTACAAAAGTTATCTTTAAAAGGTGGATTGTTGAGATTCCTAGTGAAGGAGTAGCAGGGGAACAAAGCCTCAGCAGCACAGTGCTAAATGAAGGCCCTGTACTCATGTCAACATTGCAATTTTCCACACCACCTTCCACCAAATGAAGATCAAGAACAATGAAATGGAGCACTAATATCTTTCTTTTAAATAGTTGAGTGCCTGGTGAATAATCTGAAAAACTGAGCAGGGATAAAGGAGGTTCAAAATCTGTTGGCTTTAACTGCCAATGCCCAGAGAAGGCAAGAATGCATCTCTGTCCTGAATTTAACTTGGTCAATAAAGCTATCCAATTCTCAATGGTACCAGAGTAATGCCAGGGCAAGAATCTACAGCCATTGAGGATAGCCAGTTAATGGCTATAGCAGCTGATTACTCAATGTACAATATCTGTTCACTAACTATACATCATAATATGCTTTAAGGGATTATAAAGTCCTAAAAGTTGAGAATTGTTAATTGCTTAGCAGATACAATTTTAAATTTAAAACATGCATGAGGATGCTACCTGCTCTATGGTTGATACATCTGGGTTAGTTTAGATGTCATTTACTGTGAGAACAAAATATTCTTATCAAACCAGTAAAGGAGGCCTTAAACATCTAGACAGGTCAATCAATAAAAAACAGGCTTGTCTAGGGCTTAATTTTACTAAAATGAGTTGTGATCCCTCAGCTGACATGATACTGCATGCTTGTGCAAGTTTACATGCCTTAATATTGTAAAATACAAATTGCAATACCAAAGATGAATTTAAACTCTCTGATACACCAACTATCCCAGAAAGCTTAAACTCTGCAAGACTTAAATAAATACTAAATATTGAGAAGTTAATGCTCTTCCATTTTACAATCCAGCTTAATTTGTTCTTTCAGCTTCATAAATGGGAGAAAGTCAACCTGGTAGGAGCACATCTTCCACTGGAAGTGCACAGAGCAGGTAGTGTTAATACCTGAATGTAGAAATCAAGGAATGACTGAGCCTGTCTATTGTTTCAAAGTGGCAGTGCCATCCTTTAACTGATTTACTTTTTCCCCACATTGACTTAATATTCTGTATGTATTACCCCAAGCTTTTTCTTGATTGCTTAATTCTGATCACTGCCTTGTGTTACAGGATAGTTTTTCACCTTTTGATAATTTTACAGCCTTCCACATTCAATGAATTACCACTTTCTGACAGCAACTGTTAATACAGCTCTTCTGGACCCACACCCTCCTTCATCCCTTGTCCTACAATTCCCTTCTCCACCTATTTCTCACTCTGCACATGCTTAAAACTTCTATATCGTACAGTGCTAGTCACATTTCCAATATTTTCAGATTGTCAGTATCCAGCATTTTGCTTTTTACATTGTAATGCTCTTGGTACACAAGCAGAATTAAAGCCATACAACAATCTCCTCTGCTGTAACTGAGTTTAGTCTAAAGTTTCTGGGGGGGGGGGGTGGATGGAACAGAGGCAAAGGAGAGACTTCCATTAAAAAGGTTTGTCAGTAGAAGTGAGTGATTAATGATGCACAAGCCTGAGAAACTAAATACATTAATCACCCTTAAATTCCTACTTGATGCAGGGGTCAGTTGATGCCAGCACTGGGCTATACAAATGGAGTTTAAACCTGTGTTAAAGGTGTACAGAGCCAAGATGTTGAATGAAAAGCCAGTTTGAAAAATCCACAATGTGTAGAAAAAATTCATTCAATTTTGCTGTGATATGAAATATCTGGTCATGAATTTCACAGAAACTGCACACCTTGAAATAATTGGGCACAGGCTTCATCTTGAACTAAACAATCAGCCATCAGGAAGGAGGAAAAGGAAGACAGTAACAGGAGCATACGATTGCCCCTCTGAACTGGGCCTTCTTCAAGCAAGTGAACAGATTTTGAATCAATCCCTTTTGATTTTGGACCAGGCAAGAGCTGTCATGCTTTAAGGCATCAGGCAGAAGTCCTACCAGTTCTGCCTCTGCAGGAAAGCAACTAAATGGTGCTAGAGGTTAGCTGCACCAATTGGTTTCAAACAATGTAGTAAAGCCAATGGCACCCACACACCTCCAACTCCCCAGTTTGATGAAATCCCAATAGGCAAGTGTCAAAAGTTGCAACACAAGTTCTACCCTCTTTCTGATCCCAAGCTCTCAAGGACTTCCTGCTGATAATCTATAATAAGCTTCTAATCAATCTGGCTGAATTAAGGTGGATGGTTGTCAGGGTAAGAGTCCTTTCACCCATCCAACTCCTGCCTTTGAAGTGACACTAGTGAGCAGAGTACAAGGCTTGCAGTAGAAATAAATTAGGGAGAATGTGTCATTTAAGTTGCGATTCCAGTTTCTCTAGCTGCAGTGCAGTGTATACATTAATAAGTATTCAGAGCATTCTGTAAGTGCCACCTAGAGACCAGCAGACTCTTTAAAATGATGAGTTATAGCCCTGCAAGTAGCAGGGATTTCCCAGTTATCCACAACATTGGGTGTACAATAGTTTAGTACCATCCCTTTAAAGTTACCCAGTTACCCTCAATTTATTCCCTGTTGGTGCTGAGCCCTAAATAAGATCAACTTGCTACCTATTCCCATTGACAAATTCTAAAATTTAAGAGGGGCAGTTAAATTTTGACAATTTTAACAGACATTATTCCTTCAAAAATGTAAATACATCTCTTTAAATATATAATGGGATAGAGGGTTATGATGAGGTAACATCAGCAGAAACATCCATCAGTTTGCTGCACAAAGACAGAAGTAGTTTAGCGGCACAGGTGACTCATATAGCGGGAGTGTGCGTCGGAGTACTTGGCTGCTTCAAGCCAATCGTTGTGCACAGCCAGCCTGCGAAATCCACTTCTTCTGCCTCTGATCGCTTGATGAAAGAATGAGCCTGTCAAAAAAAATGTTAAATTTGTCACGGAAAAGACACCAGTCCAGAGAACACTTAATCCCAATTTAGACAAATAATAATCTCCTTCATTGCCACAGGGGGGTGGGGGGGGGGGGGGGAAAGAGGAGAGAGAACACTGGGACCTTCTAACTAAAAGGTAATGCAGAAGCATCATTACCACATAAATAGAAACCACCACCTCTGGTATCTAGGAGATGGACAATACATATTGACCATAAGACCACATCCTCAGAACAAGTTTAAAACACTCCCAAATCATTGAGTCAGGTCATCAGAAGGAAGACATTCATCCACTGTGGTTCTTTGCCAAGTGTCCATCACTCCCTTGGCCTCACATTAACATTTCCAAATTTGAATATAATTTTGGAAGTTACTACTGAACCAGTTTCTGGCATCCTTTCACTCAGTAGGGCCCAGATCATGGTGAATCATCTTATGCTTTTGCTAATTACTTTAAAAGCCTCTGGTTCTAGACCCCTGCCAGTGGAAGCGGTTCCTCCCTGTCCACTCTAAAATTCCTCAGGGTTATCACCATGCCCTCTGTAATAAACCAGCAGGACCTTGGATCTCACCCGAGGAGACTTATCCAGCAAAGGTCTGAACGCTGAGTAGGATTGAAAGCCCTTAACCCTTCCCTCCCCAGTCGAGTGTTTCAGAATGCAGAGATACAGGGTACAACAGTGGCTTCCCTATTACAGGCCAGTTAATACAGCGTAAAGCAAAACATTAATCTATAGAACTTTTCATTCTAAGGTTCTGCTCCCAAACACACAAGGTCATTGAGGGAACTTCAATATATATTCATTAATTAGGTTATAACAACTCAAATTGGCATTTTGTTGCTTAACACAAGAGGCAAATAATTAAGTCAAACAATATTGAGGGCTCACTTACCATGAGCTGCTTCAAGTCCGCTCTCTCTGCGGGATTCTTTATCAAGCTGATGAAAGAAATGAGGTACATTTAACCATAAATAAGAATAGACCTCCACTCACTATTCATTTTAAGGGGGATACTGGAACAGTAGGTTCTTTCCAATGTTACAACAGGGAGAGCAGTCTACCAAGGGCACATTCAGGATTATTGATTGACCAAAGCAATTGTGGGAGCTGAGCATGAATTCTTCCATTGGTATAACAGAGAAAGAAATTGGAGGTCTGAGGGAAGAATCACTGCCAAAGGAGCTGATTAATGAACACCAGAGCACAGTGAATACTACAGGAGCTTCCCACATTTAATTTTACTCTTAGAGAAAATACCAAGAGGCCATTCAGCCCTTTGATCCTGCTCGACCACTCAACATGATTGTGACTGATCATCCACCTCAGTACCCCCGTCTTGCCTTCCCTCCATGTCCCTTGATCCCTTTAGTATTATGAAACACATCCATCTCCTTGAAAACACTCAATGACTTGGCCTCCATTGTCTTCTGTGGTACAGAGTTCCAGAAGTTCATCTCCATTCTGATCTTGGTTCTAAAAGGCCCCACATCTGTGACCCCAGTTCTGGACCCTCTGGCCATCAACAACACCCTCCCTGTATCTAACCTCTCCACTTCTGTTAGAATTGTTTTGGTTTCTGAGATCCCGTCTCTGGAATACCTGTCCAACCGACCCAACCTCTCATTCATCAGACCCACCGTCCCAAGAATCACTGCAGTAAAATTTTGCTGCACTCCCACCACAGCAAGAACATTGTTCCTCTGACAGGGAAGCCAAACGGCACATAAAATTCCAGATGGGAGTCACACAAAGGCCCTGAACAGGTGCAGCAAGACATCTTTGTTCCTGCGATGAAGACAGACATTTCATTTGCCTTCCTACCTGCTTTCACTGACTGGTATACAAATCACCCACGGCTATGGCACCTCCCCCTTTCCCAGTACAAATCAGATAATGACCCATTCTTCGAACTTCACATTTTATCCACATTAAACTGCATATGCCGCACATTTGTCCACTCACCCAATTTGTCTAGCACATTTTGGAGCCTCTGCATCCTTCACACAGCTCACACTCCCTCCCAGCTTTGCGCTGTGTTAACCTGGACGTTACATTAGCTTGCGCACAGAAAAATAGAACTTAAAGACAAAATCCTTTTGGTCATTACTGGCCAGAAATATGACTGGACCAGCCACACAAATACCACGAATGCAAGAGCAGGTCAGAGGCTGGGGATCCTGTGGCAAGTGATTCACCTGCTGACACC
>JARFYF010000061.1:1876544-1888325 GCA_030265395.1 Rhina ancylostomus | reverse complement strand
AGCAGGGATTCAGAGAATCAATAGGAAGCCAGTCAGCCCCTCCCCTATGTTCTGACATTTGATGAGATACTTGGTTTGCAAGCTGGGATGGGGAGGAGGCTCAATGAAGACTTTATAGATGTTTAGATAACTTTTCAATTTAGAGGAACAGAATTGATGACATAATATTGCTGTTTTTATTGAGAAATTTCAGTCCAGTTTCTTCTCTTTTTTGGTCTTTTTTTTAAATTCTCTTTATAGTTTGGTTTGTTATACTAATTACAATCTTTTATTGATTTGGGGATTCTTTTCTCATATACCCTTCTTTTATACTATATTCATCTAAGATTGTGAGATCTGAAGATTGTTTAATGTATATTTTAGTATTCTTTATTATCTATGCCATGATTGTTCTCCTGATCTCTTTGTATGACATGTACAACCATTGATGTTATATATTAATCTGTATTAATTTTGAAACTAATAAAAAAGATTGAAAAAAGAAAGATGTTTAGAATTAAGAGTGGAGAATGGGAAGGGGTTGTGAAGGAAGGTCCCCTTCGAAATAGGAACTGCACATATGGGGGTGTGTTAAATCACAGCTGACCCAGACCCATTTGCTTCTGCAGATCCCTTGATTCTATCGATCTCTGCTTTGGAAGCTGAGACTGACCTCAATCTCCAAGGCTTCTGGGGAGGGGTTTAAACGTTAACTGCCCCCTTGTGTGTGAACAAGCGGTTTCACTCTGAAATGACCCAGCTCTGATTCCACGATCATTCTGGATTCCCCAACAGGAGAAATAGTTTCAACCCTACACATCATTTTTAAACACCTTTATTAAATCACCCCTCAGTCTTCTGCAGCCCTTATACAACAGGCCCTTGTAATCCAGCCCCAACACCTGCACACCACTTTGGGGAATGAGTGCTGGAGACTGATGCATCTTTCTTAACCCAGATAGAGGGGATATCACAACCATCCAAGTCCATCCACTGTGTGTAGAACCATGTACCGTAGCCACTCGACTGTGCAAATATTGGAGGGGTGGAAGTAATCCCAGAACCAGGAGCCAACAGCTTGTGGCTCTTTTTCCATCAGAAAAATGATACAAAATGAACCACACCCAAAACTGAGGACCCACACTCAACAACTCAGAAACAGCTTCTTCCCCTCCGCTATCTGATTCCTGAACAGTCCATGAACACAACCTCATTTATTCCTTTTCTATGCACCATTTATTTACTTTAATTTATAGATTTATGTCTTGCACTGTACTGCTGTCGCAAAACAAATTTCACATCATGTCAGTGATAATAAATCTGACTGACTCAGACAAGACGAGTTTACAGATTATTTACGTAGAAACACACCAATCAGGAGGCCACTCGGCCCCTCAAGCCTGCCCTGCCATTTAATAAGATCACGGCTGATCTGTTGTAACCTTAGCTCCACATTCCCACCCCCTTAATAAGCAGAAACAAAGATTTCCCACCCGAAGACAGAGCCAAGACCCATGAGGGAGTGATTAATAATCTGGATAAACTTCATTCCCAGACTGCAGTGAGAATGTGGATCTCCCTCCCACGGGATGAATTACAGATGCCTTTGCAGGGAAGAGTCAGTCAGAATTGTACAACACTAAACAGGCCCTTCGGCCCACCACTGACCTCTCTACCCATTTACACTAATCTCATTTCCCCAGATTAGGGCTAGGTCTTTCCATGCCTGTCTCAATGCATCTTAAAGTAGTGATTGAATCCGATTCCTCCCACTCCTCTGGCTGTGCATTGCAGATATCAACCACTCTGTGTAAAAACAGATCGCCAAAAACTCCCTTCTCTCATCTTCAACCCATGCCCTCCAGTTTTTGATCTCTTTACCATGGGCAAAAAAAAATTCTATTTACCTGTACTACCTCAATGCACTGTGTAATGAATTGACCTGTACAATCAGTATGCAAGACAAGTTTTTTGCTGTACCTTGGTACAAGTGACAATAATAAACCAATTCCAATTACCCTATTCATCTATCTTATAAATTTTATACGCCTTTGTCAGGTCACCCCTCAGCCTCCTTCACTCCAGAGAAAACAAGCCCAGCCTGTCCAATCTCTCCCCGTAACTGAAGTCCTCCAATCCAGGCAACATCCTGGTGAATCTCCTCTGCACCCTCTCCAGATCTGCACACAATACTCCAAGTGCGTTATAACCAACATAATGTCCCAACTTTTATATTCTATTCCCTGACCCATGAAGGCAAGCATGCCACATGCCTTCTTCACCACCCTGTTCATTTTCAGGAAACGATGTACTTGAACCCCAAGGTCCCTCTATTCATCAACAGCATTCACTGTGTGTGCCCTACCCAGATTTGATTTCCCAAAATGTATCACCTCACACTTGTCAGGATTAAATTCCATCTGCTGACACTCTGCCCAACTTTCCATCCCATCTATATCTTGCTGTAGCCTTGGACAACATGCTGCACCACCAACTTATGTCACCCACAGCTTACTGATCACATCCAAGTCGTCAGTACACATCACAAACAACAAGGGTGCCAGCACCGATCCCTCTGGTACACTGCAGGTAACAGACTTCCAAATCGAAAAGCAACTTTCTACCACAACCTTCTGCCTCCTATCACTGAGCCAATTTTTGATCCAATTAGCCAGCTCACCTTAGATCCCATGTGTTTTGACCTTCTAGACCAGTCTACTATGCAGGACTTGGTCAAATGCCTTACTGAAGTCCATACAGACAACAACAGCAGTCACCATGGCAGATGCCAGATCAGTCTTCCGGAGAGTGAACCTGTGGAAATTAACTGGCCCAGATGGAGTCCCCATCCATGTCTCTAAGTCCTGCGCAGATCAGCTGGTGGGGGTGTTTCCAGATATTTTTAACCTCTCCCTACTTCAATCTGAGGTTCCCACCTGCTTTATGACCACTATCATTCCAGTACCCAATTAAAACAAGGTGACATGCCTTAATGACCACTGCCCAGTGACTGTCGAGAGGCTGGTCATGGCTCGCATTAACTCGGACAACCTCAACCCATTGCAATTTGCCTACCGCTGAAAGAAGTCCATGGAGGATGCTATCTCCCCGGCCCTACTCTCATCTCTGGGAGATCCAGACAGTAAAGGCACTTACATTAGACTATTGTTTATTGACTACAGCTCCACCTTCAATACTATAATTCCAAGCAAACATCACCAAACTCTGAGACCTGAGACTCAACACCTCCCTTTCCAACTGGATCCTTGACTTCCTGACCAACAGACCACAGTGAGGATAGGCAGCAACACCTCTGCCATGATTATCCTCACTGCTGCCCCACAAGGGTGCATCCTCAGCCCCCTACTCCCTATACACTAACAACTTCGTGGCCAGATTCTACTCTATCTATCTACAAATTTGCAGATGACACCACCATAGTGGACCATATCTCAAATAACAGTGGGTCAGAGTACAGGAAGGAGATAGCCTAGTGACATAGAGTCATGACAACCTTTCCCTCCACGTCAGCAAAACAAAAGAGCTGGTCATTGACTTCAGGAAGTGGGGCAGTGCACGTGCTCCTGTTTACATTAACAGTGTTGAGGTCAAGAGGGTTGAGAGTTTCAAGTTCCTAGGAGTGAACATCACCAACAGCCTGTCCTGGTCCAACCACATAGACGCGATGGCCAAGAAAGCTCACCAGCGCCTCTACTTCCTCAGGAGAATAAAGAAATTTGGCATGCCCCCTTTGACACTCATCAATTTTTACCAATGCACCATAGAGAGTATCCTATCTGGATGCATCACAGCTTGCTACAGCAACTGCTCTGCCTGAGACCACAAGAAACTGCAGAGTTGTGGACACAGGCCAGCGCATCACGGAGACCAGCCTCCCCTCCATGGACTGTCTACACTTCCCACTGCCTTGGTAAAGCAGCCAGCATAATCAAAGACCCCTCCCACCCCAGACATTCTCTCTTCTTCCCCCCTCCAACTGGGCAGAAGATACAAAGGTCTGACAGTACAAGTGACAATAATAAACCAATTTCCAACCCACCTTCAGTTGATCTTCTTAGTTACCTCCTCAAAAAGACTCAAATTAGTGAGGTAGGATTTCCCCTTGTACAGAGCCTCACCAACTATCCCTGCTTTTCCAAATGTATACAAATCCTATCCCTTAGGACTTGCTCAAATAATTTCCCTACCATTGACGCAAGGCTCACCAGCCTGTAGGTATCTGGCTTAAAGGAGCAACATGAGCTCTCCTCCAGTCTGCTGCCACCTCACCTGTGGTTAACAAAGATGCAAAATCTGTGTCTGGGCCCCAGCAATCTCCTCCCTTGCTCTTTATACTGTCCTGGGATAGATCTCTGCCAGCCCTGGGGACATCAACTTTTTGTATTCTCTGACATCTAACACCGCTCCCCACCCCCCAACTTTCCGAATGCTGCTGCAGCCTATTAACGTAAACCTCCCTGAACACACTTTCACCACCTTCTCCTTGGTGAATACAGATGAGGATGTTCATTTAGGACCTCACCCACATCCCCTGGATCCACACATTGATTACCCCTTTGGTCCGCAGGAGACCAGCCCTTTCACTGGCTACCCTCTTGTTCCTGATGTACTTCTAGAATTCTCCTTAATCTTACTTGCCAAGGGAAGCTGGATAATCAGAGGATGAGGAAGAGAATTCATGGGGGTGGAGGGAGTGAGATGGAGAGGAGTGGTAAGAGACTCATGTGGAGCAGAAGGGCTGGCAGAGAGCAGGTGGGCTGAAGGGTCTGCCTCTGTGCTAATGCACTCAGTAACTTTTAAAATGTGCTGCCTCAGGCTGCACCAAACACCGACTGAAGCTCCAACATCGAACTTGTTGCAACATGGAACAGCCAGCTGCACATTAGCTCGAGAATTCCCAAACAGATGAATTTCTGGGCCTGACCAATCAGGGCCCCAGGCAGCGAGCAGCATCCAAACCGGTTCTAATCCGGTCTCAAGAACAAAAACAGAATTTGCTGGTGGATGGAAATGTCTGAGGATCACTGCTTCAAATGGTTTTAACCCTGAAAATTACCCCACCTTTCTTGTAAAAATTGTGCATAACGTTATGTTCAATTTATATTTTTCTTGTGAATGCTGCTTATCTGATGCTATGTGCCTGTGATGCTGCTGCAAGATTTTCAATGCACCTGTGCACACACGTGAATATGACACTAAACTCTACTTTGACTTTACAGCCATTGAAGCCAAGAGAATCAAACCCTTGAGGGAAAATATGGATAAATGGAGAAAATGTTAGAATGAGCAGGGGGAGTGGGTGTGCCTGGTACCCCTGGGTTGCTCCAACCCGCAGTGGGAACTGGTCCCCAGGACGCCACCAACAACAGCATTTATGTGGCAAAATGTTGAGCCACGTCACAGGAATAACCTGACAACAAGGAGGTAACAGAACAGGTGCTTATTCAAAGAGAGAGGTTTTAAGGAACAATTGTGGAGGAAGAGGCTGTAGGAATTCAGAGGGAATTCCTGAGCTCAGGGCCCGGGCAGCTGAAGGTATGACCGTTGACTCTGGAGCCTTTACAACCAGGGGTGAAGAAGCCAAAGTTGGACAGGTAGAGAAAAATCAGAGCTACAGGTCTGCGCCAAGGAAGGATGCAAGGACAAGTATGGAAATTTTAAAAACACTTAACAGATAGAAGGCTGCCCTGCAAAATCTGACCAAGGGGGTAAATACAAAACATTTCTCACATTAGTGAAATGAGGTGAGGCAAGTGTAAATTGCCCCTGTATTTGTGGTAACCTCCCAGAATGCACGGCTGGAACCAGTTCACACTCTGAGGACAGAAAGGAGAGGGAAGATGCTCAATAAACAACGTCACTCACTCCCTGACACGAGACATCACCAATTCCAACAAAGCAAAATGATTTGTACTATTCCAACATTCCAAACTCCAGCAGACAAGGTGCAGAGACTGAACTCTGCTGTGGTCTGGGCACAAGTGCTTCACCCCCTACCCCAACCTCCAAACAGCTGGTGGGTGGCATTGTGTTGGTGGAGAAACATTAGGAGATCTCTCTGCCCTCGTACCCACAGGAACATGTTTAACATCCCACTGCCCGGTGTGTGAAGGACTTCCTAACGTCACCCTGGTTGGAATGTTACATTTCTGCACCTTTGCTGGACTCTCCACCTGCCAACGGAAGAAAGCTTCTCTCTTTCGCCACCCCACCCAAGTCCTTCCATCTTCTGAAACACCCCAGTAAGATCCATCCAATCCCCAAAGCAAAGGAGGAAAACCCCTGGATGCTTTCAAACTGAGCAGAACATCAGGAATAAGGTGTTTAGATAATGATTCTAACAGACAATGCCTTCCACACGATCAATACAACGTGGCCAGATTAACACCTTCAGACACACCATCACCCTGCTGTAGCCAAGCGCCTCACTGCTCAGAAATGTGCACATGAATATTCAGTTTATACAATACAAAGGCAGCTTTGGGGAGGTATGCAAACTTTAACATACTCCAGATGTTCAGATACAAGAGACAACCTCCAAAAGTGCTGCTGTCAGTAACACTACAATCAATCAGCCTCTGGTAAATCAGTCAGTCTACTCCCAATCCGCAGTCCTGCAAGGCATCAGCAACACTGCCATCCAGCAGCAGTAATCTGCTCACTAATGCACAGCCTTGGTCTAAACATAGACCAAAGTGCTAACTCCTAGATGTGAGAGTGACTGTCCTTGATATCAAGGCAACATTGGACTGAGTGGCTTCAGCGAGCGCTGGTGAAACCATGGGCACCTGGCAGCAAAGGAAAAAAGATTCCAGCCACTGGCGTCACGCTTCACACAAGGAAGAGGTCATTTACTGCAGCCTCGGGCCATCACTGCAGGAGATCCTCTGCCCAACCACCTTCAACGGCTTCAATGTCCATCCTTCCATCGTGAGTGAGAAGTGGGGACGTTCAGTGGCGAATGCATGATTTCAATTCTATCAACAATTCTTCAGTAAATGAACTAGTCTTTGCCTGCCTGCAGCAGTTCCAGGACCATATTCAGGCATTGGGCTGAGCCAGCTGAACCTGTCTTTTGCTGCAGCCCAGAAACTGTGGGCTGTTGCTTGCTGGAGAATAGGGCAAAATGGATGTTGGTCCTGGGGGCCTATAATGCTGCCCTGAGAGAAGGAAACATGCACCAACTGGCACACAGAAAGCCTCGACAGGCAGCAATGAAACATAACTGAATATTCCACCATTTTTGATGCTGGTTGAGGGCTAAATACTGAGCAGGACTCAGGGAAAACCCCCTTCGGGAAGAACAGTGGGATCTATTACGTCCCGAGACCCACAGAGCCTCAGTATCACGTTTGTTTCAGCAAAAGGACAGCGGCACAGCACAGCCTCAGCAGCACAGCAGGAAGCCCAGCCAGGACTTGTGCGCTAAGGTACCTGAATTTTCCTCAAACCCACACGGACAATTACTTCCCAAGGTAAAGTTTGAAAACTACCCTCCTGAATACTTCCTGAGAGCCACTACAGACAATGTTTTCAGAATTCCAGTAGATTGGAATGAAAATTTCCACTGCAGATGATCAATGTTGCTACAAAACACAAGGCGATTCCCTGGACAATGTTCACTTGAATGCCTGTCAATGATTACATTTTCCAGAATGATTCTTTCCACATTAGAGGAATTATCATCCATTTGATACATTACTCCATTCCCAGTATTTTCATATTTAACATTTTTATTATATGAACATGCATATCTGCACCTTCAATGTAATCATGACATGAAATATTATGTGGCAAGCGTTCACCAAATATTTCTTAGATTAAGTAAATCTGATCCCTACCTCACAGAGCTCTCATAAGTAAATATTTTTGTTGCAAATACAGCACTGTTTAGTCGTTGCAGCTGAATGCAGGGTCACCAGTACAGACAGACAGATTTACAAGCCTGCTCTGCCATTCAATAAGACCACGGTTGATCTGACTGTGACCTCAGCTCCATGTTCCCATCAACCCAAGGTTAAGTTTTCACCTCCTTGCTTATCAAGAAAATATCTACTTTTAAAATATTCAGAGACGCTGCTTCATCCATTCTTTGTGGAAGAGAACTCCAAACTCTCAACTCCTGGATAAAATGAATGGGCTTTCATTCCCATCTTAAATGGGTGACCCCTTATTTTTAAGCACCGACTCCTTGTACTGGATTCTCACACAGGAGGAAATATCCTCTCCACACCCAGCCTATCCAAACCCTGTGGTACAACTAGTAAAGCCACTGCCCCACAGCTCCAGAGACCCAGATTCAATCCTGACCTCGAGTGCTGTCTGTGTGAAGTTTGCACGTTCTCCCATGAGCGTGTAGGTTTCTCCTGGGTGCTTCGGTTTCCCCACACGTCTTTGGGATGTGGGAGCTTGGAAGGTTAATTGGTCATTGTGAATTATCCCCAGTGTGTGGGTGAGGGGTAGAATCTGGGGGATGCTGTTTGGATCGTGGGGAGAATAAAACATGGGATTAACGTAGGATTTGTGTCAATGGTTAGTTGATGGTCGATGAGGACACAATGGGAGGGCTATTTCCAAACTGCATCTCTCTATAACTTCAGGACCTTGTATTTCAATCAAGTCTCCAACTCTTATAAAACATTTCAAGGTAGAATCATACAGTCAGAGTAATACAGCACAGAAACAGGCCCTTCAACCCAAATGGTCCATGCCAGCCAACATGCCCCATCAAACCTAGTCCCATTTGCCAGCATTTGGCCCATAACCTTCTAAACCTTTCAATCCATGTACCCGTCCAACTGTCTTTGAAAGTTATTGTACCTGCTTCATCCACTTCCTCTGGCAGTTCATTCCACATGGACACCACCCTATGTGTTAAAAAAAAAGTTGTTCCTCTTAAATCTTTCCCCTCTCACCTTGAAACTATGCCTTCTAGCTCTTGACACCCAACCCTTGGAAAAAATACTGTGCATTCACCCTATCTATGCCCCTCATGATTTTATACATCTCTACAAGATCACCTTTGTCTCCTACGCTCTAAGGAATAAAGTCCTCACCTGTCCAACCTCTCCCCTATAACAGTCCCTGGTACCCATGATACAACTTCAGACTGTGAATCATGTATTGATTTCCCCTCCCAAAGGATACTCTCTCAACTAACCCCTTCAGTGACCTTGAGCTCCCACCATGTGCAAGGCCAGCTATAACCTCGCCTCACCAATCCCACTCACCGTGGTTACTACCACAGAGGCGAGCAGACTCCGCGCGAGCAGTGGCTCCAGGAGAGGCGAGATCATTGAATACAACCCACCTCTGTCCCAGCACCGTGAATATTTCAAACCAAGTGACTTGTGACCATTTTAAGAAGATAATCTTTCCTAAAAAGATCCTTTGTAATTGTTAGGTAGTTAATGAATCAGACACATTAGTGCTACTGGACATGACTCACGAAGCTACCTGGGCAGTACCGAACATAATTCTCAGTGCTGCACATACTGTTCAAAATACCTTGTTTGTTACTGAGATGAAAAAGATTGAGCAACAATCCTGCAATCATCAGGAATTTCCTCCGTTTCAGGTTCAGACCACATTCTTGAGCAATCCCCTGGCATTTCTCCCGCTTTCAGGTACAAGCACAGTAGAGGAATCTGTGCACCCACCATCCCACTCCTCACGTGCCCCACACCTCAGCCCACAACCTGCTCCACACGCCCAACTCTGCAGTGGAATTTTAACTCGTGTCTTCAGATTACAGGCCAGGTCTCTGGATGCTAGTCCAATAAAATAAACAATTTTCTGTATCTTGAGTTAAATAACAGACATATAAAACCAATTAGGACACACAACATTGGAACGTAGACAGTTCCAGCTGAGCACCTCGGCCCAATTATACACAAATGTAGAAAACAGGAGCGGGAGGAGGCCATTCAGCCCTTTAGTCCTGCTGCACCATTCAACCTGATCATGACTGAGCAACCACCTCCGTACCCTCCGTACCCTATTCCTGCTGCCTCCCTCCCCCATATCCTGGGGCCTTTATCAGTAAGAAATAGTTCCACCTCCTGCTCAAGTACACGACTTGGCCTCCAGTCTTTTGTGGTATAAAATGTCACAGATTCCCCACCATCCGGCTGTAGAAATTTCACCTGAACTTGGTTCTAAATGGTAGATTCCATATCCTGAGTATGTGATCCCGAGTTCTAGACTCTCTAGGTAATGGGAACCCTCCCTGTATCTGGTCCTGTTTGATCCCCTCTCATCCTTCCCATCAGTGGACGTGGACCTAATTGAACCACTCTCTCCTCATACATCAGTCCTGCCATCCCAGAGATCAGTCCAGTGAACCTTCAGTGCACTCCCTCTACAGCAAGGACATCCTTCCTCAGATAAGGAGATCAAACCCACACACAAAACTCCAGATGGGGTGTCAGGAAGGCTCCACCCAGCCACAGCAGGACATCCTTGCTCCTACAACAAAAGCCCACACGCCATTTGCCTTCCTACCTGCTACCCGAACACTTGCTGTCAGCGATAAGACCACCCTGGCCTCACGCACCTCCCCCTTTCCCAGCCCATCACCATTCACATAACATCTTCCTGCTTTTAGAAAGAAAGCGGCTAACCACACATTTAACCACATTAAACCGCATCTGCTGCGCGATTGCCCGCTCATCCAACTTGCCTTAAAAAAAAATCACACAAGAGCCCCTTTGCATCCCTCGTACAGCTCACACTCCTTTGCAAACCTGGAGATGTTAGTTGACTGAGATAGTGAACACGTGGGTCTCAAGCACTGATCCCTGCAGCACCTCACCCTCAAAGACCTTCTAAAACTCCAAACCCACTCATTCCCCATGATTGATTCTACTACCTACATCCTCCAAGTCCGGTCGATTTGGTCAGTGTGATGTCCTCATGCTTTGTCCAATCCCATTAATGCTTTCCAAGTGTCCTGTTACTGCATCCTAACACATTCCAGCATTTTCCCCACTGCTGACGTTGGGATGACTGGTCTGCAATTCCCTGTTTTTTTCCCCCCCTTTAAGTAAACCGTGGGGATACATTTGCCACCCTCCAATGTAGAAGCTGCTCTAGAATTGGAAGAATTTTGGAACATGGGCCACTTCCCTTATTAGCAACACGCACGATGCAGCGGCTCAGGCAGCATCTGTGCAGGGAACTGGATGGTCAATGTTTCACGTCGAGACTCTTTATCTGGACATCCAGGTGAAAGGTCCCGACCGAAAACGTTGACTGCCCATTTCGCTCCACAGATGCTGCCTGGCCGGCTGAGTTCCTCCAGCGTCGTGTGTGTGTGTGTTGCTGCAGATTCCAGCATCTGCTGTCTCTGTGTTTCCACATCCTTTATTACTCTGGAATCTTTCAGCCCCATTACTTTCCCCAACACGGATTCTTTCAGTTCCTCTCTCTCCGGACCCTTGGTTCCCGGCCCTGAGGCGTTACTTTGGTTCTGTCTTCACAAAGGAGAACACGTGTGTTTAATTGTTCTGCAATTTATTTCCAGTTGGAACTTGCCCCGTTCCCTGATCCCCCAAACCTTCTCCACTGACCACATTGCCCTCCCTCTGTAACCTGCTCAGCCCTGCACTGTCCGCGCTACTCCACCACCGAGGGCCGCGCCCGACCTCCGAGCTGGGTCCCCAGCACCGACCTGAGCCCAGCCTCGGGGGCCCCTGTCCCCACACACTGATTCACGGCCCTGTGTGAGTGCGAGCCCCGCTCTCCAGTAACAGCGTTTGCCTTTCCCAGCGGGGAGTGGCC